>SJYV01046723.1:95502-108159 GCA_006410875.1 Neotragus pygmaeus | reverse complement strand
CACACACAGTGGGTTTTCTAAATCTAGGGTAAAGTTCTCTACTTCATACAATTATTATTCCAAGTGTCCATTTCTGCATTTATTTCAACCCACTTTTATGGAAAATAGAGTTCATAAAAGCATCATTTTTTATGGGACAAAAAAACTTTCAGATTGAGGACAAATGCCAGTAGTTTGGCTAGTTCTTGGAATGTTGTATCATTATGCAGAAGTTTTTTAATTCTTTGATAAATTTTTGTACCTAATGTCCAAACCTCCCCAGAATGGAATTCATTAGACTTTTTTTTTTTTAATTTTAATTTATTTATTTATTTATTTTTAAATTTAACTTTACAATACTCTATTGGGTTTGCCATACATTGACATGAATCCACCACAGGTACACACAAGCTCCCAATCCCGAATCTCCCTCCCACCTCCCACCCCCCAACGTCTCTCTGGATCATCCCCGTACACCAGCCCCAAGCATCCTGCATCCTGCTTTTGTTTAACTTTTTAGGCTGCCTTCTTATCACCTTAATGCACTATAGAATTTTTCAGTACACTAAGTTTATAAAGTGATATTTTCTTTTCCTATTTTATACTTCTCTTCAAGGTCTTCTGAGAGATTGTGACTTGCAGTAGTTTACCTAAATATTATGGTAATTATCAAACTTGTTTAATATAATTTATTCTAATATAGTTAATGCTGTGATATTGAATGGTTTGCCTTGGAGACGAACAGATATCATTCTGTCGTTTTTGAGATTGCATCCAAGTACTGCATTTCAGACTCTTTGGTTGACCATGATGACTACCATTTCTTCTAAGGGATTCCTGCTCACAGTAGTAGATATAATGGTCATATGAATTAAATTCACCCATTCACCCATTCCAGTCCATTTTAGTGTGCTGATTCCTAGAAAGACAACGTTCACTCTTGTAATCTCTTGTTTGACCACTTCCAATTTGCCTTGATTCATGGACCTGACATTCCAGATTCCTCAGTAATATTGCTCTTTACAGCATCGGATCTTGCTTCTATCACCCGTCACAGCAACAGCTGGGTATTGTTTTTGCTTTGGCTCCCTCCTTTTGTTCTTTCTGGAGCTATTTCTCCACTGATCTCCAGTAGCATATTGGGCACCTAATGACCCGGGGAATTCCTCTTTTGGTATCCTATCATTTTGCCTCTTTATACTGTTCATGCGGTTCTCAAGGCAAGAATACTGAAGTGGCTTGCCATTCCCTTCTCCAGTGGACCACNCAATTTGCCTTGATTCATGGACCTGACATTCCAGGTTCCTATGCAATATTGCTCTTTACAGCATAGGATCTTGCTTCTATCACCAGACACATCCACAACTGGGTATTGTTTTTGCTTTGGCTCCATCCCTTCATTCTTTCTGGAGTTATTTCTCCACTGATCTCTAGTAGCATATTGGGCACCTAATGACCTGGGGAGTTTCTCTTTTGGTATCCTATCATTTTGCCTTTTCACACTGTTCATGGGGTTCTCAAGGCAAGAATACTGAAGTGGCTTGCCATTCCCTTCTCCAGTGGACCACATTCTGTCAGACCTCTCCACCATGACCCGCCTGTCTTGGGTTGCCCCACAGGCATGGCTTGGTTTCACTGAGTTAGACAAGGCTGTGGTCCTAGTCTGATTAGATTGACTAGTTTTCTGTGAGAATGGTTTCAGTGTGTCTGCCCTCTGATGCCCTCTTGCAACACCTACCATCTTACTTGGGTTTCTCTTACCTTGGGTGTGGGGTATCTCTTTACAGCTGCTCCAGTAAAGCACAGCCACTGCTCCTTACCTTGGACGAGGGGTATCTCCCTACTGCCACCATTCCAGTTCCCATAGATTATAAACTAAGAGACACTGGAACATATCTGGGGACATAAAACAAGGTACAAAAATTTCATGGTCTAAAGGTATTGAAATGAGACAGAGCCTATTCTCTTATCACTGTGGAATTACATTAGAGATCAGTATCAAAAGATCAGTATCAAATTAGTTGACTAATTTGAAAATAACCCCCATATTTTCAAGTGTATTGTAATGTTACCCAGAGAGATCTTTGACTTAGCCATTGAAAGCCTCAATAAATTTAGAAGACTGAAAAACCACAGAGGACGATTACAGAGAAGAAAGCATTTAAATGAGAAATTAATATCAGAATGAGAAATTAATATCAGAATGAGAAATTAATATCAAATGTACTTTATTTATTTATTGGCTGCACCACACTGCATGTGGGATCTTAGTCTCCTGACCAGAGATTGAACCCACACCCCATGCAGATTCTAACCACTGGACCACAAGGGTGGTCTCTAACTTGGGACTTTAATTACATGCTCGAATTCCTTCCTCTGCAGTAAATCACCTAATCAGGGGAATGGCATCTTATCACCTTCATATATCCTGCCAACCCCTGGGGTTTGGTCCACTGGGAGCCAGGGGTTTGGAGATCTAGACTCTTCCTGGCCACCAAGGGGCAGCAGGGGGCCTGGTCACTGCAGATGCAAGCACCTGCAGCGGGCACCAGGGCTCGCAGGGGCCTTTGTACCCTCCTGTTCCTTGCTGGCAGCACCGCAGGCAGGCCAGTGTTGGGTGGAATGGCAGTGGTTGGAGAAGGCATGCCCTGTTTGTCTCAGTCACACCTAGACACACCTATGGTTTCATTTGTTTCTTGTTTCTGTTTTTTTCTGCTGCACTGCTATGTAAGGTCTTGGTTCCCCAACCAGCAATCAGATCTGAACCCCTTAGAACAGAAGCTTGCAATCCTAACCACTGAACCACCACGAAAGTCCCCTCACTTTTTTTTTTTTTAAAGAAAGCCTATAATTTGAAATAATTCCAGATTCATGCATGCATGCTCAGTCATGTCTAACTATTTGCCACCCAAAGGACTGTAGCCTGCCAGGCTCCTCTGTCCATGGGATTCTCTAGGCAAAAATACCGGAGTGGGTTGCCGTTTCCTCCTCCAGGGGATCTTCCCAACCCAGGGATTGAACTGGCATCTCCTGTGTCTCCTGCATTGGCAGGTGAATTCTTTACCACTGAACCAGCTGAGAAGCCCAATTCCAGGTTCATAGGAAACTGCAAAAACCATGCAGAGTGATCCCATCCACCCTTTCCCCAGCTCCCCACAGTGGCCTCATCTTGTAACTAAAGTACAATAGGAAGGTGTGTGTGCAGGGCCCTGCCCTCTGTTTAATCTGTGGGCATGCAGGACCATCCCATCTGCAGAATGGAGAGTTCTTCCATCCTTGAGGTGGGGGAGGGGAGGCGGAGAAAAATAGACAGGAACATCTAACCATGGATGGCACTGGGACCCACGCTCGCTGTGCAGGCCCAACTCTGTGTCTTGTCTGCTACCTCGTCAGGCAGCCAGCCCTTCCAGTGGGTTTATTCTCTTGGGGGGATTCTGCCAGTTTGTGGAGGCTCCCAGCACCAAAGACTCAGGTTCAAATCCAGACACACTCCCACCTGCAGGGCACCCCAGGAGACTCACTTCCGTTTCTGAGCACAGAGCTGGGCTGGCTGTCACCACCACAGTGCTGGCACCCACAGGAGGATCACCAAATGCTCCCCTTGAGGATTCTCCAGAGGGAGGTGTGACCGGGAGGGCCAGGAGGTATTGTGAGGGACCCTACAGCTTTCTGGAGGTGAGAGTCATCCCCCAGCCATCTGCCCAGGCTCCAAGGTGGCTGAGACATCCCCATGTTGGAGTCAAAAACCTCCTCAACTTCCCCAGAGGTCTCTGCTGTCTTCTCTGTGCCCCGCGTGGTCGCTCAGTGTTCTGGGGGTGGGGCTGGGCGGGGGTGCATTGTGTGCTTCTTACTCCCAGGAGCCCGGTCAGTAGCAGCACCCCTCACGTCTGTGTACCTCCTGGAGGAGGGGGAATTCCAAGGTGGTTCTCTAGATCTCCACCCCTGGTGTCGACACTCTGAACCTGGGGTGGGTGGGATCCCGCTCCATGGTTAGGCTCACAGGATGTGGCCAAAGGGACTTGGCAGGTGTAACAGAGACCCTGATCAGTAGGCTTTGGGGTTCATCCCAAGGGGGATTGTCTGGGTGGGCCTGACCTAATCAGATGAGCCCTTACAAGAGACCAGAGACATATCTAGAGGAGTCAGATCCACAGAGGCAGAAAGTAGATGGTGGGGCCAGGGGCTGGAGGAGGGGTGGGAAGTTAGTGTTTCATGGGGACAGAGTTTCTGTTTGGGAACATGAGAAAGTTCTGGATGGTGGTCCAGACAGTTACACAACAATGTGAATGTGCTTAATACCACGGAGCTGTGCACTTAGAAATGGTTAAAATGGTAAATTGCTTTTTACCACAATAAACTGAGAGGGAGAGAGAGATCTGAGCAGCAGCAGACACTCCTGCTGACTTTGAAAAAGGCAAACAGCCACGTTGTGTGTGTGCTTCTCCGGGGAGAAGGCCATGAAGCTGGAAGCTAAGAGCACCCCCCACCCAACAGCCACAGGAAAACAGCGCCTCAGTCCCTCCACCGCAGGGCAGTGGATTCCGCCAACCACCTGTCGAGGTTGGAAGGGGGCCCTGTGGTCCCAGATAAGGACTCAGCCCAGCCAGTCCCTGGGTGCCAGGCTTTTGAGATTCCAAGCTGAGGGTCCAGTGAAACCACATCCCCATTTTCTGACAGAGCAACTGGGAGACAACAAAGGGTGTTGTTTTGGAGCCTGTGTTGGTTGTGACTTGTCACGCAGCAGCAGCTGACTGACGCCCCTACACTGCTGCCTTCCCACATGCTCGTTCTGGAACTCACCACAGCCCTGCCAGTTAGAGATGGCTGTCTCCACATCACAGAGGAGAAACTGGGAGCAAAGAGAGGCTGAGTAACCTGCCTGGGGCCACACAGTAACTGTTCTGTGACATTCAGATCAGCTGCTTGTGTCACCCAGACTGGACCGTAAGCTCCTCCAGGTCAGGGGTCTTGCCCAACCGCCCAGCCAGATGTTTAGGGAGTGAGTGGAAGAAGGGAAGAAGGAGGCTCGGGGAGGAATCCTCACCTGACCTTCTGCACGGAGAAGTGAGCCTGTGACCAGGGTGGGTGGCACGGCAGGACCGGTGGAGAACATACTCACCCTACCCGGAGCGATCCCACGCGGTAATCCGTGCGGGCTCCCGGCTGAGTCAGCGGCCGCACCAAGGTCTGAGCTCCTGAGCCTCCTGGAATGGGACGTGCTGTCCCCAGCTATCTGACTAACATCCCGCTGAGTCACAGTTCTGGCCGGATGAGAGGCAAGAGGTGAGCCAGAGCCCTCTGCCCATGGGAGTCGCAAAGCCAGGCACCCCAGAGACCCAGAGAGCCGGGCTGCCAGCTCTGGGTTCCTCGGTGTGAGCCGGGGCTGCAGGCTGTGGATGGGCTTGCAGGGTAGGCGGTAAGAGAGGCAGCCACACCTGCGCACACCCCTGGCAAACCAGCAACCAGATCTCCCTCATCTCGGGGCTGAGGGGGCAAGGCTGGCAGGGCCCCTTGGCCGTGCAGGAACCAACCTGGGAGCTGTGAGGGGTGCCCCCACTCTAAGCGCCCACTCCACTGATGCCAGGAACCCCCAGTCCTGACAACCACAGATGTCCCCAGACACAGCCTAGTATCCCCTGAGTGACAGATTCACCCTAGTTGAAACCCTGGTTGAGGGGCTTCCCTGATGGCTCAGTGGGTAAAGAATCTGCCTGTAGTGCAGGAGATGCAGGAGACACGAGTTCAATCCCTGGGTCGGAAAGATCCCTTGGAGGAGGAAATAGCAACCCACTCCAGTATTCTTACCTAGACAGTCCATAGGGTCCCAAAGAGTAGGATATGACTGAAGGGACTTAGCATACATGCACACATGTATTACCTGATAATAATAATGAGAGAGACCCTGGTCAACTGAGCTGATGCTGACAGCACTGCCCGAGGACAACAGCAAGTGCTCCCTCTGGGGCTTCAAGCAGGGAGGCCTTCCTGGAGGAAGTGACATCTGAGTTGAAGTTGACAATACCCTGGAGTGGATCAGGGGAAAGAGTGGGAAGGACTCTCCAGCTGGTGGGAGTGGTGTGTGCCAAGAACCATCCTGGTTCCAGGATTGTGGGCAGGGATGCAAGGTGAGGGAGCGCAAGGAGGCCTCAGGTGAGACCACTTTATTCTGAGGGCAGTAAGGAGCCAAGGAGGGTTTCAGCCCTACCCATGGCAACAATCAATTGACCTCCTTGTTTTCCGGATTAGGACACCAAGATACAGAGAAGGTAATGGGCCCTGGTCACCACCAGCAGTGGTGGGCAGAGGCCTTGGGAGCTTCAGGGCCATTTCTGCAATGCTTGGGGGTAGGGTGAGCGCTGGAGCCAGACCTGGGCTGCAGCACTTCCCAGCTCCAAGACCCTTGGTCAGGCAGGCCTCCGCTCCCACCCTCACTTTCCCTTCGGTAAAATTCACCCAGGGCTGCTGCCGGAGGGGTGAGGGCAGCAGCTCTGTAGCCCGTGTCTTCAGGCAGCGCAGCGAGAGTCCTGGGAGGACGGGAAGTGTGTCCTCTCACCCCGCTGTCCTGGGGTCTCCCGCCCGAGCCCCGCATGCCTCGCCTCTCTGGGCTCTGACTTCCTTCTTCCTGAAGACATCAGGGGTCATCTGGCTTCTCTGGTATCCATGGAAACCTGGGCCTGAGTGAGGGACCCCAGGCCCTTCAGCAGATTGGTGGTGAGCCCTGACCGAGGGTGAGAAGGAAGCCAGGGAGCAGTGGGGAAAGGATATGCCCCTGGCCCAGAGCCTGCGCCTCCGGGAGGTGACCAGCAGGGGTCTACCCTCCACAGGTCCCACGTCCACCAGGAAGGACAGCGGCCAGGGAGGTGCTTCCTTGTCCTGAGCTGAACTTGTTTTCCTGACCTCAGGGCAGGAACTGCCTAGCCCGTAAAGTGGACACATACAAGCTCAGTAAACAGCCTGGGAGCCAAGAGTGGGAGCTGAAGTGCCGGGCGCCCTCCCACCCGCCTGTCCTCCGCTCTGTCCTTGCGAATCCTCAAGAACACTCGGGGAACCTGGTCCCTGCTCCCTTCCCTTAGGACTGAGATGTCAGCCACCTCCTGGGGGGTGGGGGGAATGGCAAAAGTGCCACCTGGGGACGGTCACCTGTGTGGCGAGACCACCAGGACTGCCGTGTTTACTCACGGGCTACTTGGCTCCACATGCACAACTGGGATGCACATGGGCTCTGTGAGCATTTGGAGCATCGTGTGTGTGTGTGTCTGTGTGTGTGTGTGTGTCTGTGTGTGTGTTGAAATACCCATAACATAAAATTCACCCTCTTGATCATTTCTAAATGCACAGCTCATGGTGTTAAGCACATTCACACTGTCATGCAACCATCCCCCCGTCATCTCCAGAACTTCTTCATCTTCCCAAACTGAGACTCTGTCCCCATGAAACACTCACTGCTGTTCCCTCCCCCAGCCCCTGGCCCCACCATCTTCTTCCTGTCTCTGGGGCTCTGACTCCTCCAGGGACCGCCTGTGAGTGGGATCAGTGTGTGTCCTGCCTGGCTTCTCTCCCTGAGCATCACAGCCTCAAGGTTCCTCTGTGTTGTAGCCGGTGTCAGAATCTCCCTCCTCTTTAAGGCTGCATCATTTTCCATAGTGTGGAGGGACCACGTTTATTCATCCATCCTTTGCTGATGGACACTTGGGTTGTTTCTATCTTTTGGCTGTTTTGAATTGTGCTGCTGTAAACACAGGTGTATAATTATCTGTTTGAGACCCCACCTTTAAAAAAAAAAAGTTGTGTTTATTTGGCTGTCTCGGATCTTAGCTATGGCATGGGGGATCTTCATTGAGTCATGTGGGGTCTTTCGTGGAGGCTCGTGGACTCTAGTTGTGGTGCGAGGGCTTAGTTGCTCTGCGACATGTGGGCTGTCAGTTTCCAGACCAGGGATCGAACTCGTGTCCCCCTGCATCGGAAGGCATATTCTTTACCACTGGACTATGAGGGAAGTCCCTGTCTGTCCTCCCTTAATAGGGACTGGGTCAGGGTCCACCTTATCCCAGAGTGACCTCATTTCTCTTTAGCTAGTGACATCTGCAAAGATCTTATTTCCAAGTGAGGTCTCTGGACTAGTCTGCTCAAACTGCCACAACCTGATACCAAAGGTAGGGGCCTTGGACAATGGACACTTATTCCCTCCCAGGGCTGGGGGCTGGACGTCCTGGATCAATCTTGGATCAAAGTGTCTATAGCCTGGCTCTCTCTGAGGCCTCTCTTCTTGGTGTGAGGATGGCCACCTTCTCCCCAAGTCCTCGTGGGGTTTCCTATCTGTGTGTACCTGTGTCCTAATCTTTTTTTTTTTAAGAATTTTTTTTTTTTTTGGTGTGGACCATTTTAAAAGGCTTTATTGAATTTGTTACAATATTTTATGTAACATAAAATATTAATATCTTCTGTTTTATGTTGTGTTTTTTTTGGCCCAGAGGCATGTGGGATCTTAGTTCCCCAACCAGGGGATAATGTCTTAACCACTGGACCACCAGGGAAGTCCCTAATCTTTCTAAGGACCTTTGTCCCATTGGCTCAGGGGCCACCGTTAGGACCTCATTTTACCTTAATCTCCTCTTTAAAGATCCATCTCCAATTACAGGGGCTTCCCATGTGGCTTGGTGGTAAAGAATCTGCCTGCCAGTGCAGGAGATGCAGGTTCAATTCAGGGTCAGGAAGATTGCTTGGAGAAGGAAATGGCAACCCACTCCAGTGTTCTTGCCTGGAGAATCCCATGGACAGAGGAGCCTGGCGGGCTACAGTCCATTGGGTTGCAAAGAGTCAAAGATGACTTAGCAACTAAAACAACAGCTCCAAATACAGTCACAGTTCAGGGTCCTGGGGGTCAGGGCTTCTACTCAGGAATTTGGGAAACACAAAACAGTCACCATGTAAGGTTCTGGGTGGACATGAATTTCGGGGGAATTGCTCAGTTTACCATGGGGGAGCTGGGTTGAACTCAGTAAGAGACTGGGGGGTGGTCCCGGGTATGGGGAGCCTGCAGCAAATAAAAGCACTATGGATGGGGCCCCTGTTGGCAGCAGCCCTGAGCAAGTCACTTAGTCAAGATATAATCTCCACCCTTGGAGCATGCCGCCAGCGAGGGAGCCTTCACGCCTCTGTCAGCCGTGGCTGGAGGAGGTTACCCAAGGTCACGGGACAACTTTGACTGGAGCCAGCACCTCCACCCTGCGAGGTCATTCCTTGCACGCTGCTGGCTGCCCAGCCAGGGATGATGGTGGCATGGGGACACCCTGGGGTCCCTCTGTGAAGCTGGCACTGTGGTCTCAGGATCCCGCCCACTGCTGGGACATTGCCTTGAAATCTCTTCTGCCTATAGTTGCTTAAAAATGTTGTATTCTTGCCTGAGATCTTTGCAGTTTGCTTCGAGGGGAAACGGCTTTGACTTTTCCCCTTCTTTATACTGTGTTGATCTTGCAGTGTGAGCCATTCTTTGGGGTGCCACAGGCCCTGTCCTGGGGTGTAACTGGGGGAAGGGTGAGGCTGTTACTGTGTCTGAGGGGGAATTGCAAGGTGATGCAGTAGTGGGGAGACCAGGTGTGTAGGAGATGGAACAGGGCAGTGTCCTGCAGCCGGAGCACAGGCCTGTAGGCTCTTTTTCCTTTATTGAGATGTAGTTCACACACCATAAAATTCATCCTTTAAAGTGTACAATTCAGTGTGTTTTCATGCCTAGTTGTGCAACAACCACCATTAACTAATTCCAGAACATTCCATCCCCCCAAAAGGAGCCGTATCCCCATCAGCCGTCCCCCCTGCCCCCTCCCCAGCCCTTGCCCACCAGGAGCCCACTCTCTGTGTCTGTGGACTGGGCTGCTCTGGACATGTGCCATCAGTGGACTCACACCCTGTCTGTCCTCTGTGTCTGCTTCTCTCACTGTTCTCAGTGCCCCCTACCATGGCAGAGTGTCAGGGCTCCCCTCCTTCTTATGGCTGAGGGATATAGTTCATGGTTATGTTTGCTTTTGATGATGTGGTAGACATTTTGACAGTATTTGATGTTTCTGGGGGTCCCACACCCTGATAAGGTTTTGGCCTGACTTTTAACAAGCACTTGCCCCAAACTTGCTATAATGTAGATCAACGGTAGCAAACCTTCTGTAAAGGGCCAGACCTTAAATATTCTCTTGTTTGCAGGTCAAGGTGTCTCTGCTGTAGCTACTCAGCTCTGCCCTTATATCTTGAAATCACCAGAGATAACACCTGCAGGAACAGGTGTGGCCATGTGCCAATAAAGCTTTATTTACAAAAAGCAAGCAGCGGGCCACACATGGCCCTCAGGCCACAGCTTACCAACCCTGCTTTAGGATGGAAGTTATCCAACATTTTGATCCTGCAGGTTCCAAGGAGTTTCTGTGTTCTTTACTTTCATTAAGAAATATTTTATTTTTGGCTGCAGTGCATGGCTTTGGGAGTTTTAGTTCCCTGACCAGTGATTGAACCCTGGTCCTCAGCATTGAGATCACCAAGTCCTAACCACTGGACCACAAAGGAATTCCCCAAAGAGATTTTTTTTTTTTTTAATTTTTGGGTTATATTTATCAAAAGTTACCAGATTCAAAATTAAAACTGAGAAAATTTTTAAATATTTACCAATTAATTTTAGAATAACAATAATAAACCCTAAATGGCATTTTTAAATGGAAAGAAACTTTTTTTTTTTTCAAAACAGAATTAGTGAGAAGATGGTGAGGAAAACCAAGAGGTTGTCATGACCCAGAGTTGACTAAGGACATGTGACAAATGAACAAAGTGCAGGATCCCGGGGCAGAAAAAGGGCACGGTGGGTGGGGGAGCTAGTGAAATCTGGATGCGGTGTCCCCATGCCACTGTCCCAGCTGCGACAGACACACCCCAGGGAAGAGTGGTCTGGGAAGGACAGATGGCACCCTCTCTACTGTCTTTGCAACTTCTCTGTAAAAGAAAGAAAGAAGAAAGTGAAGTCGCTCAGTCATGTCTGACTCTTTGCGACCCCACAGACTGTAGCCTACCAGGTTCCTCTGTCCATGGGATTTTCCAGGCAAGAGTACTGGAGTGGATTGCCATTTCCTTCTCCAGGGGATCTTCCTGACCCAGGGATTGAACTTGGGTCTCCCGCATTGTAGGCAGACACTTTACCTTCTGAGCCACCAAGGGAAGTACTTCTCTGTAAACCCCAGCTTATTTCAAAGTGCGCGTTTGTTGTAAAAAAAAAAACAGGACAGAACAAAACAACTGTTTGGTTTAGTGAGGGCTCTGGCCACATTAGAGGGGGGTGAGCCCAGCATCGGGGACAGTGGCTGGAGAAGCTGGGCAGCTGGGGAGTGAGTGGTGGGTCAGGTGAGGGGTCAGAATAGCACCCTGGTGCCCAGCACAGGCCAAGGGCAATTGTAGGTGCTGGACCCGGTGGTGAGTCCAAGAATGAAGCCCCGCCCTCTGAGGACAGTGCTGGCCCAGAGACCTAAGCAAACGAGGACAAGAGGAAGAAACCAGGAAAGGTGCCGGATAGGGCCGAGCAGAGAGACGAGAGCCCGGGGTCCAGGGAGGTCTCCCTAGGAGGCCACGTCCATGCCTACCCCTAGAGGTGGGGAGGAGGCAGGCACTGAGGAGGAGCGAGCTGGGAAGTGGTGGGCAGACTGGACAGTCCTGAGGCATGACAGCCAGATGTCCTAGAGAACGGCCTTCTGTCTAGGCTGGTCTCCTGCTTTTTTTGTTTTTCAATGTTTATTTATTTGGCTGCATTCAGTCTTAGTTCCAGTACTTGGATCTCCAGTGTGGTGTGGGCTTCTCTCTAGTGGTGTGCAGGCTTAGTTGGCCAACGGCAGGTGGGATCCTAGTTTCCTGACCAGGTATGGACCCGAGTCCCCTGCATTACAAGGTGGATTCTTATCCACTGGACCACCAGGGGCATCCTTGATCTAATGCTTTCTATCAGACCAATGGAGGGCCATAGCTCGCAGTCCCCGAGGCAGGATCAGAGTTGCAGTGGCCAGTCGGGCTCGGCCCCATTGTGGGTCAGCCCAGCCTTCCTGCAAGAGCCCAGTACCCCAGCTAGGATGGCAGTTCTCAACCGGGTCGGTTCTGACCCCCCACCCCCATGTCCAGAGCATCTGTGGTCATCATGATGGAGGCATCTGGCATCCAGGGGGTGGGGCTCAGGGAGGCTGCCCCACACCCCACAGTGCCCAGGATGGTCCCCACAGAGAATGTCCCAGCTCTGAGGTCAGCAGTGCCAGGGGAGACCCTGCGCTAATTATTTGGAAAGAGCATTGAGCCTGATCCCTCTTCACACTGGACACTTGAGTTTAGAGGCTGGTGGATTCCCTCTCTGCTTGCAAATTCGAATGCCTAAGGCCCTGGGCTTCCCCGCCCGTCCCCTCCCCCATCCTGAGCATCCCCAGGGGCTGGTGGCCCACATGGTGCTCTAAGAGAGGAGGCCCCAGGAACCCCCCATCTTTCAGCTGCAGCCTTGGGACAGAAGCTTCAGGGCTGGGTTTGAGAGGAGTACCTGGGCCCCTTGTCCCAAAGTCACCCAGAGTGTTAAAGCAAGGGGTTGGGGGGAGCCTTGGGCTAGCGCTGGCTCAGCCCCAAGGTCGAGGCCAGAAGGAGGGGGTACTCTGGGCCCCACAGCCCACCCCCTCC
>SJYV01046723.1:62769-93974 GCA_006410875.1 Neotragus pygmaeus | reverse complement strand
AATAGAGGGCTATTAATCTAAACACTATGACATTAGTGTTGGTCAATCAGTCACGTCTGACACTTTGTCAGGAGAGACTCGTGGCTCCAAGGGCAGCTGGGTTTCTCTCGGGGACAGGTTGTGTGCTGTCCACTGCTGTGCATTTGTACCTGATCATGTCATCTGCACACAAACATGCTTTTCCTTCTTCCTCTCCCATCTGGATGCTTTTTATTTCATTTTCCCACCCAGCTGCCATGGTGGGAACTCCTAGTAGATGTCAAATAGAAGTGATGAGAGTAGAAATCCTCCGTTTGCCCCTGGTCTTGGAGAAAGGTGTGCAGTCTTGAACTGTGAACACCCTGGTGGCTTCAGGGTCTGCACAGGTGCCCTGGTCAGGCTGAGCAAGTCCCCTCCCAGTCCTGGTCCTGGTCTAGGGAGTGTTTTTATGACAGAGAGATGCAGACACCTGTTCCATTATCCTCTGCATCCTGCTGAGACGATCTCATGGGTTTCATCCTTTATTCTGTTGACCTGTAGTGTGTGGCCTGACTGTCAGATGTTAAACCAACCTTGCATTCCCCAACATGTAGAATCATTTACATATGTTTCATGCATTCAGTTTACTAATATTTTGTGGAGGAAATCACTGCAGATGGTGACTGCAGTCACCAGAAATTAAAAGATGTTTGCTACATGGAAGGAAAAATATGACAAACTTAGACAGTGTATTAAAAAGCAGAGGCATCACTTTGCTACCATAGTCCATATAGTCAAAGCAGTGGGTTTTTTTTCTAGTAATCACATATGAATCATAAAGAAGGCTGAATGCTGAAGAATTGATGCTTTTGAACTGTGGTGTTGGAGACTCTTGAGAGTCTCTCAAACTGCAAGGAGATCAACCCAACTAATCATAAAGGAAATCAACCCTGAATATTCGTTGGAAGGACTGTGCTAAAGCTGAAGCTGCAATACTTTGGCCACCTGATATGAAGAGCTAACTCACTGGAAAAGACCCTGATGCTGGGAAAGATTGAAGGCAGGAGGAGAAGGGAGTGGCAGAGGATGAGATGATTAGAGAGCATCACTGACTCAATGGACAGGAGTTTGAACAAACTTGGGAGATGGTAAACACCAGGGAAGCCTGGTGTCCCTGGGGTCACAAAAAGTCAGACATGTCTTAGAGACTGAACAACAAGTAGAGGAAGAAAGACCAGAGCTCTCTGCTGTGCGAGTTCATGGCCGGAAGGTGGCCATCTACAGGCCAGGACACGGGCCCTCACCAGGAATCAGCCATACTGGCACCTTGCTCTCAGACTCCAGCCTCTGGAACCAGAGAAATGACTGTGCTTTAAGCCCCCAGTCTGTGCTATTATTCCTGCAATCCAAGAGGATGAACACACTAATCATGATACTAACTATAATTGTAAGCTATTGCTACTGGGGGAGGTGGGGAGAAGGGTCCACAGGATTTCCTGTGCATGGTTTTTGCAACTTCCTGTGAATCTGTAATGATTACAGAAGTTCTTTGAAATTCCTTTTTTAAAAGCAGAAATTAAAAACAGAAGACAGTGAGGAGCTGAGTGGAAGAGTGTGGCTAAACCCATACAGAATGGGCAGCCTCCATGGGTGGCCCTGGGCCCAGAAAGGGACTGTGTGTGTGGAGGCTTCTATCCAGGACAGTGCAGGGCGGGGCCTCTGGCATGTCCTTTCTCTGAGCTCAGTGTGACAGCACCGACTCGGTAGTCCCCTTGTGAACACGGAGCAGATGTGCCAGAAGCCTCCAGCAAAAGAGGAACGGTCATGCTCTCAGCGCCCTTGAGAGCTGCCAGCCACCCCAAGGTCCACAGAATTTTCCCATAAAAGGTCAGGTAGCAACTGATTTTGGTTTTGGAGATAAGGAGGCCTCTGTCACCACTATGCAATTCTGCCATGTAGCCTCCAGAAACTTCTTGTAAAGGAATGTAGACAGCTGTGTTCCAATAAAACTTTATTTACAAAAGCAAGCAGTGGGCCAGATGGGGTCCAGGCTGGGCTTTCCCCTGCAATTCCCCTCTCAGTTGAATGTGGGCACAAGCAACTTGTCAAGAATCACCTGAGTCTCCCGTTTTGCTGGGTGTTGGTGAACAAGCAGTGAGACCTTCTGGCATGTGGTCAGGATCCTATAACGATGCAGAGAAAGACAGAGGTCTGCTGCTCCAAGGGCACAGGGATCTTTGTAGGGGCCTCTTATGTCAATAGGAAGAGTCTCACAGAGACCATCAACCTGTGGGGGGGGGATGGGCCAACCTCGTCGTGGGCCTTTGCGGTGTCATGGCTTCTAGGTGGCTGGTTGTGTCTACTTACCTATCTGTCTATCGGTCGTCTATCTGTGTATGTATGCTTCTCTATCTATTAATATCTGTCATCTATCCATCTATCTATTCATCTATCTATTTATCATCTATTATTCATCTATCTATTTATCTATCTACTGTCTGTCTATCTTTGTTCAGCCACTGTCCTGTCCAGCTCTTTGTGACCCCCATGGACTGCAGCACACCAGGCTTCCCTGTCCTTCACTGTCTCCTGGAGTTTGCTCATATCTGTGTCCATTGAGTCAGTGATGCCACTGAACCATCTCATTCTCAGTTGCCCCACTCTCCTCCTGCTCTCAGTCGTTTCCAGCATCAGGGTCTTTTCCAATGAGTCGGCTCTTCATATGAGGTGGCCAGAGTATTGGAGGTTCACCTTCAGCATCAGACCTTCCAGTGAATATTCAGGGTTTATTTTCTTTAATATTGACTGGTTTGATCTCCTTGCAGTCCAAGGGACTCTCAAGAATCTTCTCCAGCACCAGAGTTCAAAAGCATCAGTTCTTTGACATTCAGCCGTCTTTATAGTCCAACTCTTACTTCCATACATGACTGCTGGAAAAACCATCTATCTGTCTGTCATCTACTTATCATCTACTTATCATCACCTACTTACCTGCTAGAAGAGCCGTGCATTCACACTGAGATCTCAGTTCCGAGCTCACCCCTCCTCACTTCTTGTCACCCCACCTTCTCATGCTTGCAGACATCTCCTCCAACCACAAGAAACAAGACTCTGAGCATCTCCCATATGTATCTTTCTTTGCTCAAAGATACCACCCTCTGGATCTTGCCCATCCCTCCCCCGCTGCCCCTCTCTGTCCAGCACCCCTGCCTTGCCCCCTGGTCCCAGGAAGCATCCCACCAGCTCAGTGCTCTGGGTGCTAATTCAGCTCCCCACCCACTTCTCTGCCAGGTGAGGGACCCTGCTGCCTGCCCTGAGCCAGGAAATGAAGATGGGGGTCCTGGCCTCCATGGTTCTTCCTTCCTGAACGTTTACTCAGGAAACAGATCGAAATGGCAGAGGAGAGTGAGAGGGGGTCATTGATAAGTGTCTGCTGACCAAGTGGGGTGCTGCCCCGAGCAGTATGTGTGTGGGAGGGGCACCAAGAAGGAGAAGATGCTGATCTAATCAAGCTCCCCTTCCACGAAATCCTGCAGCGAGGGACCGTCCTTGTCTCCTTATCTGGGGTTGATCTGCACTTCTGAGTTTTCCGGGAAGGAGCAGGCAGCACCCAGCTCCCCAGAGAGGAGCCAGCGGAGCCTGTTGGCAGAGCACACCCCACCTCCCCCTCCCTGCACTTTCTCTGAGTCATCAATCTTCCTGACCTTGTTTCCTTCTGAGCCCAGAGCCCAGCATCAGGCCCCTCGCCCTCCCTCTAACCCTGATGTGTTTGATCCAGATGCTGACCCAATTCACAATGCGTGTGGTAGGGGAGGCAGGGCAAGGGGAGGGGAGGCTGGCCATCACCTAGCAGGAGGCTCGCCCTGGGCGACTCTACACACCAGGACACTGGGCAGTGTCTGGGACATCTGTGCTCATCGCACTGGGGGAACTGCTGGCATCGAGGCTGTGGGGCCAGGGAGGCTGAGCTAAACCCCACAGAACCCAGGATGGCCCCCCACAGAGAAGGACCTTCTGGTCAGCAGGGCCTGGTGGGGACACCCTGGCTAAGATTAACCCCCCTGCCCCTAGGAGACCAGCATGGAGTCTTCCTGGCATCTCTAAGCAGCAGTCAGATGCTCCTCCTGCAAGCTCCTGGAAGCTGAGACAGCTTCTTGGTCCTTTTACACCACAGTGATTGTCATAACGCTGCCTTGAGTTAATAACCTTGGTGAAATGCCACAAGCCCCAGAGTGACTCAGCAGCCCCGCTGTGCTGCCCTTCCTCCAGGGCAGACTCTCACCTGCAGCCCCCAGCCAGTCAGTAGTCAGTGGGTGGCAGCTGCACATCCCATTCCCCAGAGGCCCAGCTCCCTCTCGTCATAACAACCCAGAACCCGGGCCCCTGGCATTCCCAGGTCCAGGCAATGGCTCCTCTTGGTCCCCTGACACTCCCGGACTTCAGCTGCAGCTCCAAGGCAGCTGGGGTTCTTATCACAGAAATCTGTCCATCTGTCTGCTGAAGACTGGGGCGGCATGTCAGCACCAGAGCCCTCCCCAGGTAGAGGAAGCAGCATGGGGATGCAGGTGAGGTCCAGGGGCAAGAGAGACCCAAGTCCCATCAGGAAAGGGTTTCGTCCAGATCGGGAAGCCCAGAAAGTGTCCAGTCCCAGTCTCCTCCTGAGTCTGTGAGTCAGCCATGGTGAAGCCCCCAGCTCCGTGTGGGCCTCACCTGGTGATCCTGAGGTGGCTGAGATGCCCGTGCTCATCAGGGTGGAGGGTGGATGCTCCTGGCATCCAGTGGGGAGAATGGATGGTCAACACCTGACAGCGCCCAGGACACCCCCAAGAAAAGGACCCGCCCCCGAATGTCCGAAGTGCCAAGGAGGAGACAGCCAGGAGCACACCTGAAGTTGACGGAGTCAGGCTCTGGGCCCAGAAGGATGGCAGCATGTGGGAAGGGTGCAGAGGGGCCAGGCCGGAGTGGCGAGTGGCCTTGGAGGACTGTGACAGAACAATGCCCAGCAGGCGCTGGCCGAACACGAGGCCTCATCTATCATCTATTTATCTGTGTCTCTCTGTCATCTATTTGTCATCTATCTATATATCACCTATTTTTTAAATAATTTTATTTATTTGGTTGTTCCAGGTCTTAGTTGCAGCATGTGGGATCTAGTTCCCTGACCGGGGACCGACCCTGGGCCCTCTGTACTGGGAACCTGGAGTCTTAGCCACTAGACCACCAGGGAAGTCCCTATGTTCATTGTCAACAGTTCATTTTGAAGATTTTGAGATAGTTTGCTCGTGCCCTCCAAGAGTGTCTGTTTGCCCCAGTCCTTTGGAAGCTCTGTAATCAAATCCCTCTCGCCTTCAAAGTCAGATTCCCTGGGGATTCCCAGTCCCCTGGCCGGATCCCCAGGCTGGGAAGCCTAATACAGGGCCTAGAACCTTCACAACAGTGGAAGAACTTCTTTGGTATTATTGTTCTCCAGTTTGTGAGTCGCCCACCCAGTGAGTATAGAATTTTATTTTATCAAAATTGTTCCCCTCCTACCCCTGGTGGCTCAGGTGGTAAAGCATCTGCCTGCAATGCAGGAAACCCAGGTTAGATCCCTGGGTCAGGAAGATCCCCCCAGAGAAGGAAATAACAACCCACTCCAGTACTCTTGCCTGGAAAATTCCATGGGCAGAGGAGCCTGGTAGGCTAGGCTATAGTCCATGGGGTTGCAAAGAGTCAGACACAACTGAGCGACTTCACTACACTACCTACCATTTCACTGATTTCTCCTTTGTCCTTGGATGTGGGATATCTTTTTTTGGTGGGTTCCAGTATCTTCCTGTTGTTCAACAGCTAGTTGTGGTTTTGGTGCTCTGGCAGGAGAAGATGAACACATGTCCTTCCACTGCGCCATCTTAATCTCATCTTGAGATAGTTTGCAACTTAGAGAAGAGGTGCAGAAACAGCGGTACAGAGGGCACCCTTACACCCTTACCCAGCTTCCCTGGGCCACATCTCTTCCATAGCCATAGAACACTGATCAAGGCTGAGAAGCTAGTCTCGCTACAGTGCTACCGACTAAAGCATAGAACCGATTCAAATTTCACTGGTTTTTCCACTAATGAACTTTTTCCCTTTTCCATCCTATCCAGGACCCCACATTCATTAAGTTGGTTCGTTCATCTCTTATTGATTAATTGAAAATCTTTATATATGAAGGACCTCATGGTTTTGTCCCTCGTACCTGTGACAAAGTATTTTCCATTTTGCCATTTCATTTTGTTGTGGGGAATTGGGAATCCCGTAGACCACAGTCCTAACTCCAATCAGAGGGGATGCAGGAGTCCCCTAGAAGATGCCACATCCCACGTTAAGGAGAGTTATGGGAACATCAGGCGCTCAGCAGGGCACTGGCCACATGCCGGGCCCTCCACAAACTGTTCCCACACCTCCCCATCCCCATAAACATTCACTGTTCCCCTAGCACGTGTTGAACAGTGACACATGGGCATGTGAAAACCCTCAGGATTTCACCCCGCAGAGCTGTGCTGGCCATGAGCACAGCTTCATCCCTCTGAGCCAACATCTGTTGAATGAGGAGTCAGTGAGGGGCCCTCACCAGGCACGAGGGGGGGGGGGGGGTGGGGNTCAGGATTTCACCCCGCAGAGCTGTGCTGGCCATGAGCACAGCTTCATCCCTCTGAGCCAACATCTGTTGAATGAGGAGTCAGTGAGGGGCCCTCACCAGGCACGAGGGGGGGGGGGGGATGCGGGGTGTGTCTCAAGGATCTCCAGGGAGGCTCAGAGGCCAGTTCTCACCCTCCTGTGGTCTGGGAACTCCGCTGATCTCTCTGGGGAGCCCTCCTAGGCAATTTACAAGTGAGAAGATTGGCACCTGGCATCCAGGCCGCCCCCTCCCTACCCTTTTGTCACCTAGATTGTCTTTCTTTTTGGTTGTTTTATCTCTAGTTTCATTATGGGGGGACTCTCTGTCCTTAAGACGGACCCTGTTGGGAGCAGGTAGAGTCCACACCATAGATTCATGACTTGTAAGGCTGGGATTGTTTAAGATCACACTTCTGACATGGGGGACCTCAGAGATTAGTCTACACATTACAAGTTGAATCTTCCTCATGGCCTGATTTGGGGCTAAAGATGGGATGAGAAATGAACCCTGAAGAACTGGGGAGGGGCATCTGAGCCAATGAGAGCTCTCCTGTGCAGACAGGGGCCGAGGTCACGGGCTGAGGGCCGAGGCTGAAGATGGGATGGAGGGAGGGGTGGCATCAGCTGTGGCATGTGTCACCCATCTCCCCACACACATCCCTCCCACTCCTCGCTTCATAGTTTGTCAAACACTTATCAAGTGTCTGCTCAGGACACCAGGGGTTCAAAGATTGCTTAAAGTCCTAATGTAGCCTAGCGGAGTGGCTGGAGACGCAGTGGCACTAAGGCAGTATGATCAGGGTAAAGCCAAGCCAGGAAGGCTTCCTGGAGGAGGTGGCAGCCAAACTGAGTTTGAGAGAGAGGCAGAATAAAGGCCATCAGCAGACTGGTGTGTGGACTGGGAGTCAGGTTGGGGAATCCAAGAGAAGTTCTCCCACTTCTGAGGTGATGAAAATGTTAGGAAATTTTCTGTTTTGTTTATTTATTTATTTATTTTTGATGTGGAGTATTTTTTAAGTCTTTAATGAACTTGTTGCAATATTCCTTGTGGTTTTTGTTTTGTTTTGGTTTGTCACCCCAAGTCATATGGGATCTTCGCTCCCCAGCCAGGGATCGAACTTTGCCCCATGCATTGGAAGACTGAGCTGTAACCACTGGACTGCCAGGGAAGTCCCACTTCTCTCTTTTTGAGATTCTTCATTTATAGTATTGGAATCTCATTCTCTCCTGCTGCATGGTCCTCACCAGCTCTAAAAATGGTACCTGCTGAGCTGTCTGGGGCAGCCCAGAACAGCACCAGGAACCCAGGGACTTAAGCAACCGGGACTTATCCCCCACAGGGCTGGAGGCTGAGTGTCCGAGGTCAGGGTGTGGGCAGGGCAGCTCCTGCTGAGGTGGGGTGCCTTCTGTGCTCCCCTGCTTCTGGGGGTGCTGGCAGTCTGGTGTCCCTTGGCCTGGAGAAGCACTGCCCACCTTTGCCCCCGGTGGAACCGTTCGTGTGCTCGCATCCCAGCCCCGAGCCTGCTGTATGGCTCCTGCCAGATGTCCACCCTGTGACTTGCCCATTCTCCATTCTCCCTGGATGCCCGGCTCCCAAAACCAGCCCCACAGCCAGAGTGAGGGTCAGGGTCCTCCCTGGGCCCCCCGTGAGTCACCAGCCAAGAGTATGAATGCCAAACCAGCCACTCCTCTGCAGGATGGAGGCCTGAGGCCCAGGAGGGTGGTCCCCTTTGCTGTGGTTAACATGACACATGTCAGGTGTGTTCAGGCCTCTGTGTCTGGCTCTGTCCCGGCAGGGGCAGGACCCCAGAGTGCAGGTCCCTCCAGAGCAGGCAGGGAGGGCGGGCAGGCGAGGGCCAGGGGAGAGGAGCAGCTTACATTCTCGGGATGTTTGTCCAGTCCATCGGCCCTCCCAGCCATTTCCTGGCCCCTCTCAGACAAGCAGCGCTGGCACCCAGCCAAAGCTGGTGGTTTTCCACTCAGGGGATCCGTCTGGGTCTACAACCCCAACCTGGGAGGCAGGACACACAAGTTCCAGGCCCCCCACCCCACTGCACCCCTTCCCAGCGTGACTTGGAATTCCTGTGACATCTGACACTGTGGACCCTGGGGCTGTGATTTTCAGGGGGAGGGGGCAGGGATGCTGTAACAGTCCCAGGACCCTAACCCAGGACCACCCCCCGCGAGAAGGACTTGCCTGGCTCAGCAGCACCCAGGGGTCTGTAGGCACAGCAAGCAGGAGCTTCTGTGTCCAGGTCCCTGGATCCTGGAATACCAGAACCAAGGGTCCTCTTCACCAGACCAGGCAGTCCTCACCAGCGCTCTCGCCTGCAAGAGTTGAGTCTGTCACCTGCTCTCTGAGTGCCGTTTCTGTGAAGGTATTTACATTCTGCTTCATTCCACAAAGAACTGGGTGATGTTCAATCAAGTAGACAATCACAAATAGCTTTATAAAATCAAGTTGAGGGCTAAGACTCTGTGCTTCCAATGCAGGGGCCCAGCTTTGATCTCTGGTCTGGGAACTGGATCCCACACGCCACAGCTAAGAGATGGTGCAGCCAAATAAATAAATGAATAGATATTTTTGAAAAATCAAAGGGGCTGATGCTATGGGGCCCTCTCAGAGCTCTAGCTCTGGCACTGGCTTCTCCCAGCTCTGCCACCAGCTGACCCTCAGGGGCTTTCAGAACCTCATCCCAAAACCTCCACCCTTTGTGATGTGATGCTGCACTTGAATTCCATTTGCTTTATGTGGGAAAGCCCTGCTTTCTTTTTAGATTTGTTCATAAGTATAAATATGTAGTATGCATAATATGTATGCATAAATGTATAATGTGTTTGTGTGCTCAGTCTTATCCAATGCTATGCAACTCCATGGATGGCAACCCACCAGGCTCCTCTGTCCATGGGATCCTCCAGGCAAGAATACTGGAGTGGGTTGCCATTTTCTCCTCCAGGGGACCTTCCTGATCCAGGAATTGAACCCACGCCTCTTTCATCTCCTGTATTACCTGGCGTGTTCTTTACCACTGGGTCACCTGGGAAGCCCATAAATGTGTAATGCATGTGTGCAAGGTCGCTTCAGTCATATCGGACTCTTTGTGACCCGATGAACTGTAGCCCACTAGGCTGTCTATGGGATTCTCCAGGCAAGAATACTGGAGTGGGTTGGCCATTCTCTGCTCCAGGGGATCTTCCCAACCCAGGAATCGAACCCTCATCTCTTATGTCTCCTGCATTAGCAGGCAGGTTCTTTACTGCTAGCGCCACCTGGGAAGCCCATAAATGTGTAATACGTGCATATAAGTATATAACACATGCATACAGCATACTATATACATGTGGTATATGTACACGTGCATGTGTGTGTGTGTATGTGTGTTACACACACGTTATATGTGTCTACAATACATGTAACAGCAGATCCACTGTTGGAGGCCCTCCCCCACTTTAGATTCCTCCCCGCGGAGTCCTGGTTCAGCTGCATTGAGAACCGTAAACCTTCTCTGTGTCTGTTCTCAGCTCTGGGGCCCAGGAAGGTGGTCTTGGGCACAGGCTGACTTTGTATTGAGATGTCCACCCTGCCCTTCCGCTCCCATGCCCTGCGTAGTCCCCTCTCCCTGAGCCTGAGTGATACCACCACCTGCTTCTCCCCGGGAGAGGGTGGCAGGGGTGACGGGCTGTCAGGCCCGTGTATGTGTTACATCCCCTAGGGCTCCCTGCAGCAGGCCCCCTCGACACCCTCTCTTGCCAGCTTCAATGAGGTCAGTTGCCACATGATGACAGGGTGTGTGAAGGGGCCCACATGGCCAGGACCTGGGGGAAACCTGTGGGATCTGAGAGCTGAAAGCAGGGACCCCAGTCCTGAGCCTTGAGGAGGCACCTGTAGCGGCAGCCTGAGGGAACTCAAAGGTGGGCCCTTCCCCAGTCGAGGTGCTGATGAGGTGACAGCCCCAGCTCCACCTGGATTGCAGCCCTGGGGCCCTGGGGCCAAGCCCTGATTTAGCTGTGCCTTGACTCCTGAGCCCCCGACCCTGAGACACTAGACGGTGGAAATTCGTCATTCAGCATAGAAAATGAACCTGCTGCCCTGGTGCCCCAGCCTGTGCCCTGCAGAGGAAACAGAGGTGCCAGGCTTTGCACACATGCCAGCAGCCTGCATGACCGAGTGCAGAGCCAGTGAGCTCAGGACAAAGGGAATGCCCAGGCTCCCCATTTCCCAGATGACGGAGGCTCGCCTGAGGCTGCTTCCAGGCCCTGCCCCTCCTGTGCCAGTGACCCCGTCCTCCAGGGGGCTCTGCACGTGTCTGGGAGCCACGCTGGCCCTGCAGGAAGGGCTGGACCCCACCCCGTGTGGAGTTCCAGCACCCCACGTGCAGGCCTGGACGGAGCTAGCTGCTGGAAGCGACCCCAGTGTGTTTGTTTTTCTTGCCGGTCTCCCCGGCCCTCCCGGCTGTATGTCTGCACGTCATGTGGGTTGGGAAACTCAGTCTCTGAGGCCAGCAGCCCTGTGACCCCTGCTCTAGGAACATGCATGCCTGCAGCGTGTATCCGTGTGTCTGCGTGTGCGCGCGTGCATGTGTGCGTGCCTGAGGGTGGCATCCCTTCTCCTGGGCTGTTCATCTCCCAGCAGCTTTCCAGATGGGTCCCCAGGGAAGGCACACACACTCACACACAGACACACACACAGACACACACACACACACGCAAGACAACCCAACCAGCATTTCTTCCCTCATTCCCCAGCAGCCCAGGGACAAATGTTGTTCCCCTCAAAGCAAAACAAAGCCTAACATCCAAACATCGTCTTTCGTGGGGCCACCCAGCAGCCCTGTGGGAAGAGCCACGAAGCCACTAAATAGGTATGTGAGTGTGTACAGTCATCTATTCTTTGTGACCCCATGAACTGCAGCATGACAGGCTTGCATGACAGGCTTCCCTGTCCTTCACTATCTGCTGGAGCTTGCTCAAACTCATGTCCACTAAGTTATGAGGCCATCCAACCATCTCATCCCCTGTTGCCTCTTCTCCTCCTGCCTTCAATCTTTCCCAGCATCAGAGTCTTTTCCAATGAGTCAGTTCTTCACATCAGGTTGCCAAACTATTGGAGCTTTAGCTTCAGCATCAGTTCTTCCAATGAATATTCAGTACTGATTTATTTCCTTTAGTATTGAGTGGTTTGATCTTCTTGCAGCCCAAGGGACTCTCAAGAGTCTTCTCCAGCACAGTTTGAAAGCATCAGTTCTTCGGCATTCAGCCTTCTTTGTGGTCCAACTCTCACATCAGTAAATGACTACTGGAAAAACCATAGCTTTGATATACAGACCTTTTGTCGGCAAAGTGATGTCTTTGCTTTTTAATATACTACCTCGGTTTGTCATAGCTTTTCTTCCAAGGAGCAAGTGTCTTTTAGTTTCATGACTGCAGTCATCAAGGACGTGGCTGAAGACACTGAAGCTCAGATAAGAATGTAACTTAGAACAGGTTTTCATGTGAAGACACTGAAACCCTCTTGCCCTGTCGATGGGAATGTGCCTGGGGCAGCCACCGTGGAGAACAGTCTGGTGGTTCCTTAAAGAACTTAGCTTAGAATTATTGCTGGATCCAGGATTGAAACCAGGGGCTGGAAGAAACACTTGTACACCCAGGTACATAGCAGTGTATTCACAATAGCTGAAAGGTGGAAACACCCCAAATGTCCATCAGTGGATTGTGGATAAACTAAATGTGATGTATACACACTATGGGATATTACCCAGCTTTATAAAGGAAGGAGATTCTGACACCTGCTACAACATGGATGGACCTTGAGGACATGATGCTCAGTGAGAGAAGCAGCCGCAGAAGGACAAACACTGATTCCACCCACAGGAAGTCCCTGGAGGAGTCAGATCCACAGAGACAAGAAGATGGTGGGGCCAGGGGCTGGGGGAGGGGATGGGGAGTCAGTGTTTCATGGGGNGGCCCTGTCTCTTATACACATCTCCCCCTTCCTCCCTGACACCCACCTCTCTCTGTCACTCCCAGCTCTGACCCTTCGCTGTAGTCATTAGTCTCCCAGAATTAATTTTTTTAATTAAATTTTGAACAAAAATCGGGCTTTCCTGAAAAGGAAGCTCAGACTCCAGCTTGGCAGGCACTGACACGTGTCCACAGTGGACCCTGATTCTGGTTTCTTGTCACCAGCCCCTCCCCATGGTGTCAGACCAACCCAGCACCCAGGGGTGTGTGTGAGTCCCGCAGGGCTGTTATAACAGAGTTACACCCAACAGAAATGTGTCCTCTGCAGCTCCAGGGGCCGGAAGTCCAAGACCAATGTGTTGGCAGGGCTGGCTCCATCTGAGGCCATGAGAGAGGGTCTGTCCCAGGGTTTTTCAAGGCATTTGTGTACACCTCGCCTGATCTCTGCCTCTGTCCTTCATGTGGCCTCCTCCTCGTGTGCGTGTTTGTGTCTAATCATCCCTGTCTCATCAGGATGTCAGTCATGTTGAATTAGGACTCCCCTTGCTCTGGTGTGGCCCTGCCTTCACTGATTGCTCCTGCATGTGTGCGGGCTAAGTCTATTTAGTCGTGTCCAGCTCTGCACCACCCCGTGGACTGTAGCCCACCAGGTTCCTCTGCCGATGGGGATTCTTCAGGCTAGAATACTGGAACGGGTTGTTGTGTCCTCCTCCAGGGGATCTTCTTGAACCAGGAATCAAACCCATGTGTTACTCCTGCAATGGCCCTGCCTCCAAATCAGGTTGCATTCTGAGGTCTGGGGTTAGGGCTGTGACATCTGATATGGGAGAGACACTATGTTCCCTGCACCAGGGTGAGGGGTTCCCCTGAGTGTCTTCCCTGAATCTGGAGAGGAGACTTCCAGCTCAGTCAGTAAGTGTTGTGGAGGAGACGCTACTGGGTGATGGGCCTGGTCAGGGGGATGGTGGAAGGCCACAGAGGGTCACGGGAAGACTCCCACTCCCAAAGCAAGCACATTCCTCAGCGGCCAGCTCCAAACTCTCCTTCACTGAGAGCCGGGGTCCCCATGGCTCCCCCCACCCAGCCCCCAGCCCAGAATGCGCCCTGCTCAAACGCTGGGCTCTGCTCCTCTGGCTGCAGTGACTTCTCAGAAAAAAGGATGTGTCTGGGGGTGGCCTTGCCTGACAGAGTAGACACCCCCATCTTCCCAGTCTCAGGACCACCTCCTCCTCTCCCCTGCAACCTACACTTCCGTTTGGGTGAGGAGAGCCTCCCAGAACCTCAGATCCTGTTGACGCCTCCCCAGCCTTCTCAGCCTCTTAAGTTCCTCTCCTTCCCCACCATGGCCTCCATCCAGGCCCCCTCATGGTTCTCATCCAGGCTGTTCCCACCTGGGCTCCAAGTCTGCTCATCCATGAAGCCCATGAGAATGATTTTAATGCATCATCAGAAGATAACCATGAATATGGTAACCCAGCATGTATGCATCCATCTTTATACCAATGTGGTCATAAAGTGTGTTTTGTTTTTTTTTTTCCTGGAGAGGAACCTCAAGTCATGATGAGGCCCTGCTTTTTATCCTCCCAACCTGAACCCATCACTGCCAGCATGGAAACTTCCCTTCACCCCCAGGAAGAGGCCCAAACTGCCTACATGGCAGGCATGTCCATTTTGGGTCACACTTGTGTGGCTTGAGTCATGGGCCCCCTGTCCTCTCTGCACTGATCACCCACATCCTGGCTTGAACTCTGGGGACTGTCCAGCTAGGGCTTCCCATGGAACCCCCTGAGGTTACCCATCCTCAAGCTCTGGGCCTGGACACTGTATACTGCAGGAAGCTTCTCATACTTAACTCCTTTTTTTTTTTTTAGAAAATAAGATATAATTCCCATACCATAAAATTTGGGCTTCCCAGGTGGCTCAATGGTAAAGAATCCACCTGGCAATGCAGGAGACGCAGGTTCGATCCCTGGGTCAAGAAAATCCACTGAAGGAGGAAATGGCAAGTCACTCTAGTATTCTTGCCTGGAGAATCCCATGGACAAAGGAGCTTGATGAGCTACAATCCATAGCATTGCAAACAATCAAACGCAACTGAAGTCAGACACGATGCATGCGCCATAAAATTTACCCATTTACCAATTCAGTGTTTCTGGTACATTCACAAGGTTGTACAGTTGTGACCACTACCTAATTCCAAAATATTTTCTTCACCCCCAAAATAACCCTAGACCATGTTCTCTCTTCCCCAGCCCCTGACAACCAGGAACCCATTCTCTGTGTCTGTGGATTTTCCTGTTCTGGACATTTCCCATCAGTGGAATCACACTCTGTGTGTCCTGTGTCTGCTTCTCTCGCTGAGCATCGTGTTCTCAGGGTCCGTCCATGTGGTAGCAAATGTCAGGGCTTCACCCTGTTTCATGGCTGAGTGATGCTCCCGTGTGTGGAGGGACCATGGTGGTTTATCCATCATCTGTTGAGGGACATTTGAGTCCTGTCCACTTTTGGCTGTTATAGATGATGTAGCTCTGGACATTGTGCACGCTTTTCTGTGTGGACATGTGTTTCCATATCTCCTGGGTACATGCCTGGGAGTGGAATTGCAGGGTCAGAGGGTGATTCTCTTTTAACCTTTGGAGGAACTGTCTGTCATTCTTTTATCTCAGAGGCTGTTCATCTCTCCAGCTCAGGGTTCTTCAAACTGCAGCCAGGGCAATGGAATCTGGCCCTCTGCCTGTTGTTGCAAATAAAATTTTATTGGCACACAGCACACCCACAACGTGTTGTCTGTGGCAGCTGCCGAATTGAGTTTTTGCCACAGACACTCTGAAATATTTCCTATTTGGCCTTTTATAGAAAAATGTGTGTTAGTAGGTAGCATTTATATGATATGCTATGAGTGTCTATTTCTGCATCTTGAGAATCCCTCCCTTCTCCCATCCTCCCCCCCAGACAGAAAGTTCCCCAAGGGCGGGAACGGGATCTCTCATTCCTGTTTCCTACCATCATTAAACACGCGGATGCACTACCCACCCTCCCATCCGGGAGCACTGAGCCTGTGGATCGCCTGGGCCTCTCTTTCCTGTGGATGCGAGCCAGCCTCACTCAGGGGTCCCACCCTGGCTGCCCATGGAAGTCACTTGGGGCCCCTCCAAGGGGCCACACCCCAGCCAGCCTCCTCAGCTCCCCCAGATGGGGGGGGGGCATCACGTTGGGAGATTCCAAACTTTGGGAACCCCTGATGACTGGTTCCTCCCAGATGTCTGCAGTTCTTGGGGATTTAGTCCTGGAGGGTAGGAACCAACAGACCCTTTCTCCCACTCAAACAGCTCCGATTTATCCGCCCAGATGGCTCAGGGGTCTAAAATCTGCCTGCCAATGCAGGAGACACAGGAGACTCGGGTTTGATTCCTGGGCGGGGAAGATCCTGTGGAGCAGAACATGGCAACCCACTTCAGTATTCTTGCCTGGAAAACCCCATGGACAGAGGAGCCTGGTGGTCGCAAGGAGTCAGACATGATTTAGCAACTAAACAACAACAAGGTATTCTCAGTGGAACAGAGGTGGAGGCAACTCTGTCCCCCAGGGGACACTGGCCCGTGTCAGGGGACATCTGGGATTGTCATGACTTCGGAGGAAGCTGCTCCTGGCATCAAGGGGGTTGGGCCAGGGATGCTGTGGATCCCCTCACAGTACCCAGGACGGTGCCCCCCACAGAGGATGAGCCAGCTCCGATGTCAGCAGAGCTGAGGGGGAGAGACCCTGTCATAAATACTGAAGCTAAGGATACCTTTCAACTGAAAAAAAAATCTATATATATATATATAGTTTATTTGTTATTTTCAGCGTCAGCTGTAGGTGTGTCCCCTGCAGCCGTAAGGACTTGGCCCCTGTTGGGCAGAGGACAGGCTGAGGACACGTGGTAGCAGCAGCGCCAGGGAGTCAGCCGACTGCGAACCTTTTGAATCGCTGGATTTTTGCTGCAAAGCCCCGAGCAGGTGGAGGGCATGAGTGCTCACCCTGGAGTCCAGTTTCGTTCTAAGAAGTAGAATGTAGAGAAACTTCTAAGAGAAGTGCCCAAGGAAGGGGATTACCCTCCTCTCTCCCCAGAAGAGCTGGTGAAAGTCTGTGAGAAGCACGTCTGCTTTCTCTCCCTGCCAGGGCAGCTTCCTCCACTGGACGCTGTGCTCTTAGGCATCTCTGAGACAAAAAAAAAGCAGGTGATCTATTTTTTAAGCCTTCTGGGAGAGGCCCTTGGAGGTTGAGCAACTAAGCTGAGAACAGCCAGGATGAGAGCTTTAGGCAAAGGCACCCAGAGGTGGAGCCCAGAATCCCAGGCCAGGAGGCGCTTGTGCAGAGACCGGGACTGGGTCCCCCAGCCCCATCCCTCTACCTCCCCTACCTGGGCCTGCTGACCTCAGCCAGTCATCCCCTGGGGGTGCTGTCCTGGGGGCTGTAGGGTGTGGAGCAGCATCCCTGGCCTCCACCCACTCGACACCAGGAGTCCCCAAGTCCTGAGGACCACAGATTTCCCGTGGGGGGCAGAGCTTCCCTGGGGGAAGACCCCCTGCCCTAGTGACCCACTCTCCCAACTGCACGTGTGTGCACACACACACACACAGGCATGTGACCATCTCCCAGATGTGTATAAGAGACNGTCTGTGAGAAGCACGTCTGCTTTCTCTCCCTGCCAGGGCAGCTTCCTCCACTGGACGCTGTGCTCTTAGGCATCTCTGAGACAAAAAAAAAGCAGGTGATCTATTTTTTAAGCCTTCTGGGAGAGGCCCTTGGAGGTTGAGCAACTAAGCTGAGAACAGCCAGGATGAGAGCTTTAGGCAAAGGCACCCAGAGGTGGAGCCCAGAATCCCAGGCCAGGAGGCGCTTGTGCAGAGACCGGGACTGGGTCCCCCAGCCCCATCCCTCTACCTCCCCTACCTGGGCCTGCTGACCTCAGCCAGTCATCCCCTGGGGGTGCTGTCCTGGGGGCTGTAGGGTGTGGAGCAGCATCCCTGGCCTCCACCCACTCGACACCAGGAGTCCCCAAGTCCTGAGGACCACAGATTTCCCGTGGGGGGCAGAGCTTCCCTGGGGGAAGACCCCCTGCCCTAGTGACCCACTCTCCCAACTGCACGTGTGTGCACACACACACACACAGGCATGTGACCATCTCCCTCCACTCCTGAGTATACAGCAAGGCCCTGCTAATGAAAACTCATAGTCAAAGAGCCAGGCTTTCTGTCTCCTGAAACATCAGGGACCCTGCAGACTGGGTCTGCAAAACAGCCATAACACCTTTCTCAGGAGAAAGAAGGGAAATTTAGTTTCTGATCCAGAGTACACACTCAGTGAGCATGACCGTCCCACCCCAATCCCCTGTGACCCCAGCCCAGCCCCTCCCCCACCGAGTCTCCACTATCCAGGAAGCGAGGATCTTATCAGTGGGACCCAGAAGCCGGGCCTCCCCAGCTGTACCCATGCCAGCCCAGGACCCAAGGCCTTCCCACTGACCCAGGCCACTCTGCCTTTGATCGCAGAGCCACAGGTCCTACTTCTCAGGATTCGGGTTTAGTTAAAAAATACTTTGTTGCTTAAAAAAATAAACAAAAAAAAAACACTAGCCGTCATTTGTGCCTTCAGGGAGTTGTAATCTTTTTGCTGGTGGAGGATCCTGCCTCCTCATTGTGGGCGGGGGAGGGGGCCGTGGCAGTTGTCTGCAGTTGGATTTGCAGACAACAATGAAGTCTGCAAATTTGATGGCCTCTTCCTCTTATGAATGGTTTCTCCATCATGTCCAATGCCCTTTGATGGCATTTTACCCACAGGAGAACTTTCTTCACAGCTGGAGTTGATCCTCTCAAACTCCTTATCAACTAAGTTTGTGTCCTGCCTTCTGTCCTTTGTTGTCATTTCAACAGTCTCCACAGCTTCCTTACCAGGAGGAGATTCCATCTCCACACCCACTTCCTTGGACTCAGTGCAGAGCAGCACTCTTTATTCCTTGCAGGAATGTGTTGCCACAGACATGCAATTTGTAAAAAACAAAACAAAAACTCGATATCCATGAAGTGAAATAAAATGAGGCATGCCTCATTTTATTGTGTCACATCCACTGTGTTATTTTTATCATTAGATCAGTGCTTCCCGCCTCAGTGGGCACCGTGTTTGTCTCATTTCATCCTCACCTGGACCCTGAGAGTGATGTCGTGGGTCATCATGTTACAGATGGGGCTTTAGGGTTCAGAGAAGCAGAGAACTGATGTCCAAACAAGTGCCCAGAGCCAGGGCCAGAGTTTGCTCAAAATCCCTTCCCTGCACTTCAGTTGGGCCAGAAAGACCGACTCCTCTCCCTCTCTGAGCAGATGCTGGCTCTCTGTCTTCTAGAACCTTCTAGGAAGTTCTTCCTCTCACCTAAATGGGCACATCCTGTGGTCAGAATCTGTACCCTCTTTCCCACCTTCAGAAGTAAAAGTCAGGATGATGATGATAAGAAGAATAAAAAGTAATTCCATCAGAATAGTGATTCTCTTGGGGAGGAGGCCCTGGGATGCCTTTGGGTCCCGGAGATGTTCTATCTTGATTGTGGCGATGGTGACCCAGGTGCACACACTTTTTAAATGCATGGTCTATACATGAGCCATCTGCACACGTCCTACGTTAATAAAAGAGTGTAGCGGGACTTCCCTGGTGGTCCAGGGGTTAGGACTCCGAGCTTTCATTGTCGAGGGCCGGGGTTCAATCCCTGATTGGGGAACTAAGATCCTACACATGTCTCACAGCCAAGAAAAAAAAAAGTGTGAGAAAATAACACATGTCTGAATCTGAGAAAATAGCTTGGTGCCCAGGCCTGCTGAGGCAGGGGGTGAGTGAGCAGCCTGATGGCCCTGCTGGAACCGTTTTGCCATCTTTTTGAAGGCCAAGCTGGGAGTTGAACAAGTCCTCTATACCTTTAAACTCAGTGAAAGTCTCTCAGTCATGTCCAACTCTTTGCGAATTCTCCAGGCCAGAATAATGGAACGGGTAGCCTTTCCCTTCTCCAGAGGATCTTCCCAACCCAGGGATTGTACCCAGATCCCTCACATTGCAGGCGGATTCTTTACCAGCTGAGCCACAAGGGAAGCCCAAGAATATGGAAGTGGATAGCCTATCCCTTCTCCAGGGGGATCTTCCCCACCCAGAAATCGAGCCAGGGTCTCCTGCATTGCAGGCAGATTCTTTACAAACTGCACTATGAGGGAAGCCCTTAAACTCAGAGTTAACTCTTAAGAATTCGTCCTCGAGGGGGAGGGCAAGAGAGGTGTACACAGAATTTTGTATGCTTGGATATTTGTTTCATGTGCATTTGATTTTTATGGCATAATGATTTAAGTAAAGGAAAGAATCACAACAACCTAAACATCCATGGGGCTTCCCTGGTGGTATGGTGGCTAAGACCCTGTGCTCCCAATCAGGGGGCCTGGGTTTGATCCCTGGTCAGGGAACTATATCCTACATGCCAAAACCAACAGTTTGAATGCCATGACTAAAGATCCCACATACCACAATGAAGATTAAGATCCCGAGTTCCACAACTAAGGCCTGGCACAACCAAATAAAATTAATTAATTAATATTTAAAAAAGAACAATAACCAGCCTTAACATCCAATAATGGGCAACAGTATGTATACACCATACTTGTTCAGTCGTTAAGTCGTGTTCAACTCTCATGGACTGCAGCACACCAGGCTTCCTTGTCCTCCACTATCTCCCTGAGTTTGCTCCAACTCATGACTAATTGAGTCAGTGATGCAATCCAACCATCTCATCCTCTGTTGCCCCCTTCTTTCCTGCCCTCAACCTTTCCCAACATCAGAGTCTTTTCCAATGAGTCGGTTCTTCAAATCAGGTGGCCAAAGTATTGGAGTTTCAGCTTCGGCATCAGTAAATTCATTCCAATGAATATTCAGGGTTGATTTCCTTTAGGATTGATAGGTTTGATGTCCTTGCTGTCCAAGAGACTACTACTACTCATATAAATTACAGTACATCCAAAAAGATCCTGTTTCTAAACATAGCATTAATATTATAGATGGGACCCCAAGACAGAACAGACATAGTTTGGAGGGCAAAGGGGCCCAGCGAAATCCAGATAAAGCCTGGAGCTGAATTTAGAGTAAGGCGCCTGTGTTCATTTCTTCATTTTGGTGAGATGGCAACCTTAGGAAGAGCTGGCCGAGAGCAGGTGCCAATTCTCCATGCTGTTTTTGTCACTTTTCTTTCCATCTAAAATCATCCCCAAATCAAGTGTTAGAAGAATTTGTGATGGCATGGGAAAATACAGTAAGTCCCCACTTAATGAGTGAGTTCCCTTCCAAAAGCACATTCATAAGTCCCATTTTTTCATAAGTCCAACAAAGTTAGCCTAGTATGCAACTTTTTACAGATAATGCCGGACAGGTGAATTAGCTTATGTGATTGGACATGTGAACACAAGTTTGAACCTTTTTTGTTTGCTTGATTTTTACTTATTTATTTCTGGCTGAGCTGGGCCTTCATGGCTGCACTTGGGCTTTCCTCTAGCCGTGGCAAGCAGTGTCTGCTCTCTAGCTATGGTGGGAGGGCTTCTCGTTGCAGTGGCTTCTCTTGTTGTGGTGCACCGGCGCTAGTGCACGAGGGCTTCCGTAGTTGTGGCGCACAGGCTTAGTTGCTTCTCAGCGAGTAGGATCTTCCCGGACCACGGATCAAACCCGTGTCTCCTGCACTGGCAGGCAGATTCTCACCCACGGACCGCCAGGGAAGCCTAACATTCGCATCTTTAAAAGTCTGAAAGATGGGACGGGGCTAAGGGTGGGGCGATGCTAACTGTAATGGTTCCCTCACGACGTGATATTAAGCAAATTAAGAAAAGTTTTAAAGGCAGGTAATCAAATAGTATAAAGGACCTGAATTTGTAAAAATGGATAGATATGTGTATATGTTTTTTAAAAAGTCAAGGTGATAGGATTATGGATGATCTTTGTGACTTTACCTAATCTCTAGATTTGGGAACGTGAAATTGTGTTCCCTCTGTGGTCATAAAGAAGAGAAAACACGGAAACAGTAGATTATCATCATTGGCAGCAGTTCTGGGCCAAACAGTTGCCACAAACACTGAATTAGGGAACCCAGCACGCCGCTCCTGGGGACACTCAGGGACAGGCTCCCAAGAGCCTCTGTCCCCTTGTTGTCATGACCAATCCCCACTCAACCTCGTGTGATGTTCATTTCTGTTTGGAGACACCCAATCCGACACCAGTTCTTTGATTAAGTCACTGCGGGGGCTGTGACCCTTGCCTGAACGGAGCTCGTTTGATACACTTACTGTCTCCGTGAGCACCTCACTGCCCTGCTGCACTTGGATCCTGGCCAGCTCTTCGGCTTTATGCTTGGGGCCATTAGATACAAAATCACCCAAAAAAACCCCCAAAGCCAAAAACCTGGCCCTGAATGGTGGAAAAGGACCCTGATTACCACCTGGTTCCACTCAGATGGGAAAATGCTTCTTGTTGACTCAAATTGTTTCACTGCTCTGCCTGTGTCCTCGAATGACTGCACACCCCACCCCCGAGTATCAATATGGGGGTTACAGATACCTTCTAGCCCGTAGGTGGATTCCCAAGCAGAGTCCACAGGTATCGAGACTTTGCCCTGTTCCCAGGGCAGGCTATCAGGGAGGGTCCCAGCCCTCAGGGGGAGCATGGGTTGGTGGTAAGGGGCCACCTCTGCAACCCGGAACCCCAACACACTTGGCCCAGCAGTGGTGTGTCCCCCCACCCCACAGGCCACGGGAGAGCCCAGTGTTGACCTTTACAAGGATTTGGGGACACCTCCCCCACCTCCCTGGATCGAGGCAAGCACTCTCGCTGCCAGATGCCTCCCTCTAGGTCCGTGTGTCTCACCCAGCACTGCCTCAAGGCAGAGGTCTCACCTGGGGGAGATTCTGCCCCCAGAAGACAGGGACCATGTCTGGGGATGACTGGGGGGGCTCCTGGTGTTGCACCTGTGGGGGCCAGGGATGCTGCTCCACACCCCACAATGCCAGGGACGGACTCCAATGTCAGCAGTGCCAAGGGTGGAACCCCTGCTTTATAGAAAGCTGCCCCAGCCCCCTCCCTCCTGAGGCTGGAACCCGGCTGGGTCTCCCCGGTGGCCTCTTATGCCAGCCCCCTGGGCCTGGGACCACTGAGAAAAGCTCACCCTGGCCCAGGAATGGCAGCAGCAGCATGTCCCTTTGTGTAGGTGGAAAAAAACGCCGTTAGTTTGTGGAAAGAGCTAATGTTTGCAGAAAAGAGGGGCTGGCTCTTGGAAACCACCAGGACCTTCGGAGCCAGGGGGAAACAGCCTCGCCCGAGGCCAGCCTGCAGCTGGGGAAGCCTGGCCTGTGCTGAGCCGGGGGCGGGGGCTTCTGTTGGCCTCCCCAGGGCGGGCCTTCCTAAAACTCAAGAGTGGGCTAGCTGCCGGCTTTTCTGTTTCTTTCTTTTTTTTTCAGTGTATTTATTCGGCTGCACCAGGTCTTAGTTGCAGCTCGTGGGGTCGTCATTCTTCGCTGCAGCTAGTAAACTCTCAGTTGCAGCATGTGAGATCTAGTTCCTCCACCAGGGATCGAACCAGGGCCACCTCCATTGAGAGTACAGTCTTAGCCACTGGGCCACCAGAGAGGTCCCTAGCTGCTGGCTTGTGAGGTATAATCGGTGGCCTGGCAGCTGCAGGGATCCCCGGGAAGCCCAAGCTGAGGTACCTGTGTGGCTGAAGAGGACAGGCCTCCGGAGCCCACAGCCTCCTCCTCCTCCCATGGGAGACTGGTGCCAGCTGTGTGTGGAGGAGACAGGTGACTGTTTGCCTCTCCCGCTGGCCTTGGTGAGTGCCTCCCCGAGCGGTCTGTTCTCAGGGCAGCGGGTACAGCGTGGGGAGCAGCATGGAGGCTGGCATTCAGCCTCTGGGTCACCCTGACAGCTGGACGTGGCTGCCCTAGAGCCTCTCGTGCCATGCACACCAGTCATTAGACAGAGGCTTGGCTTCGTCCAGGGTTCCACTTGGAGCCTCTGGAGAATGACGGCTCTAAAGCACCAGTGCCCACCCCGCCCCCGGGGTCCACTCACAGGGACTTCCTTTCTTTCCAGGTGACCTCTCAGCCTGGGGCGGCCCGCTTCAGATCCCTCGGCTTCCTGCCCCCATATACCTGTCACCTCTTCCACCCTGAGGTTAATTGCTTTGCCCCCAGATCGCATTTTCCACCTCTCCCTTTTTTTCACCCTGGCACGTGGCTTCCATCAAAGCCGAAAATCAGACATGGAAAAACCCCACGCCTGACACGCGTCAAGGCTGGGTTCCGTATCAAGGCTTGGGGTCCCTGTGTCCCAAAATGGAATAGTACAATTTCCAGAAGAAAACTCGACGCCCCTCCCCCGCCCCCAAAGAAACACCATTGTGTGTCCTGCATGGATTGGTTATAAATAATGAAGTGGAGGGGACTTCCCTGGTGGTCCAGTGGGTAGGACACCACAGTCCCAGTGCAGGGAACCTGGGTTTGATCCCTGGTCAGGGAACTAGATACCACATGCAACAAATAAGACCTGGCACAGCCAAATAAATAAGAATATTTTTTAGAAAGAGAGAATGAAGTGGATTCTCCAGAAATAACCCCCCTTTCTCTGGAGGACGTGGCCTGTTTCCACATCAAATGCCACATTTTCGGTGACAGCCAAGTATTTCTCTGAGAAAAGCTGGAGATAATTAAGTTAAAAATATTTAACCAGGATTTTTTTTCCTCCCTCTTTCTAAACAGGGTAAAGCAGTGCTGCTTCTTGGAAAAACTGAAAAAGGTATGTCGCGTTTTCTCTTACTTCACGAGCTTGGAATCCCTTGTTTTTCAAAAAAAAGGAACAAACAAGTGGGAGTATTTGGTGTGCATATGACACACTGGGGATTGCGTCACCAGGAACAGAGCTCTGGGCCACCTGCCAGAAAACCCGAGTTCAAATCCCAGGCCCGCCTCTGCTGTGTCTGGGCAGGCCCCTTTCATCTCCCTGCAGCGGAAATAACATGCTGTGACTTCCCAAGCGTGGTCGTGTCGAGATGAAGGGAGGGAAGCTGTCAATAGGAAACCGGGCGTCGAAGGGCCTCCAGCCAGCAGGCTGGAAACATGGGTCTTTCCAGGAACTCGGTCCGTCTCGTGTAGATTACCTAATCTACTGCTCCCTCCATCCGCAGCATCCTCCTACAACCCTCCCCTCCTACAGCCCTTCCCAGGTCCAGGAGTCCAGCAGGCTCCCCCTCTGGTCCTTGGCACCTTCCCCCAGCTTTCTCCTCATCAGTCTGGCTGAATGCCTGTCAGGGTGGCCCCTCTTGTCAAAGCACCAGTTTCGGTTTCTCTGGCTCCGCTCTCATTTCTCTCGGCTATGTCGTTTATCTCAGGCTGTGTCACTTCCTTCCCCCTGCAGGCCTGGGGTTTCGCTGGCCCTTCTGGTCCTGGTTCCTCCAGGTGTCCAATCGGGTCATGGATCTGAGAACTTCCCTGACGTGCCATCTGCATCTGGCACTTTTCCTCCCACGCCCTCGTCCCACAGGTTTCAGCAGGTCTCATTTTCACACCGAGCGTTTTCCGCCTGCCCCCGTGGTGACTCCATGGCCCTGTTGGTCGTCTGAGAGCACGGGAGTTAATTTCCACAGGTTCCGTGGCTGCTTAGGAAGGAAAGGGCATCGCAGCACCTCTCTTGGTGAAGGGTGTTGATGGTGGTGTGGCTCAAACGGGGTTCTCCTGGGACCCTTTGCAGGACTTGCTGAAGACGAAGTGGGAGGGCTGGTTTGAGGTGGGGGGCTTCACTGTAGACCCGGCTTCTCTGCTTCCTCTCTGAGCCTTTTTTTGGCCAAGCTGTGCAGCATGTGGGATATTAGTTCCCTGAGCAGTGGAAATACAGGGACCCTAACCTCTGGACCACCAGGGAAGTCCTGAGATTAAAATTTCAGCTAAAGAGGGAATTGTTTCAAGGTAACTCCAGCGCTATCAGATCGTGTCTCTAATGAATGAATTTTTTTTATTTTTAAAGTTTACTCCTCTACTTGTTTATTTACTTTTGGTCACACTGGGTCTTCGTTGCTGCGGGACTTCTCTCTACAGGTGCACTCTTCGTGCGATGAGCAGGCTCCTCATTGCCATGGCTTCTCTTGTGGAGCACGGACTCTTGGGCACGCAGGCTTCAGGAGCTGTGGCTCCCGGGCTCTGGCTCGTGGGCTCAGTAGTACAGGCTTAGTTGCTCCGCAGCGTGTGGGATCTTCCCAGACTGGGGATCAAACCTGTGTCCCCTGCACTGGCAGGCGGATTCTTTACCACTCGGCCACCGGGGAAGTCCTAAAGAAAATCTTGACATTTGATTCCTTGTGGATCTTTTTCATTCATTTTGACTTCTTAAAAACTATCACGTGAAGACACTGAGCGCGGTCACTGAGTTTCCTGTGTCACTCAGATTCCGTGCCCAAGGCAGGCGCCGTGCTGTCGCCATCACAGTCTGGCGGATGGGAACTGTGATGATGAAGACAGTGCTCTGAAACCAGGGTGCTTCCCAGTGGTCTCCGGTCCCCTCGTCTTGATCTTTTCCCGTTGTCCATCAGCAGAGCGCGGGTCCATGGCCCCTTTTCCTAACAGGCAGGCCAGACCTCAGGTGCACCTGGTCCCCTAGGACACACACATGTCTGTAATCCCGGCAGATCCACAGCTGCCAGGCTCAGGTGTCAGGAAAGCGGGGGCTGCAGCCACGTGGCCTCGTGCTGGGGGATTAGGTCCCCGCCCTGCCACACCTGTCAGCCGCCAGGACACCGAGCTGCAGCCGTGATGTCAGCCAGCTCCACCCAGGCCCTGGCCCTGCTCCCAGGCACCTGGCCAGCCCCTGCTGACAGCCCCTCCCCACCTCCTCCCCTCCTGCTGCAGACCCCACTCGGCAGGCTGGCTGTTTATCAAGTTCCTCCTCTGGGCCAGGCCTGGCCTCTTGGTCTGATTTCATTCTGGTAGGAACCTGGGGGAGCAGGTTTCCTTGTCCCCATTTCTAGGTGGGGAAACTGAGGCAGCAGAGAGGCTCAGTGAGACCCAGGGCTGGTGGGCCACGAGGCCAGGGTTCAAGCTCCTTTCTCTCCGCCCACAAGGCACCTGGTGGTCCGTATTACTCAGAGTTCTCCAAGAAACAGAACCAACAGGGTGTGAATACAGAGAATTACTTTCAGGAATTGATTATGGAGGCCGCAGGGTGGAGACCCTAGAGAGCCAATGCCAAAGCCTATCCCTGGAGGGTTCCCTCCTGCTCAGGGAAGGCCTAGCATTTGTTCTGTTCAAGCCTTCCTGTGAGTAGAAAAGCTCCCCCGCCACTTCCCACACCCTAGGGAGTGATCCATTTGACTCAGCATCCATCAGTTCAAGGGCTTCCCTGGCAGCTCAGACGGTAAAGAATCCACTTGTAAAGGCAGGAGAGGCGTGTTCAACCACTGGGTCGGGAAGATGCCTGGAGGAGGAAATGGCAACCCACTCCAGTACTCTTGCCTGGAGAATCCCATGGACGGAGGAGCCTGGTGGGCTGCAGTCGTTGCAATGAGTCGGGCTTGNGTGGGATGGGAGATACGTGGGGGGGAGGATGGGGATGCTGGGGAGTCAAAGAGGTTTGGTCCACCTCATACTAAAGTCCAGGTGGCAGTGTGGTGCCCATGGCCCTCTGCATGCGACCCTGCTTGGGACTGGGAGAGAGGCTAGGAGGCCCCCACGTCCAGCTGCTGGGGACACTGCAAGGCACCCTCCCCTCCCTCTGACCTTCTCACCCTAAGGTCCAGCGTGTGCTGTTTCTGTGGAGTCTAGAACAGGTCTCTCCCCACCCCCAGGCACAGTGAAGGAGAGAGGGCCAGGCCATCCTCTATGAGGGCCCGTCCCCGGCACTGTGGGGTTTGGAGCTGCCTCCCTGGCCCCACCCCCTTGATGCCTGGAGCCCCCAAGTCGTGAAAACAGATGCCCCAGACATCATCCCTGTGGAAACACCCTACTTAGGGGCTTCCATGCTGTGGACTGTGGTGCAGGTGGCCCCCCAAAGGCAAGCAGAGCCAAGGCCTCATGCACATAGTAGGTAATCAGCTAGCATGCAGGCACAGCTGGTGGCCAGCCAGCCCCTCCAAGCCCTGCAGGAGGGCAGCCTGTTCTTAAAAGAAGCCCAGATACTGTTCTCTCAAACCTCATCTCATTCTGTTTGGCTTTGGGATTTTTTTCCCTCTTTTCACACAGCGGCCCGCCTCCTCTTCTTCTGAACATCGTGTTCTTGGGGGGCGGTTACCCCTGGAATGGGGGAGCCTGCTTTCTCACCCAGGCCTTGTTTGTCCTCCTGTCGAGTCTGGCTGGAGGTTTGTGTTTGGGGGTTGTTGTTTTGTTTCCTTCCTGTCTCATGGCAGGCTGGGAGGGGGGTCGAAATTCAGAAGCTCGGTGAGCTGTAAAGCTACCAGTTCTGGAAGTGTTAAAGCAGAATGAAGGCTGTTTCTGTTCTCTCTGAGGACACGGACCTGCTCCCACCTGCCTCCTCTCCCCTCCCTGCAGGCCAGGGATGAGGCCTGGGACACAGGCTCCTACTGCCCACAGCTCCCCTCCCTCTACAAGGCCACCTTCCTGGGCTCTGACTCACCCAGCACGGCCTCATCCGCCTAGATGAGGAGGTGGGGAGGGGGCTTTCAGAAGCGCCTGGAAGTAGCCGGCTTTTTCTGAGCTTGAATTCACTGAGATCAACTTCCTGTGCTTTCGGAGATGAAATGCACGTGGCACTCATGTCCCAGGGAGCAGGAACCTCAGGGAACAGGCTGGCTGCTGATGGAGATACTGCCAGTAACTCCTCTGGCTTTAATGCTTCGCCAGCATCTCACATTACAAAAGAGAACACGCGTCCTGTGCCTGCTCAGCGGGAGGAGTGGCTGCCAGCTGAAATTGTCCAGCATCTGGAACAGAAAGTGCTAGAAAGAGGCCAGGCCGACGATCAGGAGATCCCACTTGGGCCTCGCCTGGCCAGTGTATCAGCTGTCCATGCCACGTAACAAGCCAGCACAGACCTCGTGGCTTCCAGCTCAAGGCCCTGAAGGTCGGCAGTAAGGCCATGGTGTGGCTAAACCCTCTGCTCAGGGTCTCTCCCAGCTGCTGTCAGAATGCCTCACCTGGGGCTGATTCAGATTGTTCCAGAATTCGGTTCCATGCAGCTGTAGCAGGGGGTCCCCCTTCCCTTGCAGCTGCCCTTGTGTCTTGCCACACATCCGCCTCCAGCTTCAAAGCCAGTGACAGAGGGTTTCCCTTGTGCGGAGTCCCCTTCATACTCGCTCCCTTAATAAGAGCAGGCCCACCAATGTTATCCCCCTCCCACATCTGTGCCATACGACACTGCCCCGCCCAGAGCCGAACCCCGACCTCTCCTCAGGTCCTGCCCAGGAAAGGGGATTCTCCAGGTCACTCTGGGTCATCGTAGAGGTGTGCACAGCCCTGAGGACCCCTGGCTAGGTTGCTGGTGAAGGTCAGATGTGACAGATGCATTCTCATCATCAGTCAGCCCCCCAAAGGAAGTGGGGTCCGAGGGTCACTCCAGGCCACAAGTGAGATGAGGCACATTAGCTCTGACTCTGGATGGGCCCTGAAACCAACGTGTGTGTGCCTGTGTGTGTGTGTGTGTTCAGTTGTGTCCGACTCTTCAACTCCGTGGACTGTAGCCCACCAGTCTCCTCTGCCCATGGGATTTCCCAGGCAAGAATACTGGAGTGGGTTGCCATTTCCTCCTCCAGGGGATCGTCCCATCCCAGGGATCAAACCTGAGTCTCTTGTGTCTCCTGCATTGGCAGGCAGATTCTTTACCACCATGCCACCTGGGAAGCCCTGCCACACACACATGGAAAAAAAAACCCTCCTTCCATTTCCTGTGATGCTCTTTATCTCTCTCTCTTTTTTTTTTAAGGTGACGGTCCTCGTGCATTCTTTTAAACATTTTGGGGGGGGGGTGGTTCTTAACTGCAGCTTGTGAACTCTCTAGTTGCAGCACGTGGGCTCAGTAGTTGCGGCCCGTGGGTTTAGTTGCCCCACAGTATGTGGGATCTTAGTTCCCTGAACAGGGATCAAAGGCCACATCCCCTGCATTGGAAGGCAAATCCTTAAACTCTGGAGCACCAGGCAAGTCCCATCCTTATTGTCTTTAATAGTAAAATCCAGGGCAGAAACATTATTGTGAGAACTCCACTGGGGGATTCTAACCGGATTCTTCTCAAATTAGGGGTGGTTCTCCCCTGGGGACACTGAGCCATGTCTGGAGATGCCTGTGGTTGTCACAGCTGGGGGGCTCCTGGCATCGAGGTGGGGGGCAGGAATACTGCTCCACCCCCCAACAGCTCCCAGGACAGCACCAATGTCAGCTGACTTGTCTGTCGTCCTCAGGACAGTAGGTGGCCTTTTGCGGGGGCACTCTGAGGGGTCCCAGCCCACCTTCTCTCAGACCTGGCATCTTGTGCTTATGCAAGTTGTGGCCGAGGTTTTCCAGGGAGCAGCTCATCTCACCCTGAGGCCCCGGAGCTGCAGGTTCACCTTCAGTGCACGGAATTCAGAGCTGGACTGACTCACTGGAAAAGACCCTGATGCTGGGAAAGATTGACAGCAGGAGGAGAAGGGGGCGACAGAGGATGAGANTCTCACCCTGAGGCCCCGGAGCTGCAGGTTCACCTTCAGTGCACGGAATTCAGAGCTGGACTGACTCACTGGAAAAGACCCTGATGCTGGGAAAGATTGACAGCAGGAGGAGAAGGGGGCGACAGAGGATGAGATAGTTAGATGGCATCACTGACGCAATAGACATGAGTTTGAGCAAATTCTAGAAGACTGAAGCACAGGGAAGCCTGGTGTGCTGCAGTCCATGAGGTCGAAAAGAGTCGGACACGACTGAGCAACTGAACAACTGGGGCTGTGCCTGAGTGTCCACCCACTGCAGGCAGACACTGCACCCAGGGAGCAGTGCCCAGTGGCCCCAGTCACACCTCCTCTTGGACCACCAGGACCAGAAGCCGCCACTCTTTCAAGGCCCTGCTCCTCGCCTCTGCCCCGCCAGCGAAAAGAATTTTTCACATTCTTTTCCTTTTACGCAGCTTAGCCAGCCAACTTTCAGAAGCGTTCCCTGGCATCCCGTTCTTTCTCTTCTGGTAAGAGAGCAGCCCCAGCGGCTGGGTTTCGGTTTATCTCGAGCAGGCTGGGAGTGGAGCTCTTCTCAGCTATGAGAGCTATGCGCGGAATTCAGAGGAATCTCCTGCATTTTTGTGTCTCCCTGTCACTGCTTCCTGTGCAGCGGAAAACACCTCCGAGGGTGGAGATGGCATCACAGGCTGAGCTGGGGAGCACGTCTGCTCTCGCCGGCCTCTGCTTCTGCCCACCAGAAACATGCCCGGCTGGCCAGGGCTTCCCTAGATGCCTGGGTGTGTGCCCAGTCCACTTTCGCATCAGCCCTGCTGCTCAAGGTCCCCGCAGGGCCTGGGCCGCCCCAGTCGGCTGTCTCCTTCTTGGTTTTGTTCACGAGGTCACCGAGGCTCAGCCTGCCCATCCCCACTGAGGTCTTGGGTACCTATTTGCCAGGCACCCACCCCCACCCCCACCCCC
>SJYV01046723.1:36232-62682 GCA_006410875.1 Neotragus pygmaeus | reverse complement strand
GTGATATGCACACACAGTTGTGCTGAGCATCTTGGCAAGACCCAGAGACCAAACAGCATCTTAGAGCTCCTGCATCCACACCCATTACTCCATCTGACTCTCCGAGGCAGAAGGAAGCGGACTCGACCGCCAGGAAATCCCAAGCCCGCATCACCAGGAACCAGGGGACAGAGACGTGATCTTGAGACACCTGGTGGGGTGCAAGGTGATGATGCGAAGGTCTCCCCGGCACACGTGTGCAGCTCCACTGGAAGCCGATGTGACAGTCTGCTCAAGGTCTTGGGAAAAGCGTCCAGGATTCCAGGAGCCCCAGGGTCACTTACAGACCACCAGACAGGAGGCGCCACGCAGGGGCTCTCTGCTGTTCCATCTCGCTTGGGGTTTTCTCTAACCCTGATGGCTATACAGTTGTCCTCAGCATCCCCAGCATTCTGCACATTCTGCACATTCTTCCCCAAAGAAAGAAGCCACATGAGGGTCCTGACACCTCCCCTCATGTGTAGATCCAGTCCCTCAGATCCAGGATCCCTGTATGTCTAAACCCTTTGCCAAATCCACTGGGCCACGGAGGATGCAGAGACTGCGTCCCTCAGCCTCCAAAGCTTGCCTCTGAGTTCAGAGCTTTATGAAGCTTTATGAGCTTTATGTTGGGACCTGCCCCTTCCAGGGAGCTCTGGTTTGGGAATTAGATGCAAACCCTGGCCCAACCTCCACCTGATGCGTGGTCTCTGGAAAGTTATTAAGATACTCAAGTCTTTGAGGTCCTGTCTCTCTCCTCATCTGTAAAAAGTGGGCACAGTAACACCTTCATGATGCCTGACATGAGGTCCACCCCTTGCACCCTGTCACCTGCACAGCAAACAATGCTCAGCACGCCAGTGCACCTGTCCACAACCCAAAAACACACAGCCTGTATTCCTGAGTCCAAGTCAAATAAACCACTGATTTGTACCATCTTCCACTTCCTTCCTAGTTAGGAAAATATATGGCTACCATTTCTCGGCCTTTTGGCTGAGATCAAGTATAGTATGGAGGCTTCCCTTGTGGCTCAGTGGTAAAGAATCCAGCGGCCAGTCCAGGAGACACAAGAGACACAGGTTCAATCCCTGGGTTGGGAAGGTCCCATGGAGAAGGAAATGGCAGCCCATTCCAGTATTCTTGCCTGGAAAATCTCATGGACAGAGGAGCCTGGTGGGCTACAATCCATAGGGTCCCAAAGAGTTAGATATGACTAAGCAGCTGAGCACTTCAACAACAGCGAGGAGGGCTTTTCTTTTTCTTTTGAAAATGTGTGCTTAAAAATGTTATTCCATGCACACAAGGAGATATTACTCACAAAAAAGAGAGAAGCCCTGACACTGTCTACCGGGTGGACAGACCCTGAGAACACGGCGCTCAGTGAGAGAAGCAGACAGAAGGACACACAGGGTGTGACTCCACTGATGGGAAAGGTCTTGTTTCTTCCTGGGGCTGCTGAGGGCTGGACTGAGGAGAAGTCACCAGGGACAGCTGGCCTGGTCCCCATCACTCGGGCCTTGAGCCAGTTGCAGTAGACAGAGAAGTAAACTTTTTTTTTCAGATGCTGACTTTTGGGGGGGACTGGGTGGAGGTAAATATCGAGTTGATGGCTCTTGTGATTCTCTTGTGGCCCAAGGGCTTTTAGGGTTTTCACTTCCTGTTTATTTTCCTGTGAAGATTTTGGAATTATTTTATCAAGTTCGTCCCCTTCTTCAATACTTTGGTTTGGTTTGGTTTTTCACGTCCTCCTAAACCTCTTGCCTTCTACCTGGGGTCATTTATCTCTAAGATCTTTTCGTTTTATTTCTAATAAGGAAGGTCTGCTGGTGACAGTCTATTTGTCTGAAAATGTCTTTTGGCATCGTTGCCTGCGTGCTCAGTCTTGTCCGACTGTGCGGCCCATGGACTGTGGCCCACTAGGCTCCTCTGTTCATAGGATTTTCCAGGCAAGATTACTAGAGTGGGTTGCCATTTCCTACTCCAGGGGATCTTCTCAATCCAGAGATTGAACCTGCATCTCCTGTGTCTTCTGCATTGGCAGGCGGATTCTTTACCACTGAACCTGTGAGGTCTGAAAATGTCTTTGTTTTACTCTAATTCTTAGAGTTTGTTCTCGCTAGGTCTAGAATTTTCACTGGATCCATAAAATTGTTAGTCCTTTTTCCTCCAGCACTTTATGTTGTTCATTTGTTTTGTAACTAACTGATTTTATTTAATTTTTAAATTATTTATTTATTTATTTGGTTGCCCTGGTCTTAGTTGCAGCCTATGGGATCCTAGTTCCCATAGCAAGTATTGAACCTGGGTCGCCTGCATTGACAGCATGGAATCTTAGCCACCGGAACACCAGGGAAGTCCCTAACTGATTTTATTGAGGCATAATTCCTCTTCAGTAAAATGAACAGATCTAACATAGGTAGTTTGATGACTTTTTACAAGTCTATACACCTGTGTACACTAATACCTCAGTCAAGATAGAGAATATTTCTTCTTTCACCTGACCAAGTATTCTGAGAGTCACACACATGGCTTCATTTGCCAGTACGTTCTTTCCATTGTGTGAGTATCCATGGTATGAATTACCGCAGTCTCTTTACCCATTCTCCTGTTGACAAGCATTTGGGTTACTTCCAAGTTCTGCTCTTACGAATACAGACATATGTATCTTGTACAAGTGGGTAAATCTCTAGGAGTGGAATTTCTGGGTCATAGGTTAAGCATGTGTTTAACCTTATAAAATCTGTCTTTGCTGTGCTCAGTCATGTCTGACTCTTTATGACCCCACGGACTGTAGCCCACCAGGCTCCTCTTTCCATGGGATTTCCCAGGCAAGAATACTGGAGTAGATTGGCATTTCCTCCTTCAGGGGATCTTCTCAACCCAGGGATTGAACCTGTGTCTCCTGAGGCTCCTGCATTGGCAGGTGGATTAACCTTATAAGAATCTGCTAACTCACTTTCCAGAGCAGTTGCACGCTTCTGTCAGTAACATGTGAAACTTTCTGTTCCTTCATCCTCCCCAGAACTTGGTGTTGTCGGTCTTTTAGATTTTTGCCGCTCTAGCAGCTGCGAAGCAGACTCCGTGGTGGTTTTCAGTTATTCTCGCCCTGATGAGTAATCACTGAGCACTGTTGCATGTGCCCATTGGCCGTTTCTTTGTCCATTTCTAAAATGTCTCTCCTGCCTGAGGTTCTAGAGCTTCTTGAATCTGTGGCTTCAGAGTTTTTTGGCCTTTGTCAGTGTTGGGAACTTATCAGTCACTATCTCTTCAAAGATTGCTTCTGTTCCATTCTCCCTCCCCCACTTCCAGAGCTCTGACATGTGTCAGACCTTAGTAGAGCTTCCAGGGGGCACTCATGGTAAAGAACCCGCCTGCCAATGCAAGAGACATAAGACACACGGGTTCAGTCCCTGGGTCAAGAAGATCCCTGGGAGGAGATAGCAACCCATTCCAGTATTCTTGCCTAGAGAATTCCATGGACAGAGGAGCCTGGTGGGCTACAGTCCATGGGGTCTCAAAGAGTCAGACACAACTGAAGTGATTTAGCACACATGCGTACCTTACTGCATCCTGTGTCTCTTCCCTTGTTTCATGTGGTCCATGTTTCAATCTGGATATTTGCCGTTGTCTGGTTCACTAATTTTCTCCTTAGTTGTCTTTAATGATACTGCTTCTTCTGTTGCATCCATTTCATATATTGTCAGTTTCTACACACTCAGTCTTTTTCTTTAGTTTCCAATTTGCTGCTAAAATTCCAGCCTCACTTACTTAGCATGGTTAATATAGTTATTTTAAACTCTGTCGATTTTAGTGTATGGAACCCCTGGGGGCCTGTTGGTATAGCCTGTTATTTCTGCCGATTTTTGTTTATATGGTCCTGTCTTCTTGTGTGCCTGGTCATTTCTTCTTTTTTAAAAAATATTTATTTGGTCCTAGTTGTGGCACACGGGATCTTCAATCTTCACTGAAGCATGTACATTCTTATTATAGTTGCATCATGTGGGACCTAGTTCCCTGCCCAGGGATCAAACCTGCCCCCCCTGCACTGGGAGTGTGTAGTCTTAACCACTGGGCCACCAGGGAAGTCCTGCCTGGTCTTTCCTGATTGTGTGCTAGATATTGTGCCTGCTGACTCATTTGTAGAAACAATGTGAAGCCTAAGGCGATGCTGTTTCCCCCCAGAAAGGATGGGCTTCCATTTACTTCTGCTCAGCATTTAGGGTCACATCAATCTGGTGTTGGGGACTGAGGTTACTCAGAACTCAGCTGAGGTTACTCAGAACTCAGAACTCAGTTGCCGTGAGCACCTGTCTGCTGCCTGTGGACCTTTTCCTTAGAAGGCAGCCCTCTTATCCCAGCTCATATCAAGGAGGTGGGGGCTCCCCAATCTGTCTCCCCTCAGATTGCCCTGGATCTCAACCTCTGTGCCCCTAGCCTCATGAGACGCCCTCAGACTCTTGGCAAACCCTCCACCCCAGGAAAAGGCAGCCCCAAAGCCAGACTCCTGGGCTTCCATCCCCCTTCCCAGATTCGGGATGGAAATCCTTCACTCTCTCAGTGGTCCTCCAGCGCCTTTGAGCATCTCTACCCTGTGCAGCTCTGCCCACTGCCCTCATCAGAAGGGTGTCCACATGAGCTGGCCACCACTGTGCAAGTGGAATCTGCAGAGAGAAAGGTTTAGCCAAGGTCCAGATGGCTAAGGAGGAGGCCAGGGATATAGATCATTGTGCTCTTAGAGCCACAGAAGGGCCAATGGGGATCCAGTCTCAGCTTTTATTATTTTTTAAGATTTATTTATTTCTTGGCCTGGTGGGTCTTTGTCACAGTACATGGGGTCTACTCTTCGTTGCGGTGCACAGGCTTCTCGCTGAAGTGGCTTGTCTTGTTGCGGAGCGTGGGCTCTAGGGTGCAGGGCTTCAGTAGCTGTGGTGCATGGGCTCAGTTGCCCCGAAGCATATGGGATCTCCCCAGAGGAGCGATGGAACCAGTGTCCCTTGCATTGCAAGGCGATTCTTAACCAAGGAAGCCCTTGGCTTTTACTTTTTATTTTATTTCTGGCTCCACTGGGTCTTTGTTGCTGCACGTAGGCATTCTCTAGTTGTGGCAAGCAGGGGCTACTCTCCAGTAGTAGAGCACAGGCTCTAGAGAGTACAGACTTCAGTAGTTTTGGCTCGTGGGCTTAGGTGCCCCGTGGCATGTAAGATATTAGTTCCCCGACTGGTGATCGAACCTGCATCCGCTGCGTTGAAAGGTGGAGTGTTAACCCCTGGGCTGCCTGGGAAGTCCTATTCTCAGCTCTTAGAACATCCACCCTCTTCTCTGGTTGAGGAAGCCCAGCCCCAGGCCAGGGCAGAGACAGGCTGTGAGTCCAGGGTCTCCCATTTCCAGACTTTATCGTCAGGAACAGGGAGACAGCCTCGTCCCCTGGACAGAGACCAGAGGCTCTGTGGACTTAGCAGGAGAGTTTCACAACCGAGGATTACCTGCCAGTAAAAGGCCACTAACCACGTCCAAAAATGGCAGGAAAGTGACTGGACGTGACCGGTGTTGTGGCTCCAAGCCCAGCTGGAAGTCTCACCTCAGTCTCACCTCTGCTTCTGGGCTCAAGGGGAGGGACCTGCAGGCATTCAGCCTGGCGGAGGAAATAGACCATCTACATCTCTCCATCTCTGACTCTGCTGCTACTGATTCCATCCACTTCTTGTTTTAACTCAATTCACTTCAAACTCTGCCCCTCTCTCTCCCTCATCCTTTGTGACACCCCACCCTGCCTGGCCCCTGGGCAGGTGAGGGGAGTGGCCACTGAGCTGCCAGCAAACTGCGCAAGGAGCAAGATTTCTCAACAGCTTCCAGCAAACCTGCCCGTCTACGTTGGCTGGGCGCAGGAGGTCTAGGTCACCTTGTCTCTCATCCCGTCACCCCGGCAGCTGTGTTTGCAGGGCGGGCCCACCATGGCTGCCAACCTCAAGGGTCCCTGACCCCCGACATAGGAACTTGGGGACCTGGAGGTTGGCCAGGCCCTGCAGTTGAGACAGGGTGTCGCTCTGAGCACTGAGCAGAGCTAACTGGAGCTANTCTGCTAGACGTTATGTGGCAGCCTGGACAGGAGGGGAGTTTCAGGAGAAGGGATACGTATGGCTGAGTCCCTTTGCCATCCAGCTGAAACTATCACAGCACCGCTAGTCGGCTATATCCAATATCAAGTAAAAAGTTAAAGCATAAACCTGCTGGAAAAAAGCTGCCGTCTCATGCAACAGACACACCTCAGCAGCCTGTCAGGTCATCCCAGCGGCTACCCACCTCCACTGCTGCTCCACAGGGCTCCAGGGTCCACCTCAGCAAGGCGCTGCCTGTCCCCCCCCAGAGCCGGAGACCCCCCAGCGGCAGACACTGCTTCTCCCCCCCATACTGGGAGTTCTTAAAGGGCCCAAGCGACAGCTCCCTCTTCAGATAAGAAAACTTCCAAAGGGAGAGGCGACGTCTTCTGTTGTTGCACATAAAATTACAGTGTATAGTCTGTCGGGCTTCCCAGGTGGCGCTTGTGGTAAAGAAGCTGCCTGTCAGTGCAGGAGTCATAAGACACGCAAGTTCAATCCCTGGGTCAGGAAGATTCCCCTGGAGGAGGGCATGGCAACCTGTAGGATTTTGAGCAAAGAAAGTGAAAGTGATCCAACCCAGGTCTCCAACATTGCAGGAAGATTCTTTAGCAGTTGAGCCACAAGAGGTGCTCAAGAATACTGGAGTGGTAGGCTATCCCTTCTCCAGCAGATCTTCCGGACCCAGGAGTCAAAACAGGGCCTCCTGCATTGCAGGCGGCTTCTTTACCAAGCGAGCTATCAGGAAATCCCCTGACCTAACCTGGATTACCTTTCAAAGGATCAGCCTGGAACCCATGGAGAGAACAGACTGTAGAAAGGCGGGAAGTAGAAGCAGAGTCAAGCTCTCTGGAATGAGTTTCTTGCCTTTGACACTGACAGGCATCCAGCAACTGATGTCCAGCTGAGGACTGGGAGCCTCAGACCTCTGCTCTCCCCTCACCGCATGGAGTCCCAGCTGATGAGCAGTTATTCTCCCTAAGGACAGAGGTCATGTACAGATGTGAGAGTTGGACCATAAAGAAGGCTGAGCACCAAAGAATTGATGTTTTTAAACTGTGGTGTTGGAGAAGACTCTTGAGAGTCCCTTGGACTNAGGCTGTGCTTGTTCCCGCTTCTGTTGTTGGTTGAGTTCAAGGGAGCCTCTGACCCTGTGTGACTTCTCCCAGCCAGGTTGTTGGATACTAAGAAATTTTGTTTCATATTTTGCTGTTGCCACGCTGAACCGCTTGTGGGATCTTAGTTCCTCAACCAGGGATTGAACCCACCCGCTCCAGAGTGAAAGCGTGGAGTCCCAAGTACTAGAACCCCAGGGAATTCCCAGACGCTAAGAAATTTAAAACCTGCTTGGAAACAAACTTCTGTTCTGCCCAGTACCACTTCATTTTAAGTGGAACCATCTCAGTTCCCCAAAAACGGTATTTTCCTAAAAGAATTTCTTTTAGCTGCAGAGAGTCTTCTCATAAGAGAGTTCCACAAAAGCTTTAAATCCTGCTCCCAGGGGACATTGGGTGGTGTCTGGGGACATCTGTGGTTCATCACAACTCGGGGGGAGGGGGGACTCCTGGCATCAAGGGTGTAGGGGCCAGGGAGGCTGCTCCACTCCCCACAGCTCCCAGAACAGATCCCCACAGAGAGTGGTCCAGCCTTAGTGTGAGCAGGGCCTGAGGTGACCCTGTTCAAACTAGGTGTCCCCCACCCAGCCATCCTGCAGCTCACTGTGGAGAATCATTGCCCTCCCCTGGCTGTGGCTGACTCTCATGTGCACTGGGGCCTGGCACCGGGGTGGGGTCTGTAGTGCTCAGGGGTGACCCTCTGTCTGTCATCAGCCCAGCTCACAAAGCATCCTGGACGCTCCAGCCTGCACAGCCCTTGCCTCTCCGCCACACGCCCTCAGCGCTTCTGTGGGAGCCCGCCTGACCCCAATGACTTCCCGGCCCTTTACTGGGAGGCCAGCCAGGGCCCAGTGGCGTCTGTTAAGCTTCTATTTTTAGGCAAACCTCACCCCCAAGTCATGCCCCCGGCCTCGCCAGGCCTGAACTGGCCTCTCCCCAGGCGGGAACCTGACCGTGGCCTGCAGCTCCAACCGCCTCCTCACTCCCTCCTGGAGGGCCTGCTCCCACCTTCTCCCCCCGAAGCTTCCCGAGGCCCTGCCTAGTGTCCAGGGCCTTCCAAGGCTCCGCTGGGCCCAGGCAGGCCCAGCCAGGTCAGGTGCCCGGGGCATCACGTGCCTCTGGCGGAAAGGCCGCTGGTAAGGAATGTCCCCGGGCTGACTCAGCGCCTATACCTGCCCGAGGGAGTTGACCTAACCCCGGGGGCACGCAGTGAGGCTGGGCTGGGCCTGCCTCTGCCAGGACCAGGCTTCAGTCTGCTGTCTATGTAGCTGTGACATGGCCACGTCTGGTCTTGGCCGCTCAGCCCACTCATGCCCACACATGGATACACACTGACGCACATGCATGCACACACAAACTCATAGACACATAGGCATGCACACACAGACACACACTCACCCACACATGTGTGCACACATACCTGCACACAAGCACACAAAACCCAAGGGAGCCCCCTGTGACCATCCCCAGGTGCCCAGGTTATAACCCAGCCTGGAGAGCACCTCTTAAGGGCATCATGCCCAGAAGAGGAAGCCAGCAGCGCTGAGGGGCTTAGTGCCCACGAGGGAGGCCATGGATGGGCTGGCCCCACAGGGTGTTCGAGGCTCCCAGGGTCCTGGTGGACATTCCAAGTGTGGGTGCTGAGCAGAACTCCCCAGCCTTCCAAGGAAAACACACCATGGGGCCACCCCGTTTGTTCTCTGTCAGCGTCTATATTTAGCACTGAGTAATTTCGGTATTTTTAAGTTGAACCAAGGGCGGTTTTCCCTGAGCTGGATGCTTTGTGGCCGCTTTGAAGCGCTGTGCTGAATCAGAGCACTCCGGGAGCCCACATGTGGGCCCCGCGCACCCGGAGCAGACACATTCAGGCCTTTTCTGGCCCAGAGAGGGGCCGGGATGTCTGGCAGAGAGGCAGGCAGGCAGGCAGCAGCACATAAGGGATTTTTTTTTTTTTTTAATGGAAACTTGGATTGAGATCACTGTAGATTCACACACGGTTATATCAGATCACCGACAGAAAGGCCTTGTATCACCTGTTGACACAGATTCCTGCGGTTTGACGTGTGTGCATGTACTAAGACCTTTGCCAGTTCATCCTCCCACCCTGGCAGACCTGTGAACCTCCCCCCCCCCCACACACAGTCTGGATACTTGGCTTTTGAGTGAAGACCCCTGGTGTGCACCTATCTCCCCAGATCACCCCCAGGCCACCACCCCCCTGAAACCAGGAATCCCTCCTTGTCTCTACTACCTTGACATCTCAGAGATGTTCTGTATGCAGAACCACACAGCATGTGACTCTGGGGGCTGCCCTTTTCACTCTGAGCGATTTCTTGGAGGGCCATCCAGGATGTACACTTCCATAGTCCATTCCTTTTGTTGTTGTTTATAATATTTATTTGGCTGTGCCGGGTCTTAGTTGCGGCACGCTGGGTCTTCAGTCTTCGTTGCAGCACAGAGGATCTTTAGTTGCGGCATGTGGGCTCTAGTTCCCTGACCAGGGATCGAACCCAGGCCCCCTGCATTGGGAGCACAGTCTTGGCCACTGGCCCACCAGGGAAGTCCCAATCTATTCCTTTGTATTGCCCAGTGGGAAATTTTTTGAAAACCTGGAATCTGCCTTTCCTTTTCAGCATCTGCCCCTATCTACCGACTGGGAAACAGAGGCGCAGTGTATCATGACAGAAGCACACACTGCTGCTGAATGACCTGGGTAATGCCAGCCCGGCCTGGCGGCTCCCTGGGACCCATGAATGTGGGCTCCTGAACCTGGGCTCTACATACTCCATATCGAACTAATACCATGCAGCCCACTGGGAGCTTCCTCAACCTGGACAATGCGCTTACTGGGGTTAGGTCATTTTCTGCTCTGATCTCAAGGCCAGAAGCCCCTCCCCAGTCATGACAACCACAGATGTCCCCAGAGGTCGCCCAGTGTTCCTGGGGACAGGATCTCCCTGGGGAAGAGCCCCGGGTTAGGGATCCCATGGACCCCACAGGACACTGGGTTCCTTGACCATGTGACCCCTGAGGTCCTCAGATGCTGCTCACACCTAAATATGCACCTCGGGGATTCTCAGGCAGAGTCCAGTGGCTAGGACTCCACACTTTCACTGCCGTGTGCCCAGATTCAAGCCCTGACCCAGGAACTAAGATCCTGCAAGTATACAGAGGAGCCAAATAAATAAATAAACACATGCCTGAGTGGGAGGGAGAGAAGGTGACTCACAGATGCTGGAGTCACGCTGGTTCACACCATCTGACCATCGAGGGTTTATCCTACTGTCTAGTGTGAGTTGGGATCAGATTGCATTTCACAACCTTGGCGCTGTCAACATTTGGGGCTGGGTCATCCACTGTCGGGGGCCACCCTGGACATTGTCAGGGTTGAGCAACATCCCAGGTTCTGGAGACCACAGATGTCTCCAGACATCACCCAGTATCCCCAGGGGGCAGGATAATCTCAACTGAGAACCTCTATCCTACGGCTCACTAAACGGGGATTGGATAGAATAGGTAGGATTTTTAACCACCTTAAGGAAAAGAAAAAAATTTGCATGGCTAAATTATAAAAATAAATTAACATCACTCATACATGACTGGCGGGTATGTACAATGGTGCAATCACTCTGGAAAACAGGTGCTGTCTTTAAAAAAAAAGTCAACAAGCAGTTGCAGTCCTCAGTATTTATCTCTGAGAAATAAAGGTTCATGTTCACACAGAAGCCTGCCCTCAGATGCCTGCAGCAGCTCTGTGCTGACATGGCCAGAACCAGAAACTGGTCCCGGTGTCTTTGGACAGGTGAAGGATCCACACCATGGACCTCCACTTGGCCTGCTCATGAGTGGACTCTTGATGAGCGCAGCTGCCGTGGTGGGGCTCCAGATCATGAGGCCAAGTGAAAAGCAAAGCCGGTCCCCAAAGGCCCCATACTGTATGTGTATATGTGCTTAGTTGCTCAGTCATATCCGACTCTTTACAATCCTATGGACTGTAGCCCGGCAGGCTCCTCTGTCCATGGGGATTCTCCAGGCAAGAATACTGGTGTGGGTTGCTGTGCCCTCCTCCAGGGGATGTTCCCAACCCAGGGATCAAACCCAGGGCTCCCACGTTGCTGGTGGATTCTTTACCGTCTGAGCCACCAGGGAAGCCCGCCATACCACGTGGTCCCATCTAAACAGCATTCTCGTAACTAATTGAACAGGGATGTAAGTCAGGGGAAATGGGTATTTTAAAAAATATTTATTTATTTGGCTGCTCCATGTTTTAGCTGCAGCACAGGGGATCTTCGATCTTGCTGCGGCATGCAGGATCTTTTTTGTTTAGTTGCAGCAGGAGGACTCTCAGTTGTGGCATGTGGGAACTAGTTCCCTGACCAGGGATCTAACCCAGGCCCCCTGCATTGGCAGCTAGGAGTCCTAACCACTGGACCATCAGGGAAGTCCCAAGACATTTTATATTTAATTACATTTCAATTCACTGGACAAATGACCAAATGAAGGCAGGAAACTGGCCCAGACCCTCCAGAGGAAGAGTAGGGTACTCAAGACCCATGGGTACACGCTGCTCACGTAATCTGCCTGCACCCAGGGCCAGGGGTTGAGCCCTGGGCAACTCTGCCTCCATCGGACACTGGGCCATGTCTGGGGACATCTCTGGCTGTCACACTGGAGGTGCTGTTGGCATCCAGAGGGCTGGTCTACACCCCACAGGGCCCAGGACAGCCCCCCAGAGAGAGTGACCGGCCTCAGTGCCAGGCATGTTGGGGGAGGAGCAGGCGCAGGAATCGGAGAAAGCCCCTGCATTCTGAGCCAGCCAGGAGTGGAGGCAGAAGTTTTGTGAACTCTCCTGGGGCCCTTCGGCCACATCTGGGGAGCACTCACCCCCGACCAGCCATGGAGGGGACTGTGGGAGAAGGTGCCCTTGGCCAAACCTCTCACCAGGGCTGGGTTCAATCCCTGGGTTGGGAAGGTCACGTGGAGGAGAACATGGCAACCCACTCCCCATGGAGAGAGGAGCATGGGAGGCTACAGTCTATGGGGTTGCACAGAGTTGGATACGACATGACTGAAGGACATGCACACATCCGCCACGACCCAGAGGACATAGGCATCGTGACTGCAGGGTGGCCAGGCTAGGGGCCCCAGGAGGCTCCGGAAGGGGGCGCATCCCTCCTCGCCGTCCCCTACCTGCAGTCCCAGGACTTTACGAGTCAGCTCATGTCCATCTGTTCCCCACCCAGCTCTCTGGACGACGGGGGCCCAGAGCTGATGGCAGACAATGTCAGCCACTAACAACATAGCCCAGGCTCGGAAGCTGGTGGAGCAGCTCCGCATCGAAGCTGGGATCGAGCGCATTAAGGTGAGTGGGGGAGAGGCCGCTGGACACACTCGCAGCAAAAGGTGGGCACAGAGGCTAGCAGGACAGTGGGGGTTTTCACTTGGCTATGCCTCTTGCTGTGTGACCTTGGGCCACTCGCCTAACCTCTCTGAGCCTCCATTGTCTCAGCAGAAAGGCACACCTCCTGTTAAGCTAGGTTGTGGGTTGTTGTGAGGGTAGATGTGCCAGTGTGCTTCAAAACAAGTGAGACCAGAGGCAGGCCTCAAGGTCTGTTGTGAGCCCTTCAGCCCTTGGGGTCCATCCCTGGATGGCTCCAGAGAAGGCCGGATGCAGCCCCTCCAAGAGGGTGAGCGTGAGGCAGGCGCTTTCTCTTCCGGCCCCTCATCCTCAGAGCTCTGTGCCACTCCCTTGTGATAGATGCAAAGTCAGAGACCTGGCCCTGGGCAAGGGAGGACATGGGGCCTTTCAGTGTTTACTTTTGCCATTTCTGCATGGATTGCATTTTTGGAAATAAGCATGTTTGATTTTTATGCTAAAAAAAAAAGAAAAAGGACAAGCAGTTCCTCCTCACAAATGCTTAACCCATCAGGGACCAGGAACATGCAAAAGAAAATAAGATACTGCGTAATTGGGCAGTCACCCTGGCGGGCTTTTTATTTTTTTTTAATTATTTGCATAAAGTTAACCTTTAAAGTGTACAATTCAATGGCATTTGGTGAACTGAAAATGTTGCGCAATCATCATGACTAATTCCAGAACGTTCCATCACCCCCAAAAGAAACGTTGTTCCCATTAGCAGTTACCCCCATCTCCTCCCCAGCCCAGACAAGGCTGACAACCAGGAACCCATTCTCTGTGTCTACGGATCTGCCTGCTCTGCACATTTCCCATCAGTGGAATCACACCCTGTGTGTCCTTCTGTGTCTGCTTCTCTCACTGAGCATTGTGTTCTCAGGGTCTGTCCCTGTGGTAGCGAGTGTCAGGGCTTCTGGCTGGGTGATGCTGGGTGATGCTCCTGTGTGTGGAGGGATACATGTATTTATACAGCTGAATCTTAAGTCCACAAGTGGACATCAGGATGACATCCAGGGCTTTCAAAGAATAAGGACCAATGGGCCAGCCAAGAAAGGTGACACAAGAAAGGTGGCTGCCACTTTTCAAAATCATCTTCTCACCAAACCTGTCCACTTTGCCAAGGATGCCGAGCCGCCTGCAAGCAGCTGACTCCTGTCACAGACCCCAGCTTGCAGGTGGCTGGGCAAGGGCCAGGGAGTAGCCGTCAGGAAGACACTGGTGGTTTACGCTCCCTCATTAGCTAGGCTCCAGCTGCCCACTGCATTAGTCAGAGATATACAACGATATATTACAGAGAGAGAGGGAGCGTAAGAGGCAGTTTAAAGCACTGGGTCACGTGATCGTGGAGCTGGCAGTTTTGAAGTCTGCAGGGCTGAACAATGGACTGGAGACCCAGGGAAAAGCTGCTGCAGCTTGAGTCCCAAGGCCATGAAACAGTCTTTTTCCTGAAGATCTTCAACTGATGAGATGCGGCCCACCCACATTAGGGCATGTCATCTGCTTTATTCAAAGTCCATCAATTTAAATGTTAATCTCGTCTAAATTTAAACGTTCATTTCATCTCTGGTAGCTTAGCTGGTAAAGAATCCACCTGCAATGCAGGAGCTGCTACTGCTAAGTCGCTTCAGTCATGTCCGACTCTGTGCGACCCCATAGATGGCAGCCGACCAGGCTCCTCCGTCCCTGGGATTCTTCAGGCAAGAATACTGGAGTGGGTTGCCATTTGACCCCAGTTCAATTCCTGGGTTGGGAAGATTCCCCTGGAGAAGGAAATGGCAGCCACTCCAGTATTCTTGCCTGGGAAATCCCATGGACAGAGGAGCCTGGCGGGCCACAGTCCATGGGGTCTCAAAGAGCTGGACATGACTCAGCAACCAAAAAACAACAAGAGACATCTAGGCTGGCCTTTGACCAGACAGCCAGGTGCCCGTGGCCTCGCCAAGTGAACACATAGAATCAGCCATCACCCATGTTTCTGTTCAGGGCTTGCCTCCCCCAGCCCCGCCATCCTCTGTCATTGCTCAGTGCACACACTCGCCTCGTGGCCCTGCAGTGGGAGGGGGAGGATCTTTGAGCGCCTTGCACCTCCAGCCCAGCCAGGTGGAAGGAGGTCGCTGCAACCCCCGGGTGGGGTTGGGGGGCCCCCCACGAGGCGTCTGAATGTTCCAGGACTCTGAGCACTCAAAGCATTCCTCAGGGCTGAAGACAGAGCAGCCCGGTTGAAGTGGTTTCCTCCGCCAGTCCCAGCCCTGGCAGAGATCGCTGACTCACCCACCCGTTTGATGTTGGGAGGGCTCCCTGGAAGCCTTTGAACGTGGTGAGGAGCAGAGTCATGACCCATCTCCCTCCCAGTCCCTCCTGAGGTTTTGTGGCCCCAAGACAGTGACCAGGGACCACAGAGCCAGCCCGAGGGAGCGGCGGGGAGATGAGGCTGAAGGCACATGGCATCCTGTCTGCAGAGATCCCAGTGGAGCCATAGAATCCGAGCCAGGGCCCATGCAGAGGCTCCTCTGCAGACTTTCCAGAGAACCCCTGCCCAGCGCTTCTGCGGGTGGGGAGGGGCCTGCCACAGAGTCGAGGGCTAGGGCTGCAGAGGTGTGCCTGCGCCCCAGACTCAAAACGGGGCTGGAGCGGGCAGCCTGGACAGTGCAGCCTGCCCCCACCCCTGCCCTCCCTGCACCGGACACCAGCCACTGCTCTCCCCAGGTCCGCTTCCCCAGTGCTGGTTGGGCAGTCCCTTCCTCTCCTCCCTCCTCTTCTGGGGACCCTGATGCAGAGGGTCCTAAGTGTCAGCTTCCTCACCATGGCCACGGCAACCCCACTGGTCAGACCGCACGGGAACCAGCCACTGAAGGGCCTGTGCCCCATGCCGGGTCACCTGCCAGCCAGGCTCTCCCTAATCAGGTTCTTTCTTGGATGGACATGGAGACTTAGACCCAACCCTCCCCTGACCTTCCCTCCAGACTCCACACAAGCTCTGCTGGAGGGGGCTTAGTCCTGCAGCTGCTTCTTTAAATTTCAGTAAAACACACATAAAATTGACCACTAATGATATTTTGTGTGTTGACAGTGCTGTGTAACCATCACCACCACCTAATTCCAGAACATTCCATCACCCCCAAGAAGAAGCCCCCTCTCCATTAACAGTCACCGTCCCCACTAGTACCCTAGCCCCTGACAACCAGGAACCCACTCTCTGTGTCTGTGGATCGGCCTGCTCTGCACGTTTCCCATCAGTAGAGTCACACCCTGTGCGTCCTTCTGTGTCTGCCTCTCTCACTGAGCATCGCGTCCTCAGGTCTGTCTACGTGGTACCAAGTGTCAGGGCTTCTCTCCTTTCTGTGGCTGAGTGGTGCTCCCCTGTGTGTGGGACATGGTGTGTGTCTTCAGGTGACGAGCTAGGGTTGTCTCCATCTTTTGGCTTCTGGGGACACGGAGCCTCGGCCCTTTCTCATCTTTCCTCTCTCCTCCTATGCCCACACCTAGGTCTCCAAAGCCTCCTCCGAACTCATGAGCTACTGTGAGCAGCACGCCCGGAACGACCCCCTGCTGGTGGGAGTCCCCGCCTCGGAGAACCCCTTTAAGGACAAGAAGCCTTGTATTATCCTATAGCTTGGTTGTCTCGCTCGCTCAACTCCTCCACCCTGCTCCCCTTCCCCTGGCCAGGGTGTCAAATCAAGGAAAACTCTTAATTCCAAAAGAAATGCAAACAGTCACCCCTGCCCAGATGGGGTAAAATTTACCGTCTGGGTTCAAATGGATTACCAGACCCAGTATCGCAGCCCCATCAGGAGCCGGGCTTCACCGCCACTTCCAACGGGGAATAGCTGACATGCCCCAGCGATGTGGTGACAATTTCTGAAAACTGAACTGCCATTTTAGTTGTGGCTGGGGCGGAACTGGGCCGGAGAGGGAAAGGGAAGGAGGTGGGTGAATCTGCTGCTGGCGTGGGCAGCCCAGGCATGTGGCAAGTCTCACACCCTTGGCCATTTGGGAAGACTTCCGCCAAGTGGATGATGCGATGCTTTTCTGGGGAGGTGGGAGGCTGTTCAGCAGAGTAACATTGGGTGGGAGTTGGGGAGAGGGACATAATGCACCCTTTTGCGGAAATTTTTCTCATTTTCATTTAAAACCTTGCAATTCCATACCACTAAGATGAGGCGTCATCGGCTGAATCTGAGGCGAAGCCAGGTCATGTAACAATGCACACGTGGATTGTAGGGGCCAGGAGGGGAGCTCTGCCTGTGAAACACTGTCCCCCAGGGCCACCCCGCTGCGTGGCTTTCCTGTGGCCTGTGTCACCCTCCAGCCACGCAGCGGCTCCCGCCCACCCCAGAAAGGGATTTTCAGCCTGTGGCCCAGGTCACTGTGACGTCCAGCTGTGTTTTCTTTAGTTTTAAGCAGGAGACTTTGGCGCTGGCAGTTAAGAGGCCACGGCCCTGTTTAGCTTCTCGGTGTTTTGTTTTGTTCCGCTTTCTGCATTTCCATGGCCATTTTTCCAACAGAAATGCCACCTGGGGAGACCTGCCCGGGGAGCCTGGTGCTTCCGGGTTTGAAAAGGTGTGGGCTTGTCTGGAAGTCGCTGCAGAAGCCGTGGAGATGGGAGCCTCTGCCCAGACACGGAGAGGCACTCGCTGTGCTCCAATCTACTCACACCACCCGGAGTGTTTGTGAGGTGTCCTAGAGTGGCCGGTGAGGGACGGGGCGGGGGGCTTTTTACAATGGCTGCTTCCTATGCTGTGATATGGACGGTTCAAGGAGCAGGAGGCTGGAGGACTGGCCGAATGCACACCTGCCCTCCTCACCTGCCGGGGCCACCTGCAGCCACCAGGACCCCACGGCCTGAGGTCGAGGGGCAGCCCGCTCCTATGGCCTGGGGTGTCAGGCTCCCAGGCCGAGCGCGAGGGTCCTGGGCAGCCAACACAAGGCATGTGGGCTGGCAGGACCCAGAGCCTCCACTCCTCTCCTGCCCCTGGGCTCAGACCTCACCTGGCTGCACAGGCTGGTGGGGTGCCCAGCACCCCCAGAGTGCAGACCCAGGGCCACACTCCCCTCCCCCAGCACCCAGCTCTCCGGCTGGTCCGGAGCACCTGGGGCCTCAGGGAGCCTGGCTTCCCGCACCTGCAATTGGACTGGGAAAAGCCCCCGAGCCGCTGACCCCTACACCGCAGCCCAGGGTGGGGAGGCCCCCCGCCTGCCCACCCTGGCAAAACAGCAGGATGGAGCAAAGCCTATTCCAGAAACCCCGGGTACACCCCAGGGCTGGAGGTGGGGGCAGCCACGGCAGAGTGGGGCTCAGCCTGAGGGGCAGAGGGGCAGCAAGGGCAGCCTACGAGCCACCTGCTGACCCATCACCCTTCGCTCTGGGACAGAAGCCTTAATCCCTTGAGCCAGAGCTCAGTCCGCACCCGCCCAGCCTTCCTCCCGAGCCCCCACTGACCCAGGCTCCCACCGCCAGGTCCCAAAGAGGACAAGTGGTCCTGATCTCATTGGGAGCACCCGGACCCAGAGCTGCCTCTCTCTCCAGCCCCTGCCCTGCCGGCACCACCATATGTCCTTGCCAAGTGACCCTGGAGAAGCCAGCAGAAAGCAAAGCTCAGGACCCCTGGCAGAGGGGCTGGGGGGACCCTGAGTTCAGCAGCCCCATCGCTGGCTCCAGGCTCAGCCAGCCAATGGCCACCCACTCCCTCAAACCCTGAAGCAAAATCAGACCTGGGCTAGAGCTTCCACCCTCCCCCCTGGTTGAGACCCCAGGGACTCAGTGGTCTGGGTAAACTGAGCCCCAGAGAGCATGGGGACCACTCTGCCCCTGCCCCATGGCCACACCTGCCCAGCTGCCTCCCAGGTGCCCACCCACAGCCTCTGAGCCCAGGGAGGTGGCTGGCAGTAGGAGCCCTGCTGTGGACTTCCTTCCAGCAGAGGAAAAAGCGCTTTTTCCCTTTTTTATTTTTCTTCTTCAACAGAGTCCCTAGGGTAGGGCTGAGCATCGGGGCCCACAGGACACTGTTCTGCTTGCGCTTTTCTGGCATGCATGTTGGCAGGAAAACGTGGTGTTCAGGGTGTCTTGGAGACTGTAAGCGTCCAAGCCAGTGCCTCTCAGCCACGTCCTGAGGGAATTAGGGACACACACACACACACACACACGCACACACGCACACATGCACACACACACACACAGCGGTGCTGGGCAATGGCTGAGTCTCCTCTCTCGAGCCTGCAGTGCTTCCCTGGGCCAGCCCCTATTCCATGCCCCTGCCCCATCCTCCCCAAAGGCAACCCCCAGGCCCAGAATGAAGTGGCTTGGTTGTGACCTCCGCTGCATGGGAATGCAGAAGGTGCTTTTTCTTTCTCTGATGTCCTGGCTGCCTTGTCTGGTAGTCACTGGGCCTCCAGGCAGCTCATGCAGCTCCAGGCCCCAGGCGTGCAGGAAACAGTCATTAGACCTCTGCCCCGAGCCTGAGTGATCAGGGGCAGTTTCGGGGCCGTGGGGAGGCCACCACAGGTCGCTTGACCTTCAAGAGCTTGTGGCTGGGTCCCCTGAAAAGCCATACATCGACACCCTGCCCACTTCCCCCCCCATCCCTGGAGACTATTGCCAAATGTTGTAAAGACTGGTCACCAGGTTCTCAGAAGCAATCTGTGGTTCTAGCAGGTTCTACCCCATCTGTGTGTGGATGTCCAGTGGTTTTTATTTCTGATTAAAAAAAAATTCCAGGTGTGCCACACCCACTTTCCTGCAGTGTTTTAATATCGTGTGGAATTGTTACTACCTAGTGAATTAATCCACAATAAAAAGGCTCACTGCTCCTTTCCTCCCGCCTCCCGCCCTTCCTTGGCTCCCTGGCTACTTCTCGTGGAGACTGGGAGGGGTGTGCGGGCTTGGCTTCTGCAGTGGTGACAGTGGTGACGGCTGCCCGGCCACCCCAACTCCTCCCCTTCCCCCCGCCCCAAGCGGCAGACAAGTCACCTTCAGTTTCTGACCTCTGGTTAGAGAATGTACTGTGTTGTTTAGTCACTAAATCATGTCTGACTCTTGTGACCCCATGGACTGTAACCCACCAGGCTCCCCTGTCCACGGAATTTCCCAGGCAAAGATTACTGGAGTGGGTAGCCATTCCCTTCTCCAGGGGATCTTCCCAGTTTAGGAATCGAACCCGCACCTCCTGCATTGGCAGGTGGATTGCTCACCACTGAGCCACCAGGGAAGCCAGTTAGAGAATTTGGAGGGAAGCTATCTGAGGTTCTGGCACATGTGAGCTGTGGGTCCTAAGGTTTGAGGGTCGTGGGAAAGCACCATGCTCCTCTGAGAACTTGGAGCCCGGGAAATTCTTAATCTTGCCCCTTCCTGCTCTCCATCCCCCAGACTCCCAGGAGGAAGAGGTTGGTTTTTATTTTTAAGATTTTTTTTTTTACCATAGTGGGTACGTGTTGCCGCATGTGGGCTTTCCCTAGCTGTGGCGAGTAGGGTCTGCTCTTCACTGCAGTGTGTGGGCTTCTTATTGCAGTGGCTGCTCTTACTGCAGAGCACAGGCTCCAGGCGTGCCGGCTGCAGTAGTTTTCAGCTTCATGTGGGCTCAGTAGTTTCGGCTCATGGTCTCTAGAGCACAGCCTCAGTAGTTGTACCACATGGGCTTAGCTGCTCTTTGGCATGTAGGCTCTTCCCAGACCAAGGATCGAACTGGTGTCCCTTACATTGCAAGGCGGATGCTGAACCAGGGAAGCCCCAAAGTTCAGAGTCTTAACCTCTGGACCACCAGGGCTCATCTTTAACTCAGATGTTCAGGGATAGAACTATGTCATGGCAGTCTCCACAGCCAGGTCCGTAACACAAGGTTCATTCAAACACATCATACTTATTTGTTCTTTTGATTTATTAACACAAAATGCTGAGTGGTGCAGATGGGACATGAATATGGAGGCACAAACACAGAATTAAGGTGCCAGACCCTACAGCCACCTGTGTAACTGGCCTTAGAGCCTCTTGAGACCCTGATGCTCTAGCCAAAAGAAACTGGACACGAGAAGCATCAACTGACAGGACTGAAAGACCAGATCTGGGACTTCCCTGCTGGTCCAATGGCTAAGACTCTGAGCTTCCAGTTCAGGGGGCCCGGCTTCCATCCCTGGTCAGGGAACTAGATCCCACATGCTGCAACTAAGTGTTCACAAGCCACAGCTAAAAGATCCCATGTGCTACAACTAAGACCAGGTGTAGCCAAATAAATGAATATTAAAAAAAACATCAGATCTATCACTCAATTTTAAATCTGCTGCCAGTCACCCAACCATAGTTCAATGAATTCCTATGTCTGCTGTATCTATAAATCCTCTCATCACTTCTTGAATCGTGTATTCCATTTTTTCTACATTTTTTCTCTTATACAATTTCTTCACCCTGTTTTTACATTTCTTCCTCTTCGTCTTTTCAATACATTGAAAAACCTCAACAAGTGGAACCTGCTTGGCCTCCTGGGGAGCTTCGGCAAGTCACTCTAACTACGGGTCCTTAGTTTTTCAGAGCTGAGAGCAAGACCAAAAACATCAAGTGAGACCTTTAGGGTTTCTTCATGATGATAAGAGGCACAAGCCACAACCGAGATGAAACTCACATTGATAACACTAGCTCAAAATATCAAAAGAACCTTAGGGGCTGTCAAGATCCTGTGATAGTTCTGGAAGATGAGTGCCATTATTCTTTCAACATTTCTTTTTTTGGTCAAGTAAGAAAATAAAGTAATTTTTTTATTTCTTAAATTAATTTTAAAATAATTTTAATTTTTTAAAATTAATTTGGAGTATAGTTGCTTTACAATGCTGTGTTGGTTTCTACTATATAGCAAAGTGAATCAGCTATACATATACATATCCTCTTTTTTGGATTTCCCTCCCATTTAGGTCACCACAGTGCAGAGTAAGGTTCCCTGAGCTGTACAAGTTTTTAAAAACTTTTGTTGTAGTTGACTTACAATGTGTTAATTCTGCTGTACAGCAAAGTGATTCAATTATGTGCGTGCTAAGTTGCTTCAGTTGTGTCTGACTCTGTGTGACCCCATGGACTCTAGCCCACCAGACTCCTCTGTCCATGGGATTCTCCAGGTCAAGACTACTCCAGTGGGTTGCCATACCCTTCTCTAGGGGATCTTCTGTCTCCTGCATTGGCAGGTGGGTTATCACTAGCTCCACCTATACACACACACAGACAGACACACATATATGTTATTTTAAAATATTCTTTTCCATTATGGTTTATCACAGGCTACTGAATATAGTTCTCTGCGCCATCTACTAAGACCTTGCTGTTTATCCATCCTATGTATAATTGTGTGTCTCTGCTAACCCCAAACTCCCAATCTGTCCCTCCCTCCACCACCTCCCCCTTGGCAACCACAAGTCTGTTTTGTGTCTGTTTTCACCATTTCCATAATGTCAAGTTCATGCACACACACACACACACACACACACAAATGCATGCACAGTTGTCCTGTGTTACAGAGGCAGGTTGGGTTCTCATGGAAGCAGTCTACCTTGTGTTCACGGTGCTTATTAGAAAGGACTTCTGGGGTCACCACATATGGAGGAGAAAAGAGGGGCCCTCAGGCTACTCCAGAGGAGCCCTGGAGCTAGGACAGTCTTGCAGAAACTCCCCTGTTGAACACAAAGGGAGGCCTCTCTAGCTCCATCTGGATCAGCCATTGGACTGGCTGCCTCCAGGACGCAGGGACCTGGGGCCAGGCAGCTCTCTGCATCTCCTAAAGGAGCTGACAGTTGAAGGGTGTCCACTGACAACACTCCAGAATCCAGGGTAACTCGTCCCTCCCTCCTTGAAGGGCTGCAGGCAGCACATCTCCATGCCCACCTGCCCCACAGCCCCAGCCCTCTTGAGTTTTCATATCCAACATTCTTCTACGCATGAAACCAGTAGCCTCTACTTCAGAGAGACTTTTGGAAACTGGTTGACATCAATGAAAGAAAGATAACAAGTCCTACCAGCCAGACTTCACGTCGCACGCATGTTACTTATGATTAGAAAGTTTGTTTTTGTGCTCAGGAAAGGGTAAGCAAGCCTTCCAGGAGGTTGTGGTGCTGAAGCAAAAGTGCTTATCTAAGCGATGACTCGAGTCCTGTTTATCTGAACTTCCGCCTTTGACTCGCGGCCAGCCTCAAGCCCCTCCCCCCGTGGTGATCCCGCCTCCGAGGTTCCCAGCCCTGCTGAGTGGTCTGTGCTAGAGCCCAGGCAGCCAATGAGGTGGCTCAGGATGCAGTCTCCCCGCCCAGAGCGCCCAAGAGATGAGGGACCAGCGTCCCACATGACTGGGGCTTTTGGAGGCGGCAGCAAAACCTCCAGGACGACGGTGATGCCCTTGGGTGGCCACGTCGGGCCCAGCCGTTTCTGCGGTACACGTGTGGCTGATCAGGAGAAGCCAGCCGCACAGTTTACAGTGGAAAGAATGATGCAAGGCCTCACTGGAGAGCCAGCTCTAGGAACGTAGGGCTCCAAATTCTCACTAGAATTTATCACACTGGGAAGAATTGCAAACCCACGGCGGACAAAGACATCTTCCCCGTGGTCAGAACGCAGTCTGCGTCTCGCACCTAAGCGAAGTGGTGGTGTGGCGGCTGGGCCAACCAGCAGGTGTTTAGGGTCCCATCTTTCTTATACATCCGGTTGCCATAGCCAGTCTCAGTGATTCCTGTTAACTCGCCTATTATAGAGAAAACGTATTACCACAGGTTGAGCACAAGTACGTGTGACACACCCTCTTCAAGAGCCTCCAGTCCTAAGTAGGAGATCAGCTATAAGCAGAAAGGGGAGTTTCCACTTGACAGAACATTAGGGGAAAACTCTGCGTTCACAGCCCCCAACCCACTCCCCACGTTATCAGGAGAATCTAGATGAGTCTGGCAAATGCTCACGTCCCCATGCTCAAAGGAAGCTTAAAGCCACATGCAGCTGCCCCAGAGAAGAGGAATTCTCAGACTAGGGGCTCAAAGTTTCATAGGATAGTCTGGGCAGTCTGGGGTCAGAATTGCAGTCCCCCATCTGGTGCAAGGCTTAGGGGTGAAAGAAAGACAAAGCTTGAGCCTTGGGTCAAGCAACTGCTCTCCCAGCATCAGCCTTCCACTGGGAGGAAGTAGTGGAAGCCCCCTTCCCCCAACACTCCTGTTTCCCTTGACCCTCTGCCAGCCTCATCCTGGCCACTTTTGGAGCAGAGAGGAAGTGCCCTTCGTGTCTGGTCTCCTTCCTGGCCAGCACACTTTGAGACATTCCCTCTGTGGGCTCCTGGAGGTTCTGTGACTTCAGAAGGAACCTCAGATCCGGAGGGCCCAAGATCCTGGAACCCAGTATCTTCCTGTAACTGTTGTGACTGTTCCGGGGGGTGGGGACAGGGGCACAGCTGGGCAATGGGTCTGCACGGCCTCCTCGGAGAGCAGCCCAAACAGAAGCATTACCCTGAGATGAAAAACAAGCGGGGCAGGTTCCACCACCAGTTTAGCTGCAGGACTTCAACAGCTCAATTCTCTGTGTCTCCATTTCCCTGCCTGAAAAACGAGGATAATTAATAGCACGGAGGTTGTTATGAAGATATTTAATAGGTGTAAAGTACATAGTAAGCCTCCAACACGCAGAACTTCTGGCTGACAGTTTAAGATGCTGTAATGCCCTTGACATCCCACTGGCTTGTGGGACAAACAAGACAGGCAGGGATCTGTGATTTGAACCTGGAAAACTGTCTCCTATAGCAACAGAAGACGGATAAACTACAACGGACTAGAAATTAACTGCACACATGTGCAGCTGGGCAAATTAGGAACAAAAAGGTACAAAAAGGCCAAAACCCAACTGCCGCTTCTGAGGTGCTAGAAAAAAGGGGGTCCTGTTCAGGATCCCCCCCACACAGCACCACCCAAGGGGGTGGGCAGGCCACCTAAGTCACACATTCTGCATCCACCCCTACCTTCTCCCATTTAAAGGACCAGTTCAGCCCTCGGGGATCCTGCAAAGGAACTGCTACTTATTCTCCCTCCCTGGGGCTGCTGCAGAAGTCTCCATAAAGCCTTGCCTGAATTCCTCCTCTGGCCTCTTATCAATTTCTATCGACCAAAGAGTCCCAGGACCCAGGTCAGTATCAACTACGTGATCACTGTCTCTTTTAAGTCCCGGGGGCACTTCTCTGTTCCTGGGCCTTATCTCCCCTGCCAGACTCCCCTCTTTCGGACAGACACAAGAGGCCTGCAAGTATCACCCAGCACTACAGGAAAAGTAAAAAATAAACATAGGAGATCGCCCGCTGTCATGGCCGCGGTGATCTAGGGCGAAGGTCAGGGAGGGTGAGTTTAGGCAGCTCCTCCTTCCCTCCCAGCACCTAGGCCCCCTTGGCTCGCCGCCACTTCCTCTCCATTTCCTGCCCATTTCTCCGAAGATGGGCAGCCGCATAGGACGACCCAGCCTCTTCTCAGAAGGGGCGCTTTGCCTTCGCCCTGCTTTCTGGGCCTGGGGGACAGCCGACCGGCCTGAGGGGCCCAGCCCCCCGGCCTGAGGCCTGGGAGGGGCCATTGCGGGCGTCCATCGCGTCAGGCTCGAGCAGCTCTTGCTCCGCTCCAAAACTGAACCCTCGTAGGCTGCCAGGGCCAGTTTCGCGGGAAGCCAGAGCGAAACCCCGCCTCGCTCCAGGCCCCACCCCTTCGAGGCTGCGCAAAAGGCACCAGAGTTAGGGGGCACGCGCATCCTCAGACCCTGACATTAAGACTCGCCTTCTGATTGGCCAAGCCTCTCAGCGAGGACGCGCCTGTACAGGCTCAAGGGGCGGAGCTTCAGTACAGGGCCCGCCCACCCCGAGGCTGGGCAGTTGCTCTAAGAAACCTCCGGAAAACCGGTGAGTGAGTTCCTGGGTGCGAAACTTGGGTCTGTACCTAGCCTCTTTCTCCACACCCAGGTCACTGTCATTCTAACACACGTACTGCATTATTTGTTACCCTTAAGACCCTTCCCTGCCAAGTTATAGCTTGTGGTCTAACCACCCATGAGAATACAGTTATTTTTTTATGACTCAGATATTGAATGAGAAATACATATATACTTTAAAAAAACTATTTAACCTGTATGTCCCAAGTACTATATTAAATATACTAGTATTATATGAAAAAAATGTTGCTTATCCATAATGTCAAATTTAACCAAGTGCTTTTTATCTGGCAACCCTATTTATAATCACGTGTTCATCCTTGTGACCACCTGACGGATGTTGCCATGGGTCCTGGTGATCCACGAGAGCAAGCACCTGCCAGCTTTTGTGTCATTGTCCAGCACCCAGCAGGGTCTGGCCAAAGACAGATAACTGTAATAGGCTGAATAAGCCCTCTCTCTGCGAAGATGCTTATATCTTTCCTTTTCTCCTTTGCTTTTTGCCTCTCTTCTTTTCACAGCTATTTGTAAGGCCTCCCCAGACAGCCATTTTGCTTTTTTGCATTTCTTTTCCATGGGGATGGTCTTGATTCCTGTCTCCCATACAATGTCACGAACCTCATTCCATAGTTCATCAGGCACTCTATCTATCAGATCTAGGCCCTTAAATCTATTTCTCACTTCCACTGTATAATCATAAGGGATTTGATTTAGGTCATACCTGAATGGTCTAGTGGTTTTCCCTACTTTCTTCAGTTTAAGTCTGAATTTGGTAATAAAGAGTTCATGATCTGAGCCACAGTCAGCTGCTGGTCTTGTTTTTGTTGACTGTATAGAGCTTCTTCATCTTTGGCTGCAAAGAATATAATCAATGTGATTTCGGTGTTGACCATCTGGTGATA
>SJYV01046723.1:8185-34575 GCA_006410875.1 Neotragus pygmaeus | reverse complement strand
GCATAATTGCACTCATCTCACATGGTAGCAAAATCATGCTCAAAATTCTCCAAGCCAGGCTTCAACAGTACATGAACCATAAATTCCAGATGTTCAAGCTAGATTTACGAAAGGCAAAGGAACAGAGATCAAATTGCCAACATCTGTTGCATCATCGAAAAAGCAAGAGAGTTCCAGAAAAACATTTATTTCTGCTTTATTGACTATGCCAAAGCCTTTGACTGTGTGGATCACAGCAAACTGTGGAAAATTCTTAAGACATGGGAATACCAGACCACCTGACCTGCCTCTCGAGAAATCTGTATGCAGGTCAGGAAGCAACAGTTAGAACTGGACATGGAACAACAGACTGGTTCCAAATAGGACAAGGAGTACGTCAAGGCTGTATGTTGTCACCCTGCTTATTTAACTTATATGCAGAGTACATCATGAGAAACGCTGGACTGGATGAAGCACAAGCTGGAATCAAGATTGCCAGGAGAAATATCAATAACCTCAGATATGCAGATGACACCACCCTTATGGCAGAAAGTGAGGAGGAGCTAAAAAGCCTCCTGATGAAAGTGAAAGAGGAGAGTGAAAAAATTGGCTTAAAGTTCAACATTCAGAAAACGAAGATCATGGCATCCGATCCCATCACTTCATGGGAAATAGATGGGGAAACAGTGTCAGACTTTATTTTCAGGGGCTCCAAAATCACCGCAGATGGTGACTGCAGCCATGAAATTAAAAGAGGCTTACTCCTTGGAAGAAAAGTTATGACCAACCTAGACAGTATATTCAAAAGCAGAGACATTACTTTGCCAACTAAGGTCCGTCTAGTCAGGGCTATGGTTTTTCCTGTGGTCTTGTATGGATGCGATAGTTGGACTGTGAAGAAGGCAGAGCGCCGAAGAATTGATGCTTTTGAACTGTGGTGTTGGAGAAGACTCTTGAGAGTCCCTTGGACTGCAAGGAGATCCAACGAGTCCGTTCTGAAGGAGATCAACCCTGGGATTTCTTTGGAAGGAATGATGCTAAAGCTGAAACTCCAGTACTTTGGCCACCTCATGGGAAGAGTTGACTCATTGGAAAAGACTGATGGTGGGAGGGATTGGGGACAGGAGGAGAAGGGGACGACAGAGGATGAGATGGCTGGATGGCATCACTGACTCGATGGACGTGAGTCTGAGTGAATTCTGGGAGTTGGTGAAGGACAGGGAGGCCTGGCGTGCTGCGATTCATGGGGTCGCAGAGTGGGACACGAATGACCGACTGAACTGAACTGAAGTGAAGTTGCTCAGTCATGTCCAACTCTTTGCAACCCCATGGACTGTAGCCTGCCAGGCTCCTCTGTCCATGGGATTCTCCAGGCAAGAATACTGGAGTGTGTTGCCATTTCCTTTTCCAGGGGATCTTCCCAACCCAGGGATGGAACCTGGTTCTCCTGCATTGCAGGCAGACGCTTTATCCTCTGAGCCACCAGGGAAGCCCCAAAACTAAACTGCAAAGATGTCCCATTCTATTGCCAGACCGTTTTCCAGACTTTGCTGATGGGATTAAAATAAAGATTCTTTGAGATGGGAATGATCCTGGATTCCCTGGAGGAGCCCAAGTCATCATGAAGTCCTTAGGAGAGAAAGTGAGATAGAGGCAGGCGACTCAGAGAAGGTGATATGATGCTTGAAGCAATAGAAAGAGCATGTGATCCAGGGCCATGAACGGAGGAATGGGACCCTCTCTAGAAGCTGGAAAAGTCAAGAAAATGGATTCTGCCTGAAAGCCTCCAGAATACACGTGGCTGGCCTTGCGGAAACCTTGATTTTAGTCCAGTAAGAGGAACTTCCAACTCCTGACCTCCAGGACTTTAAGAGAATAAATCTGTGTTGTTTGTGGTGACACTACAGTAGCAATAGGAAACTCCTACAATGCCCAACAAGTATTTGCTGAGTGAGAGATGAAACAGATGAAAGAATGCAAAAGGCAGCTTTGGAATAAGGTCTAGGTCAAAGCCCAGAGCATCAGGACACTTCTCTGGCCTCCCATGTATCACCAGTCATGAGACCCTTGGCCCATGAAATGATCCCAGGGCCTCAGTTTCCTGATCTGTAGCATGGGGTCACTCCTGAGACCCTCAAGGACTGTGAGCCAGCCAGAACCCAAAATGCTCCTGTTGGCTGCAGCCATCCCATCACTGCATCCTTTCTGGGGCCACCCTCTCCATCACCTGCCAGAACTGTTCTACGCTCTTTATCTCTTCACTCACGTTTTTACAATAACTCTATTGTGGCTATTACCCTGTTTCCCTGAAGGAGGCAACTGAAGCACAGAGAGGTGAACTCACTACGCCAAGGTTGCCCAGCGGTTAAGCTGGAGAGAGTAAAACTATCAGGGAAGGAGTCTTAGATGGGTCCCACTCATGCCCTGGGTCCTCTGTACCTCGGTGTACGCTCCCCAAGCAGATATTCCTCTTGGGGACATGAAAGTCCCCCTGCCAGAGTGTGGAGATCAAGACCTATTCTCAGCAGAGCAGACACGTCACAACCCTGAGAGGAGGTGAAAGGTGAGTGTGGGGAGCCCCACCCTATCCTGGAGATGAAATTCAGATGTGGGATGTCATAGATTCCGAGAGTCCGGAATGTCTGGCTCACCTGGAACCTGGGAACGCCCTTGAGAGGCCCCTCCCCTACAACCAGGAAGCGGGGGTGTGGGGTGGTGGAAGGAGGGTCCTCTCCAATCCACGTTTGCCCTAAGGGAGGACCCCCTCCCCCCAACACACACACACACATTCCTGCGGGCTGTGTGTCCCCGTCTGCCCTTTAAAATCCAGGCGAGCCTTGGGTCAGCCAGGAGGAGGAAGAGGAGGAGGAGAGGCGGGGCGGCTAGCCTGGGTGGAGGAATCCCCAAACCGGCTATTTTTAGCCGGGGAATTTATTCCAACACCTTCCCAAAATAGAAAGCAGCCTCCTAGCCTAACAAAAGGCCGGGGCAGCTCGAGAAGGGGGTGGGGCTTCAAGAAAGGTGGCCTCGGGCAACCCCTTCCCCACCCTTCCCACCTCCCCGCCGCAGGTCCAATTTCTTTCCAGCCGGTACATATAGCCCAGGCTGTGCACAGAAGGGGCTTCCCTGGTGGGCCGATCAGGGGACTTAGAGGGGTCAGGATGCCCAGGAGCCGTAGGGACCCTGGAAACTGGAGTCCCCTCCCTCTCCTCACTGCCCTGGCCCGAGGGCTGCTGACCCGGGAACTGGGAGGGCCCGAGCCACGTAGGCTAAAAATAGCCCTCGCCTCCTCCCAGGCTATTTTTAGAATCCATTCGTCCTGTCCTCAGCACAGAGGCAGCCAGCCGGTGGGCACACCCCGCCGACCAGCCGGGGCGCCCAGGCTCAGACGCGGGCACCGCCTCTGGCCACCGCAGGGGCCAGGACTGGAGAGAGACCAACAGCGTGGACAGATCTGGCTTGACTGCCAGACTTGTTGGGTGGCGCCAGGATAACCCAGGCCTCTCTGAGCCCGCTTGCAGAAAAAGAGAGGGAGACAAGCAGTTGGGGGTTCCAGACCCCAAATGGCGCTGGGCAAAGGGGTCTTTCAGCCCCGGCCCCTCACTCCGGACTGAGCCACAGCCCATGCCCCCGGCAGACAAGTGTCACAGATGAGGGCCCGCGGACCTCAGTTTCCGCATCTGCGAAGTGGGGACCTTGGTCGCGCTCAGGGCCGGTCGGAGCCCAGCGCTCAGCCCGCAGGGCAGGTACCAGGCGCAGCGCACATGTCACTTTCATTTCTCCGGTTCCCCCTCCCCTCCCAGGCCGACTCCACAAACGCTGGGGCTGATGTCATCCCAGCCGGGTCCAGCCTCCCCGCGCGGCCGACGCAGGCCGGCGCCGCCGTCACAGGCGTTTCTGCGCCAGGGAATCCCGGCCCCCGCGCGGAGGCCCCAGTGGAAACCCGTGACGCCAGCGCCCGCTGCCGCCGCAGGTCTTCCGGCCCGGGCGGCGGGGCGGGGCGCGGCGTGATCCTGCTGGGCCCCTCCCATTCCGCCACCCCCACCATTGCTAACGCGGATCCGGGGAGCGCGAGTGCACGCTCCCGGAGCGCGGAATGCCCGGGCGCCCGCAGAGACGCGCGCTTGCGGGGTTTGGGCGTGCACAAGTTCATGGGCATGATCTCGTGTGGAAGGCACAGTAGGCCTGCCTGCGTGCGGGAACCCGGCTAGTTCTAGGGAGTGGGTGGGAATCTCTCGCCTGGGATCCATCTCACATAATATAATCCATCTCATACCCACTAGGGCCTGTCTGTGTTATCTGGGGTGGGAAGGACCGGGCCCAACCTGGACACACACTCACTGCCGAGTGCCGGTGGCCTGTGGGCGTGGGGCCGCCGCGATGACTCTGAGCCTGTTCACCGTCTCCGCGCCAGTCTGGGAGCTAATTACTGTCAGGACTAGACGGGTTGGCTGGAAAGATGAACAAATCGCAGTGTGTCTGCAGCACGTCTGTGTCTGCAGGCCCCTCTGGCGTCTGTTCTGGGGGTGTAGGGCGTGACAACCGCGCTGCGTGCTGTATGCGCCGTGGGGAGCCCTGGACATCTGCTCAGGACCTGGCGGATCTCCAATGGGTGCTGGAGGCAATATCCCAGCCAGCAGATGTGTGTGTGTGTGTGTGTGTGTGTGCGCGCGCGCACGTGCGCGCGAGTGCAAGTGTGAGAGATCTGTGGAAGCGTTCACTTCCCTTGTATATGAGATGGATCAATAATAGTTCTCACTTCCTTTTATGGGGAATAAATTAATAAATGTGAGGTGTTTACCCACGGGAGGGGGCCCAGTGACTCCACTCCTGGGTATATCCAAGAGAAATGATTACTTGGGTCCACACCCAGACCCCACTAGCAGCTTTATTCTTTATCACCAGAAACTAAACAACCCCAGTTATCTGTCCCAAGTGAACAGGTAAACAGGTCAGGCCATACATACAATACTAGCCAGCAATAAAACAAACTGACTTTGAAATATTGACCCTCAGTAAGAGAAGCAGACACAGAAGGCCACACAGGATGCGATCCTATTGATAGGAAATATCCAGAACAGGCCGATCCGCAGACACAGAGAGTGGGTTCCTTGTTGTCAGGGGTGGTGGGGAGGCCTGGGGAGTGCCTGCTTGTGGGGCCCGGCTGGTTCTAGGGAGTGATAAAAATATTTTGGAATTAGAGATGATGGTTGCACAAGTCTGAATCCACTAGAAGCCACTGAATTACACCCTTCAAAGGGGTGAATTTCATGGCATCTGAATGGTAATTTTTTTTAAGGGGACAAACTGCTTACACAGGCAGCAACGTGATGGGTCTCAGCTGCCCTGTGCTAAGTTCAAGGGCCAGACTCAGAAAACTGGATACTGTGTGATCCTGTGTATGTGACTTCCTGAAAAGGCTGAAGCCTAGGAACAGGGGAGATGGGTGGTGGCACGGGCTGGTTGTGGGGGAGGGGTGGACTAGCAAAGCGCAGGAAGGGAAGTCTGCAGTGGTGGCCTGCTCTCAGCCTAGATTATGTAAGGGTTATACAACTGTATCCTTTTGTCCACACTCACCAAATCACACACCTAAAAAGTATAATCTTAACGTTTACAAATTAGACTTCTATACACTTGGCTTCAAAAAAAAATTAGATTCTTTTTTAAAGGTATTTTTTTAATGGACTATTTTTAAAGTCTTTATTGAACTTGTTACAATATTACTTCTGTTTTATGTGTTTTGGCCCTTGTAGCATCCTGCATTGGAAGTCAGAGTCCTAACCACTGGACCACCAGGGAAGTCCTGAAAGTCAGGTGTTTAGAAAAGTGCCCATTACTTAGTAAGCAACAGTAGATGCCAGCTGTTACTATTATTGCCCTTGTTGTTGTTGTTGCTGCTTGTGTCTGTGCATGTGCAAGTAGCCTCAAACCCTAGGTCCCCAAATATGAAGCTTGGGTCTTCGGGACACCTGGACCACTGGAGCCTCTGTGAGCACATCACACACATCTGTGAGCACATACACAACACACAGACACATGAGCATGAAAGCACATGTGTGGCCATACATACAAAAATACATATGCATACGGACTTCCCTGGCGGTCCAGTGGTTAGGGCTCTGAGCACTGCACGGGGTGTGGGTTCCATCTCTGGTGTTGGGGAACAAAGATTCCGTAAGTTGCAAGATGTGGCCCCCCAAAATATACATGGGCATAGAAAAACACCCAAAACACCTCCACAGAAACACATGCACGCACAGTTATAAATACACATAGAAGCACATGGGTGTTCATACAAATGCACACATGGGCACCCACAAAAACATGCACACACAGCTACACAAGTGCCCACATACACCATTACACACAAAAAACCACATGCACACCCATACACACAAAAACACACATGCATATCACCTACACACACATACACACGCACACACTCTGGCAGGGCAGGCAGCCCAGGAGCCCCATCTGGAGCCTGGGGAGGAAGCCTCTGAACCAAGACAGGAAGGGGACGCATGTCTGTGTGTCCCAGATTGGGTCTCTGTCACTGTGTGTGTGCCTGTCTGCCGAGGTGGGCGTTTCTGGTCCACCAGCCTCACTCTCTGTCTCCAGGACACAGACAGGCCATCTCCCCCCAGGCTTCCTCCTTGCCTCTCCCCCACCCACCGGCGTGGTCCCCACCTTCCTGTCCCCACCCTGGCTGCTGGCCGTGGGAACCTACTGTTTGGGCTGAAAGAGGGGCAAGAGGGGCCTGGCGGCATCCACTTCTCACAGTTCCCCCTCCCCTCTGGGCCTCAATTTGCCAAGCTGAAAAATGGAAGGATGGTTTCTGGGGGGATGCAGGAGCCACCTCTCCAAGCTCCCCTAACTCCTCACAGCTCAGACCCTGCCAACTCTGACTGTTTTTCTGGAGGCTTCTGCAGACATAACCTAAAACTAAGAAGAATTTCAAACGGTGGAAATCCAGGCTGCAGTGCCACCTGGTAATAGATGTTCATAAGGTCAGGGACAGGGTTCATCATGCCCAGAAGAGCCCCTCCAAACCCAGGTGTGGACACCCAGGGACCTTGGGAGGGCAGGTCCGGAGCAGGCTGGCAGATGGAGAACACAAGCAGATTTCAGGCAGAGAAGAGGGGAAATTGTGTGCCCAGGAAAGTATTTCTCTGCAAGGCCACTGTGTGCATACCTGACTCTGGTTTCTGCAGGTGAATGAATTAAGGTGGCCTCAGGTGTTTCCTCGGAGAAGGCACCCCACTCCAGTACTCTTGCCTGGAAAATCCCATAGACGGAGGAGCCTGGTGGGCTGCAGTCTATGGAGTCGCAGAGTCGGACACAACTGAGCAACTTCACTTTTAATTTTCACTTTCATGCATTGGAGAAGGAAATGGCAACCCACTCCAGTGCTCTTGCTTGGAGAATCCCAGGGACAGGGGAACCTGGTGGGCTGCCGTCTATGGGGATCGCACAGAGTCGGACACGACTGAAGCGACTTAGCAGCAGCAGCAGCAGATGTTTCCTGATCTATGTGCATGGTACCCCCCAGTGTGCACAAGTGTGAACTTGTTCACACCCTGCATACATGTCTAGAATGTCAGTCCAGGGATCTTTCTGTTCTGGAGGTACAAGTGCCCAGCACTTGATGAATACTTGGTACATCATCGCATGATGGTGTTTCCACTTACTATGGTTCACTCCACAAATACTTAGCCAGAGTCACACAACTGACACTTGGAGACACAGGAGCCGAAGGCCAAACACAGCCCCGGGGGCCAACACCTGTGTCTTGTGGTGAGCATACACCCAGAAGTGAACGCAGGCCTGTGTGTGTGCACAGCATGCGTGTTGGCCCGTGGGCTGCAGGGTTCACACATGCAGGGACACGGGTGTGTGTGTGTATGTGTGTGTGCCTGAGCGTCTCCAGTGGCTCCCATGCAGGCATGTGCAGGCCAAGCCAGGCTCCTCCTTGGCACTGCCCGCCGGCCCCACCCATCTGCCGAGAGTGCCCAGGGCCAGGTGGGGCCTGGACGGGCCGGAAACCTCTCCCAGCTGCTGTGCCCAGTTTCAGGGAAGCCACCCGCTGGCGAGCTGCCTGCAGAGCTTGCCTGCCTTTGCACCTGCCCCCTGGGCTTCCAGGAAGCTGATGGGGAGAGGCCCTGCCCCCAGCCTTGCCTACCTGTGTCCACTGCCCAGACCCACAGGTGAAGGGAGGTTGTGCAGCTGGCTTCCTCTCCCTCCTTTGGAGCCCCTCACAGCCAGAACCAGTAGAAACTCTGGAGGGGGAAACTGAGGCACACTCAAGGGGCCCCTTGCAGAGGGTCCCAGCTCTCAGGGGGTGGCCCCCACCCCAAATCCGCCTGGGGTCGGAGGTCTGTACAGAGAACGTTTGACCTGGGGAAGAGTTTGCAGTCTTGGGGCCCTCGTGGTGCTTGCCTGTGAAGGTGTGCGACAGGAGAGTTTCCATCTGCTCCTGGGGCCTGCACAGATGCGGGTGTTGGACGGCACAGTCGTCTCAGTGCCTGCTGATAGGCATTGGTGAGCCTATCGGTGCCTGTGCACAGTGGGTGCAGGCACGCACTCAGGTGCCACATACAGTGCTGTTTAACGTCAGTGTCTGCACACCGTGGGCGACGCACGCACGGAGGACGGTCCTCTCCGCAGGTGTTTGCAGGCAGGTAGGTGCCCGCACGCAGTAAGCCTTGCGCTCAGAAGGAGGACCGCCCACAGTAGCATTTGCAGGGAGGAGAGTGGGCTGCCCACGGAAGGCCCTGCCCGCAGATCGGACCGGGGCTGATCCCCGTGGGCGTCTGCAGCCGAGAGGAGCTTCGCAAGGCGGGCCTCACGCGCGCAGCCCCGCGCCTCCGCGGCCGGTTCCCCACCCCCGCGCCTGGCCCGGCAGGTCAGGCGGCTCCGGCGGGGCGTGGGGCGGCCGGCGGGGCAGNTGGGCCCAGCAGTCGCCGCCCCGCCCGCTCAGCGCCAAAATTTGAAAATTGCCAGCGCCTCCCAAACTGAGCACGCAGAGGGGGAAGCCCCGGCCCCACCCACGGGAAGCGCAGGGCTTTCTGGGACTTGGAGTCCAGCCCCCTCCTCCCGAACTCCTCGATGGGCTGGGGGCGGGGAGGGCGCTCCGGGCACAGATAGGGCGGAGAGAAGGGGCCAAACTCCAGACTGTAGTCAGGCCCTCTTAGCCCAGGGTGGGGGATGAGCGCAGGGAACAGAATTCCTGGAGGAGGGAACAGCGCAGGCCAAGACCTGGAGGCAGATGGGACATCCACATGCTGTGAGGGGCCAGCCTGGCGGACGGAGGGTAGGCTTTGGGGCCTTGCATGGCAGGAGACCAGGGCGGTGGTCAGTGGGACCTCTGATGGTGAGGGGGTTGCAGGTATGTCTAGGGGTTGGAGGGGAGGAAGGTGACCCCATACTACCCCAAACCCAAAGCTTAATCGGTTTTCTTCCCTCCCACCCCTCATTATGTTGTATCACTTATTAGTGGTAAGTGTTAGTCTCTCAGTTGTGTCAGACTATTTACGACCCTATGGACTGTAGGCCGCCTGGTTCCTATGTCCACGGAATTCTCCAGGCAAGAATCCTGCAGTGTCCATTTCCTTCTCCAGGGGATCTTCACCACTCAGGGATGGAACTTGGATCTCCTGCATTGCAGGGAGAGTCAAGCTTCCTCATGTTCTGCCTACTGTTTTGTATTTGGTTTTTCTCCTATTATGAGGGGCTTCCCTGGTGGCTCAGTGGTAAAGAACCCACCTGACAATGCAGGAGATGCAGGTTCCTGCATCCTGCCTGGGCAATCTCACGGAGAGAGGAGCCTGGTGAGCTAAGCCAATGGAATCACAAATAGTCCGACAGTACTTAGTGACTAAACAATATCATCAAGAGTCAAGAGAGGTAAACACCAAGGGCAGCCCCTCCACCAGAGGTCTGGAAAAGGAATCAAGTTTTCATGTGTCATTTGCTGGGGTCCCTGAGAAGGTTGTTTGCATCGAGTCCTCTGAGGTTAGATGTCTGGGGAGAGGGATTTTCAAGACAAAAATAACAACTGGCAAGTTCCAGGATTAGGGGAAGTGGTTTTCAATTGAGGGTGACATTGCCCCATTGGTGGTAGGTGGCCAAGTCTGGGGACACTTTGGGTTGTCTTGACTGGAGTGGGCGCTGGTGCTACTGGGATCAAGGTGGCGGGGAGGGGATTCCAGCAGTGCTGTCTGACATTCTACAATGAATGGGATATCACCTCCCCCTCCCTGCTCCCTACCCCCCCGACCTGATCACCAGGGATCAAACCCATTCCCCCTGCATTGGAAGCACAGAGTCTCAACCACTGGACCTTCAGGGAAATCCTTGGACATTTTATATGAGTGGAATCATACATTTGTATGGCCTTTTGTGTCTGGATTCTTTCATGGAGCATTTTTTTTAAATTGAGGTATAATTGTCTTAACATTATATAGCTTCAGATGTACCAACTAATAGTTTGATAAGCCTACGTAACATCCATCATCTTACATATTATTAGTTATAAAATTTTTTCTTGTGATGAGAATTTTTAAGATCTACTGTTTCAGCAAATTTCAAATATGCAATATAGTATTAACTGTAGTCACCATGCTGTCCATTACAGCCCCATGACATTTATTTTGTAACTGGAAATGTGTAATTTTTTACTTCCTTCACCCACTTCACATCCTCAAACCCCAGCCACCAATCTGTTCTGTATGTATGTGCTTGGGCTATACACCTGAAACTAACACGACTTTGTAAATAAGTATACTTTAAAGACCAACCCCACCCACACAAAAAACTGCAAAACCTTGCTTATAGACCTAAAAGGAAATTAAAATAATGAAATAATTAAAAAGTTAGATGATGCATACATTGTTGCAAAAATGTAAATTGGTAAAATTCTTCAGAGGACAACTTGGCAATATCTCGATGAGCTTGGGAAATATATATTGATATTTATTTATTTGGCTGCATCAGGTCTTACTTGCAGTCTGGAGTATTTTTGATGTGTTTGTTTTTTTGGTTTTTATTCCATATATTGGTGAAATCACCGAACGTATTTCTGAAGTTTCTTCACCACCCCACCTGTAATTTTAATGAGGCTCCGATGACGTAGGTAGGTTATGCAAGTGGGGAAACTGAGGCCCCGAAAGAAATCCGGGGTCACACAGCGGTCAAGCTAGGATTTGGGGTCCAGTTTTTTGGCTCTGGGACAGCGCTGGAAACTGAGCAGACTACAGCTCCCGGCGTGCCCCGCGCGGCGCCGGCCGGACTACAAGTCCCAGGCTGCCCCGTCGCGACGGCGGCGGCGGGCGACAGGCGCCATCTTGGTCGGCGGCGCGGATTGAATGAGCCCGCCGAGCCGCGGCCGCCGTTCCGAGCAGCGCGGACCTCGAACCGCTGCCGCCCCCGCCGCCGCCATGGCCACTCCGCAGCCCAGCCGCGCGGGCGGGCCCTCCACGCCGCTGTCGCCCACGCGCTTGTCGCGGCTGCAGGAGAAGGAGGAGCTGCGCGAGCTCAATGACCGCCTGGCGCACTACATCGACCGCGTCCGCGCGCTGGAGCTGGAGAACGACCGGCTGCAGCTTAAGATCTCCGAGCGGGAGGAGGTGACCACGCGCGAGGTGAGCGCAGGCGCCGGGGCCCCCCGCTGGGGTAGGCCGGCCTCTCAGGGTCCCCGGAGGTTTCGGGGACGCTCCTGCGACAGGGGGAGAGTGGAGCGGGCCCTGCCCACCAAGGCGTCCCCAGAGAGCTTCGGGGGCCCCGCGCGAGGGCCACACGCTTGACTGAGCCGCNTGGAGACTGGCACTAGCTCCGCCCCCGAGGGAATCCCTGCCGATCTGGGGATCCCCTAAGACAGGGGTGCAGGCTGGGGTGAGTCGTGTCCTCTGATGGGTACCCAGGGGGAGCTGGGGGACCATGAGTGAGGGCCGCACCCTAGGACAGGTCCCCCCACCCACCGGGGGTCTCCAGGGTGTTTCCTGTGTCCCTTGAGTTTGGAGCTGACCAGTCCCCTGAAGTGGACTCGGGATTGGGGGGGCCCCGAGTGAGGGGTCCATTAGGGCAGACCCCTCCTCTGAGGTGTCCCCAGGGGTTGGTGGGAGGTGCCCTGATGGAGGTATGCAACCTGGGCAGGCCCAACCCTTTAAAGGGTCCCCAGGGGCCTTGGAGGGTAGGGAGAGATGGAGCAGGCCCTGCCTATCAGGGGATCTGAGGAGATCTGGGGAGCCCCTGAGTGATGGGGTGTGAGCCAGGGTGGACCCCTCCCCCCACAAAGGAGTTGTGGAGAGTCTTCGGGGATGTGTTCCGGTATTCTACAAGAAAACTTGGGGGAGGTTCTCGGGTCTCTGAGGAGGAGTGGAGGGTCTGGGGTGAGTCAGTGGTCTCAGTTCTCCTTGGAACTTTGCAGGGGTCCCATAATGCATCCTGGGGACTTTGGGGATTGAGTGGGATTAGGCAGTAAGTTCAGTCTTTTACCAGGACCTGGGGCGTAAAGAATCTGTGCAGTGTGGGAGACCTGGGTTCGATTCCTGGTTTGAGAAGATTCCCTGGAAGAGGGCCTGGCAACCCGCTCCAGTATTTTTGCCTGGAGAATCCCCATGGACAGAGGAGCCTAGGGTGCTTCAGTTCATGGGGTCACAAAGAGTCAGTGAGTTCAGTCTTTTACTAGGACCTGGGTGTAGGGGTCAGAGCAGGGGAGTCCAGTGTCTCCCTGGTCCCATGGGAAATTTGGAGGGCCCTTCGTTGGGCCCTGGGACACCCTTGGCTGATGGGCAGGAGCCTGTGAGAGTCTGGTAGCTTCTGCCTTGTCCTGGAGGGTGTGAGGGAAGGGGAGGTGTGAGGCCTTGGGGAACTAGGGAAAGTGTTGGTGCAGGGGAGGGGGAAGAGGCTGGATAAGCCATGCCCCCAAGTGGGTGTGAGGGCAGGGGTCTGGGGATCCTGGGTGGGGTGTGTCACAACTGGCTGCCAACCTAGGGGGCCCCCTTTTCTCCCACAGGCCCCCCCCAACCCAAGGGCAGGTCCTCAGAATAAGGGGGAGGGGCCCACCATGTGGTGGGAGAGTCAGGGCCTGAAGCTGGCACTTAGTGCTTGGAGCCTCAGCTTTCCTCTCCGAAGAATGGGTGCAGTGGCGAAGAATGGGTGCAGTGACGACCTTTGGGGGGAGAGCGTGGGGGATGGAGTGGGAGCTAGGGGGTTGGTCATTTCTGAGAGCTGCTTACTGCCTGTATAACCTTGGGCGGATCACTTAACCTCTCTGGGCTCACTGCCTCTTTTGTAAAGTGCAAATAATAATTAATGCCTACTTTGGGGGCTCGTATGTGGGGCCACCATGAATTCATGTTTGTTTTATAGAATGTAATAAAATACAGGACAGTGCCCTGAGGGAACACTCCCTGGGTTCTGTTGCCCCTGCCTGGGTCCTCGGGATCAGGATAGGCCCGAAAGTGTGTCTCAGGTGTCTGGGGAGGTGGGAGACTTGGTGGTTGGTGGTGTGTTGGGTCATCTGGGATTAGATTAAAGCTTGGGATCCAAACCCTGCTGTTAATCTCTGACCTTGGGCAGGTCACTCAGCCCCCCACCCCCACCCCAGCCTTGGTTTTGGCATCTGTATGATGGGACTGGAGTGGCTGCCCCAGGGCTGCTGCCTTGGCAGTGCATGCGGGTCCTTGGAGTGCAGGCCCAAGTTCCGCCTGCTGGGCTGGTCAGCACCGGGTCATTCACCCCGGCCTCTCCCACCTGCAGGCAGTGGACGTGGGGTGCCGGCCCCACTGGATGAGTGTTGTGCCCGAGAGTGCAGGGGCCGGACCTGGGGAACTCGATGCTGTCTACGTGTCTGGGCAGTGGCATGGTTTACTTCTCGGCTGCCCATGCTGGTTGGGACATAGGACTGCCAGGTGGGAGCGGGAGGGGCCCCGCCACACGGTGCACCCCAGGGCTTTGCCCAGGATCTGGAGCCACCCAGGTGACAGGTGTTCATTTGCAGCAGGAGTGGAGAGTTCCCACCAGCCTGATCCCCTGGAGCTTGGGCATGAGGTGACAAATGCCCCCTGAGCGGGTCAGTGCGGGGAGCCAGTAACCTGCTGGAGCAGTGAGGTGGGCAGGTCACGTGCACTGCGTGGAGGGAGTGACCGGGCAGTGGCCCCGGGCCTGGGAGGGCCTGGTGTGTCAAGCCTCTGACCTGGAAGAACCTGCCCCCGGGGGACACTGGGTGATGGCTAGAGACGTCTGTAGTTGTCATACTGGGGGACTCCTGGCATCGAGGCAGTGGGTCCAGAGAGGCGGCCCCACACACTCCTCCCCCAGAGCCCAGGACATCTCCCCCCAGAGGACGATCCAGCTCCAAATGCCATTAGTGTCAAAGCTGAGAAGCCACTTAAGGAACCCAGTGGTGATGTTGCTTAAAATGTGAGCCTCCCGTGGGCTTGTAATCAACGCAGAGGGTTCAGGTGCCTAAGATAAAGTCACTTTCCTGTCCGCAGACCCTCGCTGGTCATGTGTGGACATTTGCCTTTCCCATCGGAAGTCAGATGATAGGTGTTTTGGCCTGGTGAGCTGTACGAGGATGAATGGCCACGTGTGTCCCGGAAGGGTTTCTTTGAGGCTGAGGGCTGGCCAAATTTCTGTCTGGGAAGAGTCTTGGTTGCTGGGGTGGCGGGGAGGTGGCTCGAGTGGACCAGGGAGGAAAGGGGGTTCTCCAGAGAGTCCCCAACCAGGTGTTGAGTTCCCCTAGGCGTCACATCTTTTCCCTTCCTGCTCATGTATCCTGTTGCTGTGGGGACCAGGGGACGGGTGCTCCCCAGGAGGACCCAGGGAACAGCAGCTGGGCTCTGGGAGGTGGAGGATTTGCAGAGGGTCAGGGTTTGTGAAGAATCCCAGGGATGGGGGAGCCTGGTGGGCTGCCGTCAGTGGGATCACACAGAGTCGGACACGACTGANACGGGTGCTCCCCAGGAGGACCCAGGGAACAGCAGCTGGGCTCTGGGAGGTGGAGGATTTGCAGAGGGTCAGGGTTTGTGAAGAATCCCAGGGATGGGGGAGCCTGGTGGGCTGCCGTCAGTGGGATCACACAGAGTCGGACACGACTGAAGCGACTTAGCAGCAGCAGCAGCAGCAGCAGCAGAGTTTGTGGAGTTGCCAGTGGTTGTCAACTCTGGGGCAGTTTTGTCCCCAGGGATGCAGTCAGGGCCTCAGAGCAAGTCTGGGACCCTAGAAAGAGGGTTACCTCGGCTTATGCGAACTCTGCTCCCCTCATGGCCACGCATGCTAACACATCTGTTAGGATTCCTCAAGCTCCGCACTTGTGCAGCGCTGGCTGTTAAAGACAGAACAAAAGCCAGAGCTGTGCCCGGGGCTCCCACGGGACACCCCAAGTGTCACAGCACGTGGAGGCACAGGCCTGCCGGGAACAGCTGTTCCCTGCTCTGAAACAGCTTTTGTGGCCTCGCGGCCTCCTCTACAGAGTTTTCTCCTTTGTCCTGGTGCCGTAGGATCAGGTTCCAGGTTCAGTAGAGGTTTTTGGGAAAGGGCTGGGGTTTCAGCTCTGTGGGTGAACGGTCTCAAATGTGAGCACTCAACTCAGGCGTCACGGCTGGCGAGGAAGCTGCCAGGGACAGTACGTGGAGGGGCGGGCCAGGGTGCGTGCCAATAAAGCTTTATTTGTACACACTGAAGTGTGTATTTCATATAGGTAACTTGTATCATGAAATATTTCTTTGTTTTTTTTCTACTCAGCCATTTAAAAATATAAAAGCCATTCTAGTTCTGCAGGCGGGTGGCTGGGGTTTTGTGGTGAAGCCATTCTAGTTCTGCAGGCGGGTGGCTGGGGTTTTGTGGTGTGGGCCTAAGTTTGCAGACCTGGTTATAGAGGATCACCTGACTAAGACACAGTGTTTTAATAAATTGAAGGTCTGTGGCAACGCTGCCTCTGGCAAGTCTGTTGGTGCACGACTTCCCTGGCAGTCCAGTGGTGAAGACTTGGTGCTTCTTTGCAGGCATGTTGGTTCGGTCCCTGCTCAGGGAACTAGGATCCCACAAGCTGTGCAGCCAGAAAAAAAAGCTGTTGGTGCTATTTTTTTCCAGCAGTATTTGCTCTCTTTGGGTCTCTGTGTCACATTTTGATAGTTCTTGAGATATTTCCGAGTTTCTCATTTGTATTATTTGTCAGGGTGATCAGTGACCTTTGATGTCGCCGTTGCAAAAGGATTACAAGTCACTGAGGTTCAGTTGACGGTTGGCATCTTTTAGCAATAAAGTATTGTAAGTAAGGGCTGTAAGTTGTTGCTTTCGTTCCTTTTTGTTTTTTGTTTGTTTTGGCCTCACCTCGCGGCACATGGGATCTTAGTTCCCTGGCCAGGGGTTGAACCTATTCCCCATGCATTGGAAGCGTACTCTTAAGCACTGGACCACCAGGGAAATCCCCGTGAGTGGCATCTTAATGAGATATTTAAAACATCAAAATTAGCTCTGAAGTCACCGTCAGAGAAGCGTCAGGTGTGCTGCTGGGCTTCCTTTGGCCTGGGCTCCCAGGGAGGGACAGCTTCCATCTGACCTCACCGTGGTTTCCTGCTGTCTTGGCCGTCAGTGCTCCTCCTGCCGAAACGGGAAGCTGGGGAGGAAAGCCCAGTAGGAGCCAGCCTGTGGGGCCAGAGATCTTGTCCGAGACGGCAGCCTGGGTGCCAGGCCCTCCTTTGGCATCAGGAGGGAGACAGGGCAGAGACACTCCTGTGAAGCTGGGTGCCCGACCTCACTTAGACAGTGAGGCTGCCCGCTCTTGGTGATGGTGGGTTTATTCCAGAAGGTGGAGGTGGGGGTGGGGTGAACAGGGCACAGGAGGGAAAGGCTTGTTTCATCTTNGAGACAGGGCAGAGACACTCCTGTGAAGCTGGGTGCCCGACCTCACTTAGACAGTGAGGCTGCCCGCTCTTGGTGATGGTGGGTTTATTCCAGAAGGTGGAGGGGGGGGTGGGGTGAACAGGGCACAGGAGGGAAAGGCTTGTTTCATCTTGAGCCCCACGTGTGTCTCTCTCTCGGCACTGTCCCCAGCAGACCTCTCTTGCCTGTACCGACAGGGTAGGAGAGGGTGGTGTGTTGTCCCGTGCCTCAGTTTCCCCATCTGTGAAATGGCACTAAGAGCCCATACCTGTGGGATGAAATGACTAGGAGAGCTGGACTGAGGTGGGAGGGCTGGAGAGGGTGGGGGTGGTCTCAGACCTGCTGTCAAATCCAACTCTTTCAGGTTGATCCTGATCTGCCTGGGACACCCCAGTTTTAACCCTAAAAACCCCACATCTGAGAATTCCCAGGTCTCAGGCAGAACAGGATAGTGACCCCACTACCAAGCGGCAGGTCCCTGGCAGCTCCCCTGGATCTTTCCTGCGGAAGGGAGGGTCCCTCCCTGGCTCTGAGCTGCCCTCTGAGCCCGGGCACAGACACTCACTGCTCTCTTGTAGCTTTGTGGGAGGTGGTTGTTGTTCAGTTGCTCAGTCAGGTCTGACTCTTTGCAGCCCCATGCACTGCAGCATGCCAGTCTTCCTGTCCTTCACTATCTCCCGGAGCTTGCTTAAACTCACGTCCATTGAGAAGGTGAAGCCATCCAGCCATCTCATTCTCTGTTGTCCCCTTCTCCTGCCTTCAGCCTTTCCCAGCATCAGGGTCTTTTTCCAGTGAGTGGGCCCTTCACATCAGACAGCCAAAGTACCGGGAGTTTCAGCTTTGGGATCAGTCCTTCCAATGAATATTCAGGGTTGATGTTCTTTAGGATTGACTGGTTTGATCTTGCAGTCCAAGGGACTCTCAAGAGTCTTCTCCAGCACCGCAGTTCAAAGACACTAAGCCTTTTTTATTGTCCAGTTCTCACATCCATACACAACTACTGGAAAAACTATAGCTTGGACTAGACGGACCTTTGTAGGCAAAGAATTGTCTTTGCTTTTTAATGTGCTGTCTAGGTTTGTGACTGCTTTTCTAAGGAGCAAGGAGTTTTTAATTTCATGGTTGCAGTCACTATCCACAGTGATTTTGGATCCCAAGAAAATAGTCTCTCACTGTTTCCCTTGTTTCCCCATCTATTTGCCATGAAGTGATGGGGATGTCATGATCTTCGTTTTTTGAATGTTGAGTTTTAAGACAGCTTTTTCACTCTCCTCTTTCACTTTCATCAAGAGTCTAATTCTAATTCCTCTTTGCTTTCTGTCATAAGGGTGGTGTCATCTGCATATCTGAGGTTATTGATATTTCTCCCANTTTTTGAATGTTGAGTTTTAAGACAGCTTTTTCACTCTCCTCTTTCACTTTCATCAAGAGTCTAATTCTAATTCCTCTTTGCTTTCTGTCATAAGGGTGGTGTCATCTGCATATCTGAGGTTATTGATATTTCTCCCAGCAATCTTGATTCCAGCTTGTTCTTCATCCAGCTGGGTATTTTGCATGATATACTCTGCATGTAAGTTAAAAAAGCAGGATGACAACATATAGCCCTGATGTACTCCTTTCCCAATTTTGAACCAGTCTGTTGTTCTATGTCCAGTTCTAACTGTTGCTTCTTGACCTGCATGCAAGTTTTGCAGGAGAAAGGTAAGATGTTGTTGAATTCCCATCTCTAAGAATTTTCCACTCCCATCTCTTTAAGAATTTTCCACAGTTTGTTGTGATCTACACAGTCAAAGGCTTTAGCGCAGTCAATGTAGCAGATGTTTTTCTGGAATTCTCTAGTTTTTTCTGTGATCCAGTTGATGTTGGCAATTTGATCTTTGGTTCCTCTGCCCTTTCTAAATCCAGCTTATACATCTGGAATTTCTTGGTTCACATACTGTTGAAGCCTGGCTTGAAGGATTTGGCCACTTGTAAAGCCAGCTGCCTTGTCACCCTCTGTCGGCCTTTTGTCAGTCCCAGGAAGGGTTTTAACCGCCTTTTTTGTTAGTTGCTCAGTTGTGTCTGACTCTGCAACCCGTGAACTGTAAGCCCGCCAGGCTCCTCTGTCCATGGGATTTCCCAGACAAGGATACTGGGATGGGTTGCCATTCCCTTCTCCAGGGAATCTTCCTGACCCAGGGATTGAACCCAGGTCTCCTTTGGCAAGCAGGTTCTTTACCGTTAAGCCACCAGGGAAACCCCTGTAACTGCCTCATAGAGGCAGAATTCCAATCTCATGCAGTTCACCCAGTTAAACTCTTAAGTTTGGTGGTGTTTAATATATTTACAACTGGGTAGCCATCACTTCGATCTAATTCCAGAACATTCTGTCCCCTTAAAGGAAGCTCATTCCTGGAGAGGGGCAAGATAGCTGTAGGGAATTAAGAGGAAAAAACCACTATGTATAAAGTATATAAACTACAAGGAGGGTATACTCAGTATTTTATAATAAGTATAAATGGAGAATAACTGTTACAAATTGTGAATTACTATGTTGTACATCTGTAACTCATATGGTGTTGATGTTCAGTTGCGAAGTCATGTCCAGCTCTTTGTTGGCCCCGTGGACTTCAGCACGCCAGGCCTCCCTGTCCCTCACCATCTCCTGAAGTTTGCCTAAGTTCATCTGTATCTCTAACAAGAATCGCACTTAAAAAAAAAAAAAAAGGAAACTTCGTCCCTGTAGCTTTCTCCTCCCCGCATACTCCTTCCCCAGCCCCTGCCAGCCAGGAGCCCTCTCTCTGTGTCTCCGGACCTGCCTGCTCTGCGCGTTTCCCGTTGGTGGAGTCACGCCCTGTGTGTCCTGTGTCTGCTCCCCTCACTGAGTGCCGTGTTCTCGGGCCTGCCCGCGTGCTAGCGAGTGTGTGGGCTTGGCTTTTCAAGGCTGAGGAGTGCCCCAGGCGTGGCGGGACCGCACTGCATCCATCCGTCCCCTGCCGCTGGGCCCTCGGGGGTTCCCCTGTGGGGCCGGTAGCAGTGCCAGGGCTGTGAACGCCTGTGCTTGGGTTTTGTGTACGTGTGTGTTACTTTTCCCGGGTAGACGCCGGGCGGTGGCATTGCTGGGTCAGTGGTTGCTGTTTGTCCATCTGAGGAACCGCCAACCTGTCTTCCATGATGGCGGCACCAACCCCCCGCCACCCCCCGCCATGCATGGGGGTGCCAGCTTCTCCCCATCCTCCTGACACTTGCTATGGTCTCTGTGATGGCCATCCTTATGGGGCAGATGGCATCTCCTTATCCTTTTGGTCCCTGATACTTTTAACTATGCTCACCACTCTGGGCCCCTCGGGGTGGGGCAGGGAGGCCTGAGTGTGTGTCCAGCTGACAGGTGTGGCCTGATAGGGGCTGGTGACCTGGGCAGGCTCCAGAGGTGCCCAGCTGGGGGGCCCATGCAGGCGAGTGGCACCGTGTTGGTGGGGAAGAGGGCTTCACCTCGGCCCGACTGTCCCCGCAGGTGAGCGGCATCAAGACATTGTACGAGGCGGAGCTGGCCGACGCCCGCCGGGTGCTGGACGAGACTGCCCGGGACCGCGCCTGCCTGCAGATTGAAATGGGCAAGCTGAGGGCCGACCTGGAGGAGGCCACCAAGAGGTGAGGCTGAGGCTGTGTGACGGCGCACGGGGCAGGAGGCGGGGGTCGTCACCCTGGGCGTGGTGGGAGGGCCCCAACTTGCACAGCCCTCCTGGGAGCAGGCCGTGTGGGTTCTTGGGGCTGGCCTTCTGGCTGCCCTGTCCAAAGAATTGGCCCCTGGAGGTGAAACCTCAGCAGCTCCCCTGGGACTGAATCCCCTGGTAGCTGGCACCACCACGCCCCCAACCCTTCCCCCACGAAGAGGTACTCTGGGCCACAGAGCCAGCCTTGGCCCCCTTTCCCACCTTGTGCCTGCCCCAGGATGCCGGGGAGTGGTGGGTGACCTTCTCTTCCGGATCCCAAAGCACCGTCTCCTGGCTGCTCCCCAGTAAAGCGTCACCAGTCTGGAGAACGAGGCAGCGCTGGGGGTAATGGTGGCAGAAGGGAGTGACGTGAACTCAGTGAGTGCTCAGGCCAGGGCCCCTCCACCCTCGTGTGCAGTGACCCCGGCAGGCCAGCCTGGCCGCAGGGATGCTGGGCACGAGGTCTGGGGCTCAGCCAGGGTTCCCCCGGCTCAGCGGCCCCAGCTCTGGAGGCCACCTTCACGTGTGCAAGGTTCTTCTTTCTTCATGAGGCTTTCTCACTTTCTTTGGGAGGGGCAGCTTTAGGCTTGCAGGAGAATGAGTGGGGAACGCAGGATGCCCCCGACCCCCCTCCAGGGCCCCACATTGCGGCATCTCTCAGGAGCGGGTGTGCTGTGTTGTTACCAGTGATGAGCCCATGTGAACACATTCTTATCAGCTGAGTCCCTGCCTACACAGGGGTCGCCCTTGGTGTCCTGGGCTCTCTGGGCGTGGACACATGAACACTGGCACTGTGCACCAGCGTAGCGTCACAGGCATGGTCACTGCCTCGCCACACCCCCAGCCCATCCTCCCGCCAGCTCCTGCAGGCTGGGGGTCCTTCATGTCTCCACAGCTCTGCCTTTTCCAGTCGCCTCCTCAGACTGTCCCCTGTCACTTTGCGCTGTTTCTGGTTCCCGCACGGAGCAGAGCAGCGAGCCCAGAGACAGAACTGTGCGACACCGCCAGCTGGTGTCAGGGCAGGAGAGGCAGTCTGCGTGCTTTTCAAGAGGCCGGGTAGACAGGAGACCCCATCCATTTATTATGACTTTGAATTAAAAAGTGACATGCTTTTTGGAGATGAGTAAGAGAATGAATGCTGAAGAATTCTGGAATTCCCCCAGCCTCTCTCTGTCACATCCACACAGGTTCTGGAATCTTTCAGACACCCTGAACCTGCGTGTGACTCCTTGGGTGGGCTGAGAAGTCACGTTTCTGCTTGTCAGAGTCAGAGATGCTCTCTGGGGAGAAAGCAGATAGCCCAGTTAAGGAGAAAAACGAGGGCTTCCCTGGTGGCTCAGTGGTAAAAAATCCACGTGCCAGTGCAGGGGACACGGTTTCAGCCTCCGGTCTGGGAAGATCCCTCACAGCTCAGAGCACTAAGCCTGTGCACAGCTCCTGAGCCTGTGCTCTAGAGCCTGCAGGTTGCACCTGCTGAAGCCCGTGGGCCCCAGAGCCTGTGCTCTGCAATAAGAGAAGCCGCTGCAGTGAGAAGCCCGCATGCTGCGAGTAGATAGCAGCCCCCGCTCGCCGCAGCTGGAGAGAAGCCTGCGCGGCAGTGAGGACCCAGCACGGCCGAAATGCATGAGTGAAGTTCTAGAGAGAGAAAAATGAAAGTCTCCATGAGCCTCCGCCCAGGCAGAACCTCTGAGGCCAATCTGGGGCATTGCTTTTCCGCCTTTCTTAATTTACACTCAGGGTGGACACCCTTAGGTAACAGAGCGCTTTGTCTAGCTCGAGCCTGGCATTGATGTCCCATGTGTCGCGATGCCTCCCCAGTGCCAGGGCCGCGCCACAGGCTCCTGTAACAGCTTCAGTGACAGCCCTGCCCCACCATTGGGCACCCGGGCCAGTGACTTACCTTGGCCCCCGCTCTCGAGGGAAGGCTTCCCCAGTCTCGAGTACTTGGGTCTGCAGGCGATTTGCCTACTGGCCTCACTTCCTGCTCTCAGGCGCAGAGCCCTTGCAGATGGTGTGGGTGGCTCGTGACCCTAAACAAAGTGCACCTGCCGTGAGGTGGCAGCCTGGGCTTTTCTCTTTCAACCAAGAGTACTGCAAAAACCCTGTGATGATGGAAACGGGTGGAGGACCTGACAGGCTGGGCTCTCCTGCCTAATCCGGAATTAGGGTTCCAGGGGAGGAACTTCAGGGAGTACCCTGAAGCTGTCAAGCAGTAGAAACTTAAGCCACTGAGGGTCGCCAGCACCCCTGCTTCCTAGACCTTTCCCTGTCCTTCTTCATCTCCGTGGCACAGGGTGACAGTGTTGAGAGGTTTTCCACATTTCCTGATGCCCCTGCTCCTGTCGCCCTGACCGCACAGCCGATCTCGACCTGCCCACCCACCTCACCCTAGGCCTGTGTACTCTGCTCTCCCCAGTGCCCTGGGAACCACAGCCTGGCTCAGGCCCCAGGCCCCGGCTTCTCGAGGGCTGTGCCCAGTAGCTCCCACCCTGCATGTGTTCCTCCTGTCTCCTCTCCCTTCACCTGAGGGCAGCGGGTCTCACTGCTCTGCACCCACGAGAAAGCTCCCCCTGATGAGTCCACAGACGTTTCTCTAGTGAGAGGACAGCATGACCACGGAACTGGCCCTCTATAGTGGTCTATTGGACAGATGAGTCCAGTTTCCCCAAACCCCCTAGGGATGTGGGGTTTGCAGCCCACCCCGCCTCCCTTGAGTGGAAGGACTGTGTGGCTCACGGATGTGGACTGGCCGTAGGTGCCACGTCTGCCTGGAGGTCCTGTCCCAAGGACTGCTGTGAGGACGGGACCAGTCTGGTGACTGAAGTCACTGGGCTTTATCCCTCCCCGACACACCTCACCATTCCGTCACGTGAACAAGAGACCTGGTTTATCTTTTTAGAGATGATTCGAATGAGACGTGATCACTCTCCGTTGCGTGGTTTCGGGCACTAACGACCCATACGGGGTTCCATGCAACATCTCTCTTTGTCACTCAAACTGGTGCGGTGTCCCCGGGCATTGTCGCCCAGAGCGGTCCTGCCCCTGGGGGCCACCAGGTGGTGTCCGGGGACATCTGGTTAGCACACCCAGGAAGGGTGATGCTGATCTGAGCCCTGCTGTGCTGTCCCCACCGTGCTGGGCAGGGCACAGCTTCAGTTCCTTGGTGGGGAAGTGGGTAGCTTTCAACTACCCACTTCTTTTTTTTTTTGTCGTGTTTANGGGGACATCTGGTTAGCACACCCAGGAAGGGTGATGCTGATCTGAGCCCTGCTGTGCTGTCCCCACCGTGCTGGGCAGGGCACAGCTTCAGTTCCTTGGTGGGGAAGTGGGTAGCTTTCAACTACCCACTTCTTTTTTTTTTTGTCGTGTTTATTATCAGAATACTTCACAATATCATTTTTATAAAAGGATTCTTCTAAGAAATTCTCACCTGATCTTAGTGCCAAGAATTGTTCTTCCTGTACCTGGAGTTAATCTTAGGGACGTTGTGGGTGCTGGATCTGACCAGGCTTCTCTTTGTGCCTTGGCTACTGAGAAGCTTAAAATGTGTGCTCTCCCCAGAGTGTGTCAGTCATGAACTACCCACTTCCAATTCGAGATTTAGAGCACCGTTCAGAAATGCTCATACGATTAAGAGTTGTGTATTGGTACTGCCCTGGTGGTCCAGTGGCTAACCCCGAGTTTCCAGTGCTGGGAACCTGGATTCGCTCCCTGGTCAGGGAACTAAGATGCCATATGGTGCACAGTGCAGCCAAAAAACAAAAGGGAGAATTGTGTATTTAGAAAGTCTCTTGGGCATCTTAGATGTTTCACATTGGAGGTATCTATTAGAAGTTCAATGAGCCCGCCTGAAATAGCTTAACCTAACAAATGAGATCAACAGTTTCAAAGGCCAGGGCTTTAATTAGTTACTATAATAAATTATACATTAAAAAAAATCAGAGTTCTCGTTTAAGTGATCCCTCCTCCTGTGCCCGAAAGTCAGGGAAAAGGACATGAAAACCCACATCTTGAGGGTTATTTTGAGTGGCTGGAGGGGTCCCCGTGGGGCAGAGCAGGTTTGAAGACAGGGTCCCTTTGGTGCTGACAGATGAGACTCTGGTACTGAAAGCATGGGTAGGTGAGGGTCTGGGCCCTGAGGCAGCCATGAACTTGGCCTTGGGGTCAGTGCTGCCTACTAAATTCTGCTCCTGACTTTCAGCGCCAAGAAGAGGGAGGGTGAGCTCACGGTGGCCCAGGGCCGCGTCAGAGATCTGGAGTCCGTGTTCCACCGAAGCGAGGCGGAGCTCGCGGCTGCACTTAGTGACAAGCGCACCCTGGAGAACGATGTGGCGGAGCTACGGGCCCAGCTGGCTAAGGTAGCTGCAGGCGGCGCAGGCTGTGGGCTCCCCCTTCACCCCCACCCCTGCCCAGTCCACACCCCGGGGGAGTTTGGAGGCTCAGGGGATCCCCAAGGACCACACGCGGCGGCAGACAGCGTCACCAGCTGCTTGTCCCGCATTTCCAGGCGGAGGATGGGCATGCAGTGGCTAAGAAGCAGCTGGAGAAGGAGACGCTGATGCGTGTGGACCTGGAGAACCGCTGCCAGAGCCTGCAGGAGGAGCTGGCCTTCCGCAAGGATGTCTTTGAGGAGGTGGGTCATCCCTCCTACCCCCCAGCGGGAGCCAGGGTGTTCCCCTACTTCCTGCCTCTCCCTGCCTCAGGCACTCATCTGATCCCTGCCTCCGTCATCACGCCACTGTCTTCTGTCTCTCTGCATCTGCGTCTCTTATAGCGACACTTGTCCTTGGGTTTAGGGCCTCCCAGGTAGTCCAGGATGGTCTTGAGCCCTGTATCTTAATCAAACCTGCAAAGACCTTTGTCCAGCAAGGCTACATTGGCAGTCTCTGGGGATCAGCACGTGGGCATGCTTTTCAGGGGTCATCACTCAGGCTCCTGCAGACCCTGCCTGGCCTCCTTGCCTCTGGGCCTCAACTCCCTGGTTTGGCAGGGCTGACTAGAGCCCTGGCCCCGCCAGCCTGCCACCTGGTCCTGGCCCATTGTGCTGTCACAGCCAGATGGAACCTGGAGGCAGCCACTGCTGGGCTCACTGCTGCGTGCGGTTGGGTGAGATGCCCATGCTACTGCGGAGCGGCCTCCTGCTTCTGCCGCGCCCTGGTGCAGCCAGAGCCACCCTGTATCCCGTGAGGAGGCCGAGGAGGGCGGGAGGGCGCCTGAGGGGGGCCAGGGGTGGGGTGTGGGCTGAGGGTCCACTGTGCTCCGTGGCTGTTTGTGAATGCAGTGCTTCCTATGGACACATTCCTATCGTCTTCATCCACGGGGCCCAGACACATGTGACTGACATCTGTGTAGGGAGTTTTGTCAAGTGGGGCTTCCCCACCTACCTTTGACCCCACCACTGCCTGGTCAGCTCCTGGTGCATGTGGCCAGAGCCAGCTGGTCACTGCCATGACCCACTGCTGTTCTATCCTAGACCCCAGGCTCCTGTGATGAGCCACATTAGGAACTTTTTTCCCTAAGAATTCTTTTTTTTTATTAACAGCTTTATTGAAATAGTCCCTTACCAGAAAGCTTTCACAGTTTACCATGTAGACTGGATCTTAGTCCATTCCCAGAGCTGTGCAGCCATCCTCTCTTAATTCCAGAACATTACCCCCAAAAGAAATTTGTAGGTATTTCCATTAGCATTCTTCCAGTTTTCCTATATAACAAAACTTTTAAAAACATACAATTTAATGAAATTTAGTACAGGATAGCTCAGCCATCACTGTTTAGTTCCAGAACATTCCATCATCACAATCGAAGCCCACCCCCATCAGCAGTCACCCCCAC
>SJYV01046722.1:0-10565 GCA_006410875.1 Neotragus pygmaeus | reverse complement strand
ACCTTAACATCCCAAGAGTTCTTTAAATGAGGACAAGTGCCCTGGGACAAGAGTTTCCACACTGATGTGGGAAAAGTGATCATGGCAGTGAAGGCAAGAGTCTTGGGAAATGATTCATGATACACAGCTGTCAGATTAACTCTTGCAGCATATGGGGCATAGACTGGTGTCTACAGCCATTCAGTTACCAACCGGAAGATGCCAGTACTACCCCAGCTCACTAAGCAGCAGAATCAGTGTTTCCCCACCTCTCCCCTCTCTTAGTCTCAGTGAACTCATTCACTCAGTAAAGTGTGCCCTTAAAGGAAGGGAAAGAGGAGGCGTTTGGGGATGACGAGAATTAAATCCCATTACTCTGATGTCAGTAGCCACAATGGAGAGTGGTTCCATTCACAGCTGGGTTAGTTAGCAATATGAATCTTTTTAGATTAAATTAACTTTTATTTTAAATTAATTTTTATTGGCATATAGTTGCTTTACAAGTAATGTGCATCTTTAGTATCTATCTATCTATCTATATCTAGACTTTTCACAGCATGGGGAAGGGCAGGAAAAAGCTGGAGAAAGAAAAAGGCAAGTGAACTTGGGACATACCAGTTACCTTTGATAATGGCACTCAAACTAACTTTCAGCTCCATCTTTGGATGTGGAAAGCAAAGAGTCTGTGCTCTAGCAATGTGACCCACCCACAGCATTAGGTCACCCCTCCCCGACCCCAAATGAGCTCCTCTCCCAGCATCCCAGGGACTGGTTCCTGTTTCCAGCAGCTCTATTCTTTGGAAGACTCAAGATTAGACATTTCCTGTTTCTTCAGATCGTACTTTGGATTGGTATGTGTGGAGAGTGGAAAGACTGGGGAAAAGGGTGGAATTAGTCAGGGAGGAATCCAGTTAATTGTGGTCTCTTCTTTGGAGGGTTCGAGTCACTGGTTTCAGCCCTGACTGCTCCTAGAGTTACCTGGGGAGTTTTCAAAAACCATCAGTGCCTAGGCCATGCTGCTGCTGCTGCTAAGTCACTTCAGTCGTGTCCGACTCTGTGCGACCCCATNTGCGAAGAGTTGACTCATTGGAAAAGACTTTGATGCTGGGAGGAATTGGGGGCAGGAGGAGAAGGGGATGGCAGAGGATGAGATGGCTGGATTGTATCACTGATTCGATGGATATGAGTCTGAGTGAACTCCAGGAGTTGGTGATGGACAGGGAGGGTTCGCGTGCTACAATTCATGGGCTCACAAACAGTGGGACATGACTGAGTGACTGAATTGATTTGAACCTATTAACTAGTTTCTATTCCTTACCCTAAAGAAAGTCTGCTGTCACTGAACCTTAACTAGCACCATAGATCATGCCATCACACTTAATATCAACCAATTCTAAATGTGAGCAAATGAGACATTTGAGGAAAGGCTGCAGCATGCAAGAGAAATACCAAAACTTTGAAACAAACAACAGGTGAAAGTAACCTTTGGCAAAAAGAAAAATAAGAAAATGACAAAGAAAGACCTTTGAATCTGAGTCCTCAATGACATTTAAGAAAATATTCTTAACAAAGCATGAAAATATTAAATGTTTTGTATCCAGCCCAAGAACTAGAAGTCCAGACCAAATAAACAAGAGATGGAGACAAGGCATACCAATGCCAAATTGGGAATTGCTTGTAAGGTAATTCCCATGTGCAAACAGGGTGAATACCCCTGCCTTAGATATTGCAATTGAAGAGCCAAGAGCAGCAAAGCAACTTTCCCTCTGGGACCCAAATGGGAAATGGACAATCATAACCTATTCCATCACTGACCATCAAGAAATGAGGCTGCAACAATTCTTACCTCCATTTGAGTTAGATCCCTTATAAAATAGATCAGTCTGTGGCTCAGACAGTAAAGAATCTGTCTGAATGTGGGAGATCCCAGTTTGATCCCTAGGTCAAGAAGATTCCCTGGAGAAGGGAATGGCAACCCACTCCAGTATATTTGCCTGGAGAATTTCTGTTGGGCTACAGTTCGTGAGGTTGCAAAGAGTCAGACACCACTGAGCAACTAAAAGAAAAAAAGCAACTCCACACCTAGAAGATGAGATGAGCAGATGAAGAAAAAGAAAATCACATCTATGGAACTTCTGCCATCCAGAGAAATGTATGTCAAGCAGAACACCCAGAACAGGGAGCTTCTATCAAAAGAACATTAAAAACACTTAGAGATTTGATTATGACACAAAATAAAAGTATTTTCATCAACTAAAACTATTGTTAATGTTAGAATTTAATACAGTAGTTAAAGGTAATGTTAAGGGTCGAAATATGCATCCTTGAATATAAAATAGAAGAAGTGTCTCACAAAGAGATGGATATCATGTGCTTAGAGACTTGGATGATGATGTGGTTGAACTGTATCCCCCAGAAAGACATATTCAAGTCCTGATCATATGCCTGTGAGTGTGATCTTATTTAGAAATAAAGTCTTTACAGATGTCATCAAAACAAGGTGAGGTCATACCAGATTGTAATGAACTGTACATTCAATGACTGGTGTCCTTGTAGGGAGTGAGAGATTTGAAAACATGCAGGAGACATGAGGAAGATGGGAAAAAATTGGAGTCATGCTGCCACAGGCCAAAACAGCATCAAGGATTGCCAGCAACCAGCATAAGCTAGGAGCAAAGCAAGATTCTTCTCTAGAGACTGAAGAAAGAGCATGNCCAGTATTCTTGTTGGAAAATTCCATGGACTGAGCCTGGCAGGCTTTAGTCCATGGGGTCACAAAGAGTCGGATACAACTGGGCAACTTAGCACACACAGGTGGTTCTTAGCCCAGGAGTCCAACAGAAACACTCAGAAATCCACATTAAACCCAGGATTCAAAGAATTCTTTGCATACAGCTTCCAGGAGCTCATAGCCACTGAACAGGGACATGGCGGGTAGGGGGAGGCTGTCTCTTATACACATCTCATATGATCCCCTGGCTTCATCAAAGGCTGCATTAATACTGGTGTCAGGCTATCTTTGTTACAGCGAGTAAACAGCGGAGGCTCCCAGAAAAGAACTGGTAAGTTCATGCTGCATCTGGGTCAGCAGGTGAGGTCAGACACTCTTAACGGGGGTAAGCACAGTTTAGCATCAAGATGCTGGCGTTGCCATTTCCTTGCTGGATGAGCCTGAGCATACTTGCATGTTCTGTGTTTTGTGCATCTCTAAAATGAAAATAGGCCCCAAACAGGGTCCTGCTTCCTGCAAGGATTCTGCTCAGGGGCCATTATCCCTACTCTGCAGAGGAGCTTCCTACCACCCTGTGTCTCCCGCCAGCACCACTCAGGCATCCCAGCTCTAAACAAACAAAGACAGGCTAGGGCTGTGCCATGTGGCTGCTCTGGCAAAGAGAGCACTTGATGGACAGCAGACATCGGGCTGGTCACCGGTTCCAGGAATGAGGAAGGGGCCGGCTATTGGTAGATGATACAACTCATCAGACACAGGATTATGGCTTGCCAGTGATGCTAGTTCAAGGGCACCCTGTGCGAGACAAACACCTTGGGGGTAGGTCCAGATCAAGGACCTATCTTGTGTTTCACCAAGAGCATTTGACCTGTTGTAACAAGACAGGAAAGACATTGTCTATGGGACGTTCAGGATCCCCCGTGTTCGAATGCTACAAAATGGCTCTGTTGAACTTGGGCATCTCAAAAGAAAAATAGAAGTAGCTTTCATATTTCAACTGAGGAATTTATTTCATTGCTAGAACAACTCTGTTTGCTTTTGTCCCCGTAAAACAGAGATGTATCAAAATCTCTAGCAATCATTTTCCACCACTGTGTGTGCTAATGCAACTGAACCCTCCAGATCAGCAGATCTCGGGTAGGCATCAGGGCCCACTTTAACGTGACTCCAAACGATCCCTAGCAAATATTGGGAAAGAAAAGATGAACTTAATAAAGGCTGGTGCCCAGATGATAGCGTGGGGAGGCTTGGAGAGAAGACCAAGAACCCAGAGACCCCTGAGTATCCTGAGTTTCTTCCTGACTTAAGCACAGTCCATCTGGGACGGAATTCAATGGCTGCTGCTGCTTCTATGCGAGGACCAGGCTGGTCAGTGTGCACTCAAATGGGCTGAACACAGGATTACAGATCTCCTCTGAGTACCTGGCCCTGTGCTGGGCATGTGGGAGCACAGTGTGATTACAACATGGCCCCTGACCTCCAGAAGCTCACAGCTGTGTGCTAGAGAAGGAAAGTGAGTAGACAAATCTGATGTAGGTTTTACACAATGTTGAAGAAACATGTAAAAAAAAATGCTCCATGAACAGAGATGAAGAGTTGACCCTAACTGGAGAAGCTGAGGAGGAGGGAGCTTTGGGGTGAACTCTGGGGACAAGGAGACATGTTCTGTGCAGACAGAGGAGGTGAGGTCCCAGGCTGTGGAAGAATAGGGTTATTGGGAACTTGGAACAAATACAATCTCATGATTGATTAATGAAAACTAACGTTTGTACCAAGTCCCGAAAACACAGAAGGCAAAGGATTTGAGAATCCCAAGGATGATAACAGGGAGCTGTCCTTCTCTGAGAATAGGCCGCTCTGGGCAGGAAGGGGAGGCAGGCTTCTGTCAGGAAGGTAACTGGCAAAGTCCGTGCCCTCCCACTTTGCTTTCTGTCCACCCAGAGGGCTTTCAGGGATTGGGAACCCTCCTTTATTTCAAGCCCCACCACGAGAGCTGTGATGTCTGGGGGTCAGGATTCTACAGGAGGGAGCAGGGCAGCCCCAGCCGCAGGGATGCCCAGGAGGAGCTGTTCACAGAGTGGCCTGCATCCCAGGCCACTGTGGCCTGCATCCTTTCTGCGCCGAACAGAAAGGATGTAGCAATGTCTCCACACATGGTGGCCCAGCGGTGAAGAACCCGCCTGCCAACGCAGGAGATGTGCATTTGATTCCTGACCTGGGAAGATCCTCTGGAGGAGGAAATGACAACCCACTCCAGTACTCTTACCTGGAGAATTCCGTGGACAGACGAGCCTGGCAGGCTACAGTCCTTGGGGTCCCCAAAAGTGCAACAGGACTGAAACAACTAAACAACAACAGACCAGGGGTGGCTGGGCATGAGAACTCTAAGTAACCCCCAAACAGGAGGCACTCTCCTGTAAGTGGGCTGCAGCCTGGGGGACTGGGGTTCTCTGGCCACAGTAACCTTGGAAGAAGACAAGACGGCTGTGCATGAGAGAAGGGGTCAGGCTGGGGCCAGAGAGCAAGGTCAGCGGGGCCAGAGCAGTTTAAGTAGACCTTTGTCTCCCCTCTCCTCCTGCTCTGACCCTGAAAGGGACGCCGCGGCTTCCAGTGGGACGGACACTCAAGCCAGGCAAAGGGAAGGTCTGAGTTTGATCAGCCCTTAGGACGCGAGACACTACCTTCTTAATCAGGTTTGAAACCTAAAGTGAACGTGTTTGTGTCTTGTTCAAGAAGGGGAAGAAAGCCATGAAACCTGCCAGGCGCCTTCCACTGTTCACTCTTTGAACAAAGAATGGAAGGGGTGTGATGGCCCAGGCACAAGTCAGGTCTGTGCAACAGACCAGCTACAAGGGGTGTGCTGCTGAGTCAGCAATTCAGGGTCGAACTGGGAGATTCAGATTCGATCTGTGAGCACCATGGAAGTCAGAAGCCCACTCATCCAGGGTGGGGGGTGGCAGGGCTCTGCCTTCACTCTGAAGTGGACTAAATACCCCTGCCTTGCAGACAAGGACAACAGGGAAGCACAAGTCTCCCCTTACATAGGCTGTGGCCCTAATTCTCTCTCTGTGTAACCTAAAAACAGCAACGAAAATTCAAGTTGAGAATTTAAAGTGGTCTCATGGAAAATGAAATGACAACTCACTCACTTGCCTGGAGAATCCATGGACAGAGGAGCCTGGTGGGCTACAGTCCATGGGGTCACAAAGAGTCAGACATAACTTAGCAAGTAAACTACCACCATTTATCCAGTACTCTTTCCTGGAAAATCCCATGGACGAAGGAGCCTGGTAGGCTGCAGTCCATGGGGTCACAAAGAGTTGGAAAGAACTGAGCGACTTCACTCACTATAGAGTGCTTACGAGGTACCAAGAGATTGTCATGGATTATGTATTTATTATGAATAATCATGAGATTTCTTGTATTATCCTCATTTACAGTTAATAAAGTTCAGAAGCAAAAAAAAATAAAGTTGTCTCAGGTGGTTCACTGCAGTGGTAAGGAATCTGCCTTCCAACGCAGGAGATGCAGGTTCGATCCCTGGGTCAGGAAGATCCCCTGAAGGAGAAAATGGCAACCCACTCCAGCATCCTTGCCTGGAGAGTCCCGTGGACAGAGGAGCCCGGTGGGCTACAGTTCATGGGGTCAGGAGTCAGACATAACTTAGTGACTAAGTCACCACCACCACCAGTATTCTTGTTGGAAAATTCCATGGACTGAGCCTGGCAGGCTTTAGTCCATGGGGTCACAAAGAGTCGGATACAACTGGGCAACTTAGCACACACAGGTGGTTCTTAGCCCAGGAGTCCAACAGAAACACTCAGAAATCCACATTAAACCCAGGATTCAAAGAATTCTTTGCATACAGCTTCCAGGAGCTCATAGCCACTGAACAGGGACATGGCGGGTAGGGGGAGGAGGGGTCAGCAAAGTCAGTGAGACAGCCGACTACAGAATCAGACGTGTGGACTTCGGCTCTTGGACTTAGCCAGGTGTCGGATATAAAATTAAGAAGTTTAAGGAAATAAATGAAAATATGACCAACAGGAGTTCCCTGGTAGTCCAGTGGTTGAGAATCTGCCTGCCAGTTCAGGGGACACAGGTTCGATCCCTGGTCTGGGAAGATCCTGCATGCTGCAAGGCAGCTGAGCCCGTGTACCATACAACTACTGAGCCTGTTCTCTGGAGGCCACTCTCTCCAGCAAGAGAGGCCACGGCAGTAAGAAGCCTGAGCACCGCACCCCGAGAGGAGCCCCTGCTTGCCGCAACTAGAGAGAGGCTGCCGGAAGCAGTGAAGATCTAGCGCAGCCCCAAGTTAATAAATACGTAAATATATATTTTCAAAAAGAAAATATGATTAACAAACAAGAGACTCTAAAAATGAACAAAGTACTTCTGGAAATGAGACAGTGCAGTCCTGGACACCAAATAGGTACAGCTGAATATGAACATCCTCTTTATCAGAAAGCAAATTCAGCGCGGCGGTGGCAAGGTGTGTGTGATCTAAAGACGCCGCGGTGAGAAGCGCTGCATTGTGGAATGCGCGTCAGAAAGGGAAACATCTGGAATGACGTTCCTACTTGCTCTTCCGATTATGACCGTGCCGAAATCCTCTGAGCCTCTAGAACTGGGGCTGACTTTGTCAAGGGGTATAGCTGGCAATGTCTGGGGACATTCTGGGGTCTCACGACTGGGGGTGACGGGAAGGCTGCTGCTGGCACCTCGAGGGCAGAGGCTGGGGGTGCTGGTGGACCCCTGCAGCACCCAGGACATCACCGCAGGGGGTGACCCCGTGCAGGACTCGCCGGGGTGAGGAAGACCCCCTGTGAAACCTGTCTGCCTTCCTCACAGCTCATCACTGCAAAACTGGCAATCCACACAGGAAACCAAAATGAGAACGTGCTCCGTAAACTGAAAAGTGCTCAACAAAGACGTTATTTGTTAAAATCCTGGAGTTCCACCCAGGAAGATCAATGACATGCCCGGGAAAGGAGTAGCCCCCCACTCCATGTTCTAGAATGCTCATCTGGAAGCTTGCTCCATCGGTCTGTGCCAGCTGGTGTAGGGCACAGCCAGTCACTCCATCACCCGAGCCAGAAGATGAGGCCACCAGCACCGCATCACGCACAGGTTCTGCGGGCGGTGACTCCGACTTGCCGTAAGGCCGTCTCCACGGTGTTCCCGTCTCCCTCCTCTCCAGCTGTTCTCACCAGACTATGGTGCTCCCGGGCTCAAGGCCATGCCCCACAAGTCACCTGCAGTCTGCCGACCAACATGACCTTTTTAGAAGCAGAGCTCGAGGGGTGGGGAGTGTATTCTGCACGCAGCATCTCTCCTCCTGGGCCCGCCGCGCTCACACCTGGGTGAATAGGAGCGTCCAGCCTCCGTGGGGCCACGGCCGCTGCCAGGGCGTCCTTCCTGCCCCTCCCACCTCCTCAAGATGCAGCTTTGCTCCGGGAGGCCTACTGAAATCCATGCCCCACGGGCGGTGCTAGGGCGCCCTCACTGGGGTCCTCGTTTTCCTTACCTGCTAGGTAACCACTGCTGCCCTCTGTTAGCTTCTCATACCCACGTGGACACACTCGGGATGGCAGTCTGACACTGGCTTAAAGGGATTTGGTGATGACTGTTGGTTCTGAAGATCTGGGCCTGCGTTATCATCCCATCTCTGTGATACACTGTGAACGCTATGAACCAGACACAGCTAACCCATTTACGAGGTGGAGACACTGAGGCCCAGGGAGGGGAACCGACCGTCTAAACTTATACAACAGGACAAGAAGAATTCAGACAAGGTCTGCGTGTGGAGGTCCTCCCAGATTCACAGCACTGCACTGAGTGTCAAAAGAAGCCACAGGAAGGGCTGGCCCCCAGGGGAGACAGGCCAGGGTCCTCCTTTCCCTGGACACCTGCCCTTAACCGAGAAACACCCCTGGGGCCAGTATTCCGGCGTCAGAGCGTCTCCCAGACCAGCTCTGGTGGCGGCCTCTAGGGGCTTCATTTCGTGTGTCCTTGGTGGCAGGATGCGTGCCCTGGGAGCAGGGAGCCCAGGTGTCCTTGTGAAAAGCCAGCTTGCTCCTGAGGCCGTGGAGGGACGCCATGGTGAGGCTCTGACCACGTGCTTGAGCCGGGGCAGGGCGTTTGAAATCACGAACGTAGGTGCGCTCACTGGGTCTTCTCTGATGATCAGTTTGAAAGCGGGGAGGGGCGGCCTTGGTTCCCTGGGGGTGCCGGCATCTGTAGGCCTTCCGGGTGGCGCTTCACTGCTGTTTCCACGTTGTTATGGGTTGGGTCGTGTCCCCTCTACAAACGAATGCTGAAAGTCTGACCCCCAGAACCTCAGACTGCGGCTGTGTTTGGAGAGTAGGGTCACGGCAGGTGTAATTGGGAAGATGAGGTCGTGCTGGAGTAGGGAGGGCCTCACCGGCACGACTGGTGTCCTCAAGAGAAGGGCCGCGTGGAGGCAGAGATGGTGGAGGCCGCAGGGACACGCAGGCTGGGGACGGAGTGGGGCGGGCCCAGCCGGGAGTGGGAAGAGGCGGGAGATCCCGAGCAGCTGGGCCCTGCGCCCCGACCTTGGACTTCAGGCCTTCGGACCGTCAGGCAGTGCGTGTCTGCCGTTGGAAGCTCTGGTCTGTGGGGCCCCGGGTTTGTCACCCTTTGTTATGGAGGCAAACACACGCCCCATCCCACACATGTGCAGTGACTTTCTGACGAGCACAGTCAGTAGGGAGGCTCACGACCAAATGGAGAATTTGCACCAACTGTGTATGAGGAAACTGGGCTGTGAACAGAGAAGGGGCTTTTTCTTGTCAACCCAAGCCCATACATAAACTAGAGAGGGACTCTGAAAGGAAGGGAGCTCGCAGGAAAGAGGAGACAGGTTAAAACTAAGGCAGGAAGGATTTTTGTAACTTAAAAAGGAAACAAACAAACAGCCACCCTCTTATAACAGAAAAGTTTCTCAAGACCTGGGCTGGGCAGGAAGGAGAATGTAAATTCCTTGCCAGAATGTGTTTAGCAAGAAGTCTTCTTTTTTTAAACTTTTAAAAAATATTTATTTTTTTCCCCACAGGTAACTTCTACATTTATTTTATACCAAAAAAGTTATGTGCAACAAATAAACATTCTTACATATTTACATCTGTTTTTACCAGTTAGCAAAACTGTGTCCTAAATCTCTGATAAACAATATTTCTATCTATATTAAAGGGGAAATCTGCCCAGTGAACTCCATTTTAAATGAATGTTTACTCTGGAGCTTAAAGCACTAGTAATAAATGTTTTTTGACGGAACATACTACACAGATCATACACCTAATACTTAGGCCATGCTTAATACAGTATTTATTTTTAACTGGAGGATAATCGCTTTACACTGTTGTGCTGGTTTCTGCCGTACATCAGCCTGACTCAGCCGCAGGTGCACGTAGCTCCCCTCCCTCTGGAACCTCCCTCCCACCTCCGCCCACACCCCGCCCCCCATAGGCTTTCAGGCTCTAAATGTTTATATCAGCAATGAGAACTAGACAAACACATCCAAAATATGCAGGGACGCTAAAAACAGAACAGGGCTTCAGGCTGCACGGCGTGTCCTGTGGTCGTCCCTCACCCCCTTCATCAGAAGGACACAGGACCAGGCTGGGTGCTGGGGGAGGGCGTTCTTGGCAATGTGGTGGGTACATATACAGAGGGGATTTCCTGAGACGCAGAAAACCAAGGGAAATTCCCCTTATTTTGTTCAGAGCGTGGCTGAGCCAACAGTGAGCAGGGGAAGACAAATTCAGACCAAGAATAAGAAAGTGTTCTCCCAAGATAAGTGCTGTTACAGGCGGCCCTTGTCCTGGGGCCTGTG
>SJYV01046718.1:194264-227611 GCA_006410875.1 Neotragus pygmaeus | reverse complement strand
AGAAAAAGAAACATAGAACAATTTTAAAAATTCCTATTCAAATTCTAATAAAATTTTTTGTAGATATCGATATTATTATTCTAAGCAAAGATGATAAAATAGCTAAAATAATTTTGAAAAATAAAAGTAAAGTAGGAATCATTCTTACCAGTTTCAAGACTTGCTATATAACTAGAATAATCAAGACATCTTGGTATTGACAGAAGATAAGATACACAGATCTATAGAACATATAGAGAACTGAGAAGTAGACCCACACAAATATTTCCAACAGACTTTTGACAAAGATGCAGAAACAATTCAACAGACAAAGGAAAACTTTTTGAACAAGTGTTCTGGGTCAATAGAACATTCATAGGTTGCATATTGAACTTTGGCTTACGCTTCACACCTAATAAAAAAAAAATTCAAAATGGGTCCCTGATTTTAATGTTAAATGTGAATCAATGAAGTTTTCATTTAAAAATTTTTAATAAAAGTATCATGATCTAGTGCTAGGCAAAGAGTTCTTAGCTGCTCCTGCTAAGTTGCTTCAGTTGTTTCTGACTCTGCAGTCCCATAGAGGGCAGCCCACCAGGTTCCCCAGTCCTTGGGATTCTCCAGGCAAGAATACAGGAGTGGGTTGCCATTTCCTTCTCCAAAGCATGAAAGTGAAAAGTAAAAGTGAAGTCGCTCAGTCGTGTCTAACTCTTAGCGACCCCATGGAGTGCAGCCTACCAGGCTCCTCTGTCCATGGGATTTTCCAGGCAAGAGTACTGGAGTGGGTTGCCATTGCCTTCTCTGAAAAAGTTCTTAGAATTAACATCAAAAGTATCCATAAGGGGAAAAACTGATAAATCAGAATTTATCAACATTAAACAACATTCCCCTGTGAACAACCTTGTTAAGAAGATAAAAATAAAAAGTTAGCAAATGAGAGAAAATGTTTGCAAACCATATATATGAGAAAAGACTAGTTCCTAAAATTCTCAAAATAAAATACTCATCAAAAAACAGCTCAATTAGAAAATGGGCAAAAGACACGAGGGATATTTCACTGAAGAAGATGTACAGATGGCAAATAAGCGCATGAAAAGACATTCAGCATCGCTAGCTATTAGGGAAATGCAAATTAAAATGACAATGAAATATCATTAAATGTCTTATCAGAATGGATCAAATAAAAAATAATGCCAACATAAAATTCTGGCAAGAATGTATAGAAATTAGATCACTCATACATTGCTGATGAGACTGTAAAATGATACAGCCACTCTGAAAAATAGTCTGACACTTTGTTAATAAACTAAACATGCAACTACCATACAACCCAGTAATTATGCCCTGGGGCATTTATCCCAGAGAAATGAAATCTGTGTTCACACAAAAACCTGCTCTCAAATGTGTATAGCAGGTTTATTCTTAATCGCCAAAAATTGGGCCAATCTTTGATCCAACTGTAGAACTGAGAGGAATATGCAGTCAGCACCTCTCAGTAAACAAATGTTGGGGCTAAGAGCAATTACCTTCTCTGCAGTAAGCTCCAACATGGAACAAGCCTTATATACAAGGAGTAAATTAATAGCAAGAACAACAAAAATAAAGAATGCAAAAAACACAAAACACCCAAAAACCTCCCAGTAAAAGTAAGAGTGAAATTCATGCTAAAGACTTAAGAGAAAAGTCCCTGAATATGATTTCTTATTGGAACCATAATGAAGGAGGGAGTGGAGAAGTTTTTCTTCCTTACATCACTGAAAAACCTTGACTTCTGTGGAAAAACAGTCTTATGGACAAATTGAGATTTAAAAGCAATCAAGATCCAAAAATGAGCTGGATCCTATAAAGAATTAATACCATAAAAGTAAATATGTAACAGTAAGCTATAAATGCATCTTTGGTGCTGGTAAAAAGTATAATTCATACTGAAGAAAATGTAATCACTGATACCGAAGACAACTTCAACTGTTTTCTCAAAGTGCAAAAGTGAAAGGAAAACACAATGAAAATGGTAAGATCCCAAATGACTGAGAGTAACAGAGACCAACAAAAATCATAGATCCAATATAAAATATAGATGTGATTTAGGAAGAAACTAGGACATTGTAACAGAAGTAATAACACAAAATTAAATAAAATACACCAAGAAAAAGAAACAAAAAAATCCAATTCTGTTATATACAAAATATGAAATATGTACCAGATCAAATTGAGGAAAATAGGTGCATACCCAAATATATATACTAGCAGGATATTTGAATAAGATGAATTTGTTTAAAAAATATTTCAGGAGTTTCCAGACAGAAATTATAGTCTTTCTAAAATAGGAACCAACTTCACTAGAAGACAAGACCACAACAGCTGCAGAATTTTGAAGAAAAAAGTTATGTCTGAAAAATCATACATGGCCAAATTTCTTTTTATATGTAAAGGCAGTCTTAGATATGCCAGAGTTTACCTGGAACAAAATTTCTTCAAGATATGCCTTCACAATTAAAGAAATAAATTAAAAAATATGAAAACCCAGGTAAGGAACCTGTTGGATGAGAAGACTGGGTGCCCATCCTTGAGAAAGCCACAGGGTCCACACTTGACTTACCAGAAAAGTCTGTAGGGGAAAATCACCTGCCCGCTGACCCTCAAGATTAGCTCAAAACCTACAACTTACTTCACTCAAAAATGGTAAAGATACATCAACCATGGCCTGGAGATAGGGCTATAAACCAGCCCTATTTTATTGCAAATTATTATTTCTCATTATTACAGCTAATTTTGTTGAGCAAAAAAGTAGCCCTTAAGTAAAACCCTCTCTCGGATACAGAGGTTAATTAAGTGTAATTATAAAAATGTCAAAAGCAAAATCTAATCCAATATACCGGAATAAAGTTTAAAAAAATGTTAATCTAATTATATTTAAGCAACAGAAATAGAAATACATAACATTTGTTTTCTGAATATTGCATGTATATTAGATTACATAGAAAAATTAAGAAATATAAAAATAAAGAAACTATAATTTAACCAGAACTTCAACTCTCAATGATCATCAGTTTCAACTTGAAAATGTTCTTCCAGATATTTGCCTGTGTGTATAAATATTAAAAAATAAACATTTAAAAATATGTATATATATATGTGTGTGTGTGTGTGTGTGTGTGTGTATATATATATGTATACACACACACACACACACACATATAAAACCTGGGCTTCCCTTGTAGCTCAGTCTGTAAAGAATCTGCCTGAAAGCTGGAGACGTGTGTTTGATTCCTGGGTCAGGAAGATGCCCTGGGTAAGGAAATAGCAACCCACTCTAGTATTCTTGCCGGAGAAATCCCATGGGCAGGGAAGCCTGGTAGGCTGCAGTCCACGGTGTTACAAGAGTCAGACACGACTTAGTGACTAAACCACAACCACCATATGTATAAAACCTACATTTGTCCCTTAGACCCCCAGACTGTGGACTTGTACTGGTCTGCAGCCTGTTAGGAAGTGGGCCTCGTGGGTGGAGATTAGCAGCAGGCAAGCATGTCCTTCTCCATCTCTCCTCATCATTTGCATTACCACCTGAAACACTTACCCCCATCACTCATGTTATGATACTGCCAGAACCACCCCCTACCCCCATGGAAAAATTGTCTTCCGCAAAACTGGTCCCTAGTGCCCAAAAGGTTGGGGATTGCTGATGTAAACAACTTTATATATCAATTTTGGATTCTACTATGTCTTTGTAGGAGAAGGCAATGGCAACCCACTCCAGTACTCTTGCCTGGAAACTCCCATGGACAGAGGAGGCTGCTGGGCTGCAGTCTATGGGGTCGCTAAGAGTTGGGCACGACTAAGCGACTTCACTTTTCACTTTCATGCATTGGAGAAGGAAATGGCAACCCACTCCAGTGTTCTTGCCTGGAGAATCCCAGGGACAGAGGAGCCTGGTGGGCTGCCGTCTATGGGGTCGCACAGAGTCGGACACGATTGAAGCTACTTAGCAGCAGCAGCAGCATGTCTTTGAAATAGAACATTATTACTTTGAGTATCTATAATATAACTGCTTAGTTAAAAGCTAAGTTTTTCTCCAATTTACACTATATAAAAATATAACAATAATAAATAACTTCGCTTCACAATACTTATCTCTGAAATACACTCTAATATACACTGATAAGAAAGTCACATTCATAAAGAAAGATCATCATAAATCACTGAGGAAGCAATTATGTTTTACAAATGTATGAAAAATAGCTATGTAGGGGGCGGGGGATCCTGAAGATAATCAATCCATTCTATATGCCAAACATATTTCAATATTTCAGGCATTTTCAATTATTAAAAACAGGATGACTGATAGGTAGATAGATAAAAAATCAGCAGGTATTACAGCCAAATATTTATGTACTCTCTGGATAAGAAATGCATTTTCACACACATAAAAACCGGTAAATGTCACAAAATGTACTCATTAATTTGACATAAACTTTAAAAAATCTGATGGCTCAAATTTTTAACAAAAAATTAAGAGGAAATAATGAATACAGTACCATTTGTGTATCTGGTCAATTGTCTTTATGTATAAAGGACATTTAAAAATCAGTAAAAATATGAGAGTTTTCAGGTTTCCATAGGATAATAGTAGCTGCTATTCACTTGACCCAGAAAACCCCATAAAATCATGCAAATCAAGAAGCTCAAATCTTTGTGTTCACTTTAACACTCCTGAAACTGCCCAGGCCATTCAGTTAAGTTCAGTTCAGTTCAGTTAAATCACTCAGTCCTGTCTGACCTTTGTAACCCCATGGACTGCAGCATGCCCTGGGGCTTCCTATCCCATGGACAGTCTTCTCTGTCCATTACCAACTCCTAGAACTTGCTCAAACTCATGTCCATTGAGTCAGTGATGCCATCCAACCATCTCATCCTCAGCCGTCCCCTTCTCCTCCCACCTTCAATCTTTCCCAGCATCAGGGTCTTTTCTGATGAGTCAGTTCTTTCCATCATGTGGTTAAAGTACTGGAGTTTCAGCTTCAGCATCAGTCCTTACAATGAATATTCAGGACTGATTTCCTTTAGGATGGACTGGTTGGATCTCCTTGCAGTCCAAGGGACTCTCAAGAGTCTTCTTCAATACCACAGTTCAAAAGCATCAGTTCTTTGCTGCTCAGCTTTCTTTATAGTCCAACACTCACATCCATACAGGACTACTGGAAAAATCATAGCTTTGACTAGACAGACCTTTGTGGGCAAAGTAATGTCTCTGCTTTTTAATGTAAAATAATGTCTCTCCTCTGTCTAGGTTGGTCATAACTTTCCTTCCAAGGAGTAAGCATCTTTTAATTTCCTGGCTGCACTCACCATTTGCAGTGATTTTGGAGTCCCCAAAATAAAGTCTGTCACTGTTTCCATTGTTTCCCCATCTATTTACCATGAAGTGAGGGAGCGGATGCCATGATCTTAATTTTCTGAATATTGAGTTTTAAGCCAGCTTTTTGACTCTCCTCTTTCACTTTCATCAAGAGGCTCTTTAGTTCTTCACTTTCTGCCATAAGGGTGGTGTCATCTGCATATCTGAGGTGATTGAGATTTCTCCCGGCAGTCTTGATTCCAGCTTGTGCTTCTTCCAGCCCAGCATTTCTCATGATGTACTCTGCATAGAAATTAAATAAGCAGGGTGACAATATACAGCCTTGATGTGCTCCTTTCCTGATTTGGAGCCAGTCTGTTTTCCATGTCAAGTTCTAACTGTTGCTTGCTGACCTACATACAGATTTCTCAGGAGGCAGGTCAGGTGGTCTGGTATTCCCATCTCTTTAAGAATTTTCCACAGGCCATTAAGGGTATGCATATCTGAAAAGCCACCAAGTATCTGAAGGGTGTTGTTTCAAAGAAGCAATGTGTGCCATTGTGTGGTTACAGTGCTTGATTTTGTAGGTGTGCACTGGCCAAACAGTGGGGCTGAACACAGTGTTGGTGGCTCAAGAAGAGTGCTAAATTTTTACTGCACATACTCAAAACTGAAGAGAGTGATGCTGAACTTAAGGGCTTAGATGTAGACTCTCTGGTCATTTTGCTCATCCAAGAGAGCAAAGCCCCCAAGATATGGCGCAGGACTTACAGAGCTCATGATCGAATCAACCCACACATGAGCTATCCTTGCCACATTGAGATGGCTTTTACTGAAAGAGGACAGATTGTTCCTAAGCCAAAAGATGAAAAAGAGAATCCGGAAGAAACAAAAGCTTCTGGCCTAGGGATAAATTTGGCAAAAAATAAATGCAAATAAAAAAATTTTTTAAAGGTTATTTGAAATAAAATTTCAATCTCTATATGAATCCAGAAAGTGTGAGTTAGAGGGACTTGCCAAGATTGTGGAGTAGCAAGATCCTGAGTGCACCTCTTCCTATGGGCACATCAAAATTACAGCACGGTTATTTATGAGAACAAACTAAAGACTAGTAGAAAGGATTTTCTACAACTAAAAGTATGAAAATGGTACCACAACAAGATAAGTAGGAGGGGTGGCGATGTGGCAGTCAAGATCCACACCCTCAGGTAGTTGACCCACAAATGGGAAAACGATAAAAAGTGCAGAGGTTCTCTCCAAAGTGTGAGGAATATAAGACCCACATCGAACTCCCCAGTCTGGGGGTCCTGTACCAGAAAGATAAGCCCTCAGAACGCATGGCTGTGAAGAGCAGTGAAGCTTGGGTATGGGACAGGTGGAGGGCTGTGGGAAACAGAGACTATACTCTTTAAAGATCAATGCAAATTTTTATGTTTGTTCATTTGTTTTGTTGTATAGTTTCCACATATAAGAGAAATCATATGGTATTATCTCTTTTATTTGTCTGATTTACTAACTCTAGTCCTTAAAAAATGGTCCTTGTCTATGGTATTAATATAAAAAATAGTTAAAGGAATGTGCTGCCTTTTTGTCCCAATCTGGGGTAAGTACAGTATGGAAGAACCCTGGGTAAGAGGTCATGTGTGTTGGGGCAGCCGATGAAACCAACAGGCCTGGAGGAGGGGATGCTACCAGGGGCATGGGCACTAATCTCTCAGTTGTCGTTGTTGTTCAGTCACTAAGTCATGTTCGACTCTTTGTGACCCCGTGGACTGCAACATGCCAGGCTTCCCTGTCCTTCACTATCTCCAGGAGTTTGCTCAAACTCATGTCCATTGAGTTGGTGATGCCATCCAACCATCTCATCCTCTAGCTTCTCTCTTCTCCTTTTGCCCCCAGTCTTTCCCAGCATTAAGGTCTTTTTCCAATGAGTTGGCTCTTTGCATCAGGTGACAAAAGTATCAAAGCTTCAGCTTCAGCATCAGTCCTTCCAATGAATATTCAGGGAAGATTTCCTTTAGGATTGACTGGTTTAATTTCCTTGCAGTCCAAGGGACTCTTAAGAGTCTTCTCCAGCACCACAGTTTGAAGGCATCAATTCTTAGGCGCTCCACCTTCTTTACGGTCCTATTCTCACATCCATACATGACTACTGGAAAAACAATAGCTTTGACTATACAGACCTTTGTTAGCAAAGTGATGTCTTTGCTTTTTAATATGCTATTCAATCCCTGGGTTGGGAAGATCCCCTGGAGAAGGGAAAGGCTACCCACTCTAGTTTTCTGGCCTGGAGAATTCCATGGACTATCCATGGGGTCACAAAGAGTCAGACACAACTGAGCAACTTTCACTTAACTTCACTTAAGTCTGTTTAAGCTTTTCTTCCAAGGAGAAAGCATCTTTTAATTTTATGAGGGCAGTCACAGTTTGTAGTGATTTGGAGTTCAAGAAAATAAAGTCTGTCACTGCTTCCACTTTTTCCCCATCAATTTGCCTTGAAGTAATAGGACCAAATGTCACGATCTTAGTTTTTTGAATGTTGAGTTTTAAGCCAGCTCTTTCACTCTTCTCTTTCACCTTCATCAAGAGGCTCTTTAGACCCTCTTTGCTTTTTGCCATTATTAGATCATACCCCTTCGTGGGTCACAACCTTGTCGTAGTGAAGGGGCTTGTGTAACTCAATAAAGCTATGAGCCACGTGGTGTAGAGCCACCCAAGTCAAATGACTGATAGCGAAGAGCCCTGACCAAACATGGCCCACGGGAGGAGGGAATGGAAGCCAAATCCAGTATTCCTGCCGCAAGAACCCCATGAACAGTATCAACTCCCAGTACCTCACCGGATAACAGCAAAAAAAGAGAGAATTTCAAATCCAAATGAATTTTACCACATATGGCAATTAAACAGCTCCTCTTCCTCCTCATCTTCAAATATCTATTTTACACAGCTTACTTTTCCCAGAAGCACCCTAATGCTGACAATGGTTAACAAGAAACATGAATTCTGGACAAAAATAATGATTCTGGGTGCACTGTTGGTGAGTTGTTGGGAGCTGAGAAAGGACCTGGACACTGTTACCATTAGACCCTGCTTTAGCAACTACTCTCCATGTTGTCTATCGTTCTGAGGCAGTCGATTCCTTTACATCCCTTAACTGAGAGTTAACTTTAAACACCAAAATATTTGACTTTTAACCATTTGGGATTGAACTGGTCCCAAAGTGGATGTCAAGTTAACTTGCATTATCTTCCCCCTAAAGCCAAGTTTCTGGAACATAGCTCTCTGTTTTCTGATGTCTTGACTCACAGGCCTTATTCAGATATATGTCTCTCTATTCCATAGCTGTAAGCGATTCTCATGGTTGAGTTCCTGATTCTTGTGGATTTTCTTCCTCCTCTGTGCTCAGGTTATCAGTGAATATGCCTCACCATCAGTGTGCCCGCCTTTAAAGGCAGTTTCCCTATCTCTGCCAGCCTTTCAGACAGCAAAGAATCAGAAGAATCAGAGCAAACAAGGGCCCTGAAAAGTCTCTCCTCCTGTGTCCCACTTTACTCCCACTTAAAGGGGTGATGTAAAAATAGCTTTGGTCTCAAATGTCCCAGAGCATTTGAATTTTGTCTTTGGTGAGTCACTCTGCCCCTGAGGTCACCTGAGTAATAAATGGAAATCAAGTCCTATTCCTTTTACTGCTCTCCCTTGCAACTTTAGCTCAAAGAAATAGCCTTTTCCTGACCAAGAGAATGGGCCTGTATGGAAGAGGAAGCTGTATCATTCACGTCCCCTACTTCTGCTCTCCAAAAGAAAGAAGAAAACTCATCTCAAAAGCCAGGCTCCAAGACACCTCGTGGGCCCTGTTTCTAATAGATGGACTCACTGAGCACCAGAGGTCAGAAGTAGCTAATTTCTTCTTTTCCCTCTTACACCTGATAGCCTGAGCAGGAGCCTTGACCTGAAACCCAGGACCTGAGAACACCCTGGGTACATCTACTTCTTGAGCTCTCTTCCCCGACATTCCAGCCTCATCGTAAATTTCTGCCATGCTGACATGCAGGCAAGTTTAGTACTTTCTCTTGGTATCTATTTTTTCATCTCCTCTAGAACTTTGTTGGGGATGAAGGAACATTAGATTGTATTGAATCAGCTAAGATATTGTTTACAAATGGGGAAATTCATTAAATCTCTAGCCTAAGCCACAATCCCAAAGAAAGGCAATACCAAAGAATGCTCAAACTACTGGACAATTGCACTCATCTCACATGCTAGTAAAGTAATGCTCAAAATTCTCCAAGCCAGGCTTCAGCAATACATGAACCATGAAATTCCAGATGTTCAAGCTGGATTTAGAAAAGGCAGAGGAACCAGAGATCAAATTGCCAACATCCGCTGGATCATCGAAAAAGCAAGAAAGTTCCAGAAAAACATCTATTTCTGCTTTATTGACAATGCCAAAGCCTTTGACTGTGTGGATCACAAGAAACTGTGGAAAATTCTTCAAGAGATGGGACTACCAGACTACCTGACCTGCCTCTGGAGAAATCTGTATGCAGGTCAGGAAGCAACAGTTAGAACTGGACATGGAACAACAGACTGGTTCCAAATAGGAAAAGGAGTNGGAGAAGACTCTTGAGAGTCCCTTGGACTGCAAGGAGATCCAACCAGTCCATTCTGAAGGAGATCAGCCCTGGGATTTCTTTGGAAGGAATGATGCTAAAGCTGAAACTCCAGTACTTTGGCCACCTCACGCGAAGAGTTGACTCATTGGAAAAAGACTCTGATGCTGGGAGGGATTGGGGGCAGGAGGTGAAGGGGACGACCGAGGATGAGATGGCTGGATGACATCACTGACTCGATGGACATGAGTCTGAGTGAACTCCGGGAGCTGGTGATGTACAGGGAGGCCTGGTGTACTGCGACCCATGGGGTCACAAAGAGTCGGACACGACTGAGCGACTGAACTGAACTGAATGAACCGTCAGTCCAGGTTCGATGCATGATACAGGATGCTTGGGGCTGGTGCACTGGGATGAACCAGCGGGATGGTACGGGAAGTAAGTGGGCGGGGGGTTCAAGATGGGGAACACGTGTACACCCGTGATAGATTCATGTTGATGTATGGCAAAACCAATACAATATTGTAAAGTAATTAGCCTCCAGTTGAAATAAATGTTTATATTAAACAAACAAACAACAACAACAAATTCCCCGGGGCTAGGAAGGTATCCTAATGCAGAGATCCCTAGCGGGAGCGGGTGCCTACACAGTCTCACAGAATAGCCGGTGTCTCCCAGAGTGACCAGGTTCCAGCTCTCACGAGGCGGGGAATGGGCGGCCAAGGAGAAGGCGCTCATTGGTTGTTTTAGCGGAGCTTCGAGAGGCTGGGGAAGACTGATTGGTGCAGTTTTTAGCTCTGACCACGCCCACCTCTTCTGCCGGCTGCAATCTGGTCAGGACCCCGAGGTCTTCTGGGTAGTTTAGTGGTGTGGCGGCTAACTGGGCTGGGCTACAACTGAGGGCGGGCTGAGCCAGGACTCTGGGTAGAATTCTTGGGTTTCCTTCCCCACATTTTTCTGCCCCTGGGCCAGTCTCTAATAACCCAATGCGCTACACCAATGCGTTGGTTCCTATCTGGCACCCGGGTCTCCTGGGAGCCCAAGACCTTAAATGGCTTTGAGAAGACAGTTCTAAGTCACTCAGCCAAATCCCAGTGTTCCTGGCCATACTCGCCCGTCACCACCCACGTTTAACACACTATGTCTATGATCAGGCAGTTCCTCTAGTCTGGAATTACTAGTCCGTGTCAACCTCTGTCAACTCCACCCCGTTTTCTACCTTTAATTTACTGATTATTCTTTAAGGCTTAGTTCTAATATCACCTTCTCAGTATAAAGCCTGCCCCATTCTTCAGGAAAGTATTTGATTACCTCTTAAGGAGTTCAGGCTCTGGAACTGTTGCTCAATGTAGAATTACATCTATGACATTTGAAATGTGATGGAATTTTGAACAAATCAGCCTCTTTGAGCCTCAGTTTTGCAACTCAAAATGGAGGCAGTACTAGTGCCTAAAGGGTTTTGTGAAGATTGAAAGAAGCTATTAGAACCTAAGTACTTAATAAATGTGAGTGTTATTATCTGTCTTCTCATATATGGTCTTCTACTTTGTATAGGCCTGTTACATAAGTTTGCCCTTTGTATTACCATTACTGGCTCTTCAGTTCAGTTCAGTCGCTCAGTCTTGTCTCTTTGCGACCCCATGAACCACAGCACACCAGACCTCCCTGTCCATCACCAGCTCCCAGAGGTCACCCAAACTCATGTCCATTGAGTCGGTTCTTACCAGCCCTAATAGAGCTTAAAAGCTGGAACTGTGTCTTGTTTATATTAGCATGCAACAGTGCTGGGAAAATACTAAATTATTTCTCAGAAGACTTTTTTTTAAAGCTCACTTTCCTCTCCTTTCCCCTTCTTTTTTTTCTTATTTTTTTCTCTTTTCTCCCACCCCCACCTTTTAACAAACTTTTAAGCCTTTTTGAAACAGAAATTTTCAAATTGGGGAAGGAACCGAGATCCTGAGGGAAGAATAATGATGACCAGGAGGACCTTAACATTCCCCTTTCCCTGGACTACACTTAGGACAAGTTTCTTCTTGACTGTTGTCCTTGATCTCTTTTCTTAGAGCATTCACTTTAGAAAACTTGGAATTGCAAATTCGTTTTCTGCCCCTTTGAAATGTACAGAAACCTACCTAAAAACCAGTTTCCAGTTTTTAGACCAAGAGAATGTCTTACTCAAGGACCCGGGAGCCATCCCTTTGAAATATAATCCTCAAGGAAGATTGCACCCCTATTTCCTAGTATCTGTGGGAGGGTAGGGATCTAACTTTAATGGGTGTCGTGCCCCAAATTATAAACTACAGCATGCAAGCTTACTTTTCCTTTGAGTAAGAGCAATTACCACCCACAGGTCGCCTAAATATCTCCCTACTGTAGCTCTTAAAAACTCTCCAGCTGCTTGTTTCAGCAGAGTTGAATTCGATCTCCCTGTTGCAGTAGTCTTAAATAAAGTCTTTCTTGCCTGCTTCACTTTGGCCTGGTGTAGTTTTTCTTTGATGATGTAAATGTTTAAGTACTTTGCTTATTGTTTCTTCTTGATTATAGTAGTGTCTCATTTCCTCCTTGTAATCTGAGAAATGCTTCTTACATATTCTCATATCTACAGACTCACCAGGTATATCTATCTGAGAGCATCCCAAGTGAGGTGCATTCATATTAATGGAAGTAGCACCAGAAAACAAAGCACAGGCCTGTATCATTTTCTTTCCTACCTATTATGAAAGGAGCATGAAAAGATTCAATCTTCAAAGAAAGAGAATAGCTGAGAATATAGTGCTCTTTTGGAGAAGGCAATGGCACCCCACTCCAGTATTCTTGCCTGGAAAATCCCATGGACGGAGGAGCCTGGTAGGCTGCAGTCCATGGGGTCGCTAAGAGTCGGACATGACTGAGCGTCTTCCCTTTCACTTTTCACTTTAATGCATTGGAGTAGGAAATGGCAACCCACTCCAGTGTTCTTGCCTGGAGAATCCCAGGGATGGCGGAGCCTGGTGGGCTGCTGTCTATGGGGTCGCACAGAGTCGGACATGACTAAAGCGACTTAGCAGCAAGCAAGGTATGTTGGATAAGTTAAGGAGAGAAGCTAGATGAGGCTAGAAAGATTGAGATCACAAATAGAAAGTCTTCTGAAATGGTGGAAGTAGTGTTGGAGTGATGTTCCTTAAAATACAGGGAGTGAAATGTTTCCACTTAAGATGAGGAGGTAAGATGGAATAGGACTGAATTGGAATTAAATGATAGATGGCTACCAAAAAGGAAGTAGGGAGAGAAGAGTTAATTAGGGGGATGGGTAACAGGGAAGAAACCGGTAGTCTGAGAAGCTTGATAGAGGTACATATTACTTGGATATAATGGAAAATATAAAATAGTCATACATTTAAGGAAACTGGAGGACTTAGAAGAAGGCATGTGACACCTGGCATCTCCTACTTGCCCTTTCCCAACACAGAGAAGCACAAACATACACCAAATGCAGTGTTGATAACTTAATGCCACCACTGATTCCCTCTCATGGGCTAGTGGAGGCAAAGAAGATGAAGTTTAGGCTGCTCATCCCTAATTTTTCTTTTTCATCTTTTCTCTAGCTCTCTTTTCTTAATGTCTAACACTGCTCCCCGATTCCTTTTTTTCTTACTTCTTCCTCTACTGTTTCTCATATAGGAGCAGAGTGGATGAGGGCAGATTCAGGAAGAGAGTAGAATGTGAGGGGAAGAAAAACCAGATTAAGTTGAAAGAAAAAGTTTACTCCTAAATGTCTAGGCAGAACTCAGGCTGGGAAGAGCATATAAAAGTGCTATGCAAAGAAAATGAAATAGAATTAAGTGTACTTATGTGTTTATAGATCCTGTTGTGAGAACTTAGAAGAAAATTACTCACCAGGAAGATTTCCAAGTCTCATGAAGAAGGTCCAAGAGAACACAGTGTTCAAATGTACATCAGACAGGTGAGCATTATATATCAATAGGCTCTTCCAGGCCTGATGGTGGTGCAAAGAAACCTATGAATGCTCTTTCCTGAAGCCTCTCAGCACAGGAAAGTTATCCACTCTCAGGACTAGAGGAGGAAGCTGCCCATCCAGGCATCTTCCCACTAGACAGACTCTGCCTGGGAAAGGCTGCCCTTCTCAAGGGCCCTCACCATGGCCCCCTTCATTTCTTCGTTTCGGAAACTGTAGATGACGGGGTTGCACATGGGGGTGATGATGGTGTAGAGGAGGGAGAAAGGCTTGTCTTTGTCAGGGCCGTGTGTGCTGCGGGGGTTCATGTAAGAGAACATGGCCGAGGTGTAGAGAAAAATGACCACGGTCAGATGGGAGGCACAAGTAGAGAAGGTCTTTCCCTGACCAGAGGAGGAGTTCCTGCCCAGGATGGAGGCCAGGATGCGGGCATAGGAGATGACGATGAGCACCATGGGGCTGAGCAGCACCGCAATGGTGTCGGCAAAGATGACTCTCAGACTAAACTGGGGGTCTCCACAGGAGAGGGCAATCACTATGGGGGCCTCACAGAAGAAGTTTTCTATGTGGTTGTCTCTGCAGAAGGGATTCCGGAATGACATATACTCAAGCAAGATGCCATTGATCAGCCCAAAGGACCAGGCAATACTCACCAGGCTCACACAGACCTGCCGACTCATGATCTGGGCATAGGCCAGTGGGTGGCAGATGGCAACATAACGGTCATAGGCCATGAAAGCCAAGAGGATGCACTCAGCCACACCCACACAGAAGACCAAGTACATCTGGGTCATGCAAGCGACAAAGGAGACGATATGGTTCTTCACTATCAGGTGGATCAGCATCTGTGGGATGGTGGTGGTGATGAAGCAGACATCCAAGAAGGACAGGTGGCCGAGGAAGAAGTACATGGGGCTGTTGAGCCTGGGGTCTGTCCAGGTGATGAAGATGATGAGGCCATTCATGGCCATGGCAAGGCCGTAGAGGGCTAGGAAGAGGGCAAAGAGCAATGCCCGAGTGGAAGAGGAGCTCTGCTCAAAGCCCACGAAGATAAACTCTGTCACCGTGCTGCCATTCCTTAGGTCCACTGGCTTGGATGTGCTTGAGGACAAAGGACAAGAAAAGCACAAGAGAGACAGCTGTAGAGTAATGCAAGGTACTCACTTGATCCCAGAAACATAGCTATAATAGCACAAGATGGGTGAGTGGTGATAAATATTTTGTAACTTAAGTAAACATAATGTGATTGGCACTGTATGGGGCAGAGAGAGTACCATGGTCACCATAGGCTGCATCCATGGAGTCATAACATTAAAAATAAGGAGGTGGTGGCTATATTTTATTCTAGTTTAATCAGGCTGAAGTCAAGTAAAGTATCTGCTCCAGGATCCTCAGTGTTGAAAGATTAGCCTTTAGTCAAAATGCATTCCGAGGTGAAAAAAACAAGATAGATTTCCAGAACCCATGCCAAACAGAGGAGTGGAGTATTTCAGAGGAAGGGATGTTAGTTCATAGAAGATTATATCAAGGATGCACTTAACAGACACTTGAAGATGTATTTTTCTAAAAAAGAAAAAAAGCTCAAGTATGGTGGTGGTGGTTTACTCACTACTAAGTTGTGTCTGACTCTTGCAATCCCGTGGACTATAGCCTTTCAGGCTCCTCTGTCCATGGGATTCTTCCAGGCAGGAATACTGGAGTGGGTTGCCATTTCCTTCTCCAGGGGATCTTCCTGATCTAGGAATCGAAGCCAGGTCTCCTGCATTGTAGGCAGATAATTTACCAACTGAGCTATCTGTTTAAAACAATGAATGGGTTGAATTTTTAGAGAAAATTGTTGTTGTTCAGTCGCTAAGTGGTGTCCGACTCTTTGCAACCCCATGGACTGCAGCACACCAGGCTTCCCTGTCCTTCCCTATCTCCCAGAGTTTGCTCAAACTCATGTCCACTGAGTTGGTGATATCATCCAACCATCTCATCCTCTGTTGCCCCCTTCACCTCCTATCCTCAATCTTTTCCATCATCAGGGTCTTGAGTCTCCTGCATTGCAGGCAGATTCTTTACCATCTGAGACACCAGAGAAGCTCCTTTAGAGAAAATAAAAACATGCTAATCCTCAGGATTATTTCTTAGGTGAAAATGATTAGCATAACTTGAAACATCATGCTCAGCTCGTCCCAGTCATCCTACTTCTTTCCAGTCTCAGGCTCCCAGTGTTCGCTGCCGCTGCATTAATGACCCACGTGGTGCATGCTGGAGATGGGCCTGGTTGTGAGCTCTTGCATGCCTCCTATCAGTTTTCCTTCTTAGGTGGGAATTTAGCACTATACATAATTGGGTGGAAAGGATCCAATCATCCTGTGAGAACAGGGGAGTTCTGAGTAGGGCACAGATTCAATATTTCTTTTTTTTTTTAATTTACTTTATTTTACTTTACAGTACTCTATTGGCTTTGCCATACATCGACATGAATCCACCACAGGTGTACACAAGCCAATATTTCTGAATAGACCTTCAACAACTTCAATCTGTCCCTTTATGAATAGCAGTAAATNTTTTTTTTTTAATTTACTTTATTTTACTTTACAGTACTCTATTGGCTTTGCCATACATCGACATGAATCCACCACAGGTGTACACAAGCCAATATTTCTGAATAGACCTTCAACAACTTCAATCTGTCCCTTTATGAATAGCAGTAAATCTTTTTCTTTTTCTATCATCAGAGAACAAGCATTCAGAATTTGCATGCTCTATTCTCACTGTAATGTTTAGGAAGTCATTATGTTCATATTAAATCTCTTCTACTTTTTAATCGTGTTTTGGAGTTAGGATATATCAGATAGATCCCTTCTACTTTCAGATGCTTATAGACACTGTATTCCTTCTTAACGTTTAGATCTTCATTTCCTCTTCTTCCACTTCCTTTTCTACACACTCTCAATTTCCTCCCTCTGATTTCCTTTCACCCAGTTTTCCCACTTATTTCTACTTCTCTTTTCTTTTCCTTCTTCTTTTCTCATCTCTGGTGGTGGGTATCTGTCATTGAGCTGCCTCTGGTTGAATTCCCCTCTGCTCTCCCTGTCTTTAAATCTCTCATGTCTTATCTTAATTTACAGGATATATATGCCTTTACTGCCAGTTTTTTAGCTTTGCATTCCCTGTAAGTGTTTCTTGATAGGTATAGGCAGTGTTTGGGGAGTAGGCCATTCCCATTATATCTGTTTTGGAATGATCCCCTAGAACTTGAACCTAGAAATTTTCATATTGAGGGCCCAGAAATGTCACGGAGGGGCAGGTGAACTATTTAATCCGAGAGTGGCTTTGAATCCTGGGCCCCCGTGGACTTGTTAACACTGAGGTCAGAGTCTGGGCAGGAGAAGTAAGTGAGCTACATTTCAGACAGGTGGACTTGACTAAGAAGAAACTGAAGTTCAATTTATGGAATTATTCTGATCTACAGGAGCACAAATGTTTATTTGTGCCTTGTTTGTTGGAGAAAATATTCTGTGATATTTAGTGCCTTGTTAACTACCATCAGGGGTTAACCAGTTAGACAATTGTGTAAGTAAATGGAACAATATCTTGAAAATCACATCCTACCTCATTCTGTTGCTTGACTGATAATCATGTTTGTCTCTGAATCACTGTGGCAAATAACAGAGAAACTCATGGTGTTTGAAGAACTTGTCCAGGGAGGATGGTCTGACCTGGTGAGCCACTCTGGAAGAGAAGTTTTGTGTGATGACCTTGTTAATTCTCTGTCATATGTACCATGGGTGATGAATGTTTACTTAAATATTAAATAATAATCTTAAGTTGTGTGTACTGTGCTTTATAGAATAAGTATTCAGTCTTACATGTCACATATTCCATTTGTTAAAAACCTTATTTTGCCTCCACCTTTGTTATAGAGTATATTTTTACTGTCTTCAGGATTTTAAATTTTGTCTCTGTGCTAACGAATTGAATTTTAGCACAATGACTTGAAAATCATAATGCTATCTTATCTGTTAGCTGAAGAAATATCAGCAAGAAAATAAGAAAACATTCATTCTCCTAGAGCTTCAGATAAGCTAACATTATTCTGTAATATAAAACATGTCCTTGCAAATATTATTTCTGACAAAGATTCTTCTAAGACTGGGCATTAGAAATTGTTGCTATGTGCTATAAATCTAATTTCAAACCCCTAAAATATAATTTTAATTGGTGGCCTTAATTATGGCCATAGTGTTATTTAAGTTAATATCTCTCTGTTTTCTGAAAGGTCTATATACTTATGACATTTGTTAGTCATGGGATTTTCTTCTGCCAAGTGCTTAGAGATAAAATAAATAACTACCCATGACTCCTTGTGTTTCTTATTTAAAGAACTGAGAGTCTATAATTTCATTTAAATTAATAGTATTTTATAAAGTCGTTCATAAATCATAACATTTGACTCTCCAATTTATTATTATATTTTAAGAATACAATTTAATCTCATTGAAGAACCTCTGTCATTTTGGACACTGCAGCTAAAACACAGTTTGTTAAAGAGAATAAAGTAGAAAATGAATTTTCAGTTGTGGTCTAGTTTGACCTCAGATTTGATTTTGTTAACTCTCAGTTCTGATCCATTTTAGAACTATCTGCAAACAAAGCTCCAAGAGCCTTTCAACAGAGCAGTAATTTGCATTGGAGGAACAGCCATATCAAAGTAGAAGTGGGACTGTCTTAATATACCACACCTCTGGTTAACCAAAGACTTCGTGAGGCAAGAGAACACAAAGCTAGATACTATTAGGGGTGGGTAGGGTAGGGAATAACTGCCTCCATGTTCCTGATGTTTCCTTCCACAGGAATGGAACTGAAGCAGCACCCTACTCCTGACCCTTCCCTTCGCCTTCATTCACACTGTTACCTGGAAGTTGAGTAGCTTACTTGATTTGTGATTTTAGAAGAAAAGCTGAGCACATGTGTCTGTCTCCTCTAGCCTCCCCTTGGGAATGAGTGGCTTTTATCAGGGAAGACTTACCCTTGTTTGGGGAGTCTCTGACGGTGTACTGTGCTGCCGTTTATAGGGGAAAAAGTCTAACTCTGTGCTTCTGCATTAGGAAGTCCAATTGCTAAAATTTCTACTTTGTTATAAAGAAAATTGAGATTTTATCCTCCATTTGCAGACTCATTTCTCAGTTGATTCAGAAATGATGGGAAATAGTAGTGTTATTTCCTGGACCTCCTCAAGTCCCAGTAGATTATATAGAAATAAAATTACAAACAAAGAAGTATGATCAAGCTTTGGCCAAAACAAAAGATACTGAGCCATAATGGTATTTGGCAGATCCTGAGAGGGAAGAATTTTGCTGATACACATATACTGAATTCTCAAAAAACAGTGCTGGTGAGTTAAGTCTATATTCCTTGACCACAGGAGCACAATGAACAAAGTGTGCTACTGTAGACTAGACTGATGGGAAAATGTCTCATTGTAAAATAAGACTCTGGTTCCTGTCATATCTCCCGAAGAGGACCAGGTCCCTTTTGAATAATTCAGCATTTAGCCACAATGTAACTGTTGCCTTCCTAGCATGCTATGACATAGGAAAAGAAAATATAATATGGCAATATATTGCTTATTTATTCTGTGGAGTATGTTTCTTTTAGGGATGAGGTTGGCTCACTTAAGTTGTAAAGCGGGACTCACCAGCCTTATTTAAAATCATGTAAACTCTTCTCTTAGAAAGAACTTCAGACTCTATGAGGCTCCTTTAAAGAAAATGTGCCTCTAGCAATTTTAATCCTACACAGCTTGAAATATGGTTCCTGTTTTGTATACTATAATTTAATACTTTTTGGATTAAATACAACATTTCATGACCTCAAAGCAAAAATGCATCATTTTTACAGGTGAAAAATCTTTATGGTAGATACATTTATCCTAGGATTCATGGACTGCTAGATAGATATGTTTCATAGTGTCTGTGCATGTCTGAAATGTTGTAGGAAAACTTGTGTGTGTAAGAGCCTTTTTTCTTGGTGAGTTCACAGTTCAGTCAACTTCTAAAAGGTAGCTGAAACTCACAACAGTTGAAAAAACTTGTGATTTAGAGATTTGAAGTCATTAAATCCCTATAGGTTTCTCTTCTTTAAACTGAGCATGAAAGTACTCTTTTATCTCACACAATTGTTTGTTTCCTCAAAAGTGTCTCCTATGATGAACTTACGGTTGCTGGGAGAAAGGATGAGGAGGAAGGACAATTAGGTAGTTTGGGATTGACATGTACACACTGCTCTATTTAAAATGGATAACCAACAAGGATATACAGTATAGCATATGGGACTCTGCTCAATGTTACATGACAGCCTGGATGGGAAGGGAATTTGGGAGAGAATGGATACATGTATATGTGTTGCTGAGTCCCTTCACTGCTCACCTGAAACTATCATTACATTGTTAATCAGCTATACCCCAATATAAAATTTTAAGAAGTATCTCCTATGGAGAGTGAGCAATGGTTGAGCACCCAGTTCCAGCGCCAATGAACTTTTGAGATAGACTATAGATATCCCCAAGATATCTCAAAGAATTCAAGGCAAGTAGTTTATTATTAGCTGGGGCTTTGGCTCCCAACTGTTGTGTGGGAAATATCCTAGCTGTCATGTTTGAGGTAGACCACATGTTAAGCTTTTATTTGTTTTCCTGAGTCACTCAGTAGCCTAAGGCCTAAAGTAGTAATACTACCTGAGAAGCCTCCTTGTTGATTTTCTCCAGACCTATATTCCAATATTTCCATTACAAATAAAAAAAGAAAAAACTGACCTGAGAACACAGACAACTGAGTTGGGATGGGGAAGAGAGTGCAATAAGTAACTAAATAGCTTATTAATGACATAGGTTCAGAAAATGACATTCTGAATCACCAGGGAGGCAGTGCCTCTGGCCATATGAGTAATCATACCTTACCCAGAGAAAATACTAATTTTTTTTTTTTGGGGGGGCGGAGTGGAATCGGGAGGAGGTGGTGAAACAACAACAACAGTAAAATGGAGCTTCAGGGCACTTAAGAAGGTCCATCCTGGGAGTATTGCTATGGAGGGCAGTGGTTTTCAATTTCTTTCAAGGTTAGGAAAATTGTAGCTAAAGGAACTTCCTGTCCCACAAGGGCAGGCGCTTAAGCAGTGATGTGACTTTGGGCTTCCCTGGTGGCTCAAATGGTAAATAATCTGCCCACAATGCAAGAGACCCAGGTTTGATTCCTGGGTCAGGAAGATCATCTGGAGAAGGGAATGGCTATGTACTCTATGGCTACCCACTCCAGTATTCTTGCCGGGAGAATTCCATGGACAGAGGAGCCTGGCAGGCTACAGTCCATGGGGTCACAAAGAGTAGGACATGACTGAGTGACTAACAGTTTCGCTTTTCACTTTCATTAAATTCTGGTAGAGTACACAGTATCAACTGATGGTAGTAATATTTTATGAGTTAAATATTATATAATTCTAGGCAATTAAGAGCTCTAATGGGGCTTCCATAAAATACTGGGGGCTCTGAAGAATAATGAAATAATAAAATACTTGGGAAAAATGCGCACAAGAAGAAAAAAATATCAGGTGTAAGAAAAATATTTGCTAATGACTGACATATTAAAAAATGTTCTTGGAAAAAGGCATCTTTGTAAAAGAAAAAATAGTCACTAAGTGAGAACTTAAGCCCAAAATATTTCAGATTACGTACAAAGTTGAAATTATAACTAAACTTTGAGAAGTCTTAAAGGCAAAAGTAGCCATAAAAAGATGTTCTTATAGTAAACTGAATTATTAGGGGAGGTGTCATTATTGTTATATAAAGGACAAATAGATGAAAAGCACTTTCTGTTCAATCTTTATTAGGGAAGATAAAAATTTCTGCTCCAAATTTGACAATGTAGGAATACGGTGGAGGTACCAAATTCCATAATGGCCAATACATAATAATTTTGAAATCAATTATATACAATAAAAAATGTGAACTCATTGGGGTTTATTTGAGGATTGAGTGAAAATTTCCCTTGCATTTCAAAGCTGAGAACTAAAAACCAGCCCTTAAGATTTATACAACTTGTATTCCCTCTTCCATCTCTGAAAATTCTCCTAATCAAATAAGATTAGATGAAAGGCAGCCTTCAGGAAGAAGATAAAGGTATCTGCTCCCCTGATTACAGCTCAGAGAATGTGTAGTTCACCCTAAAGTGGCCAATTAATTTCTCTTTGTTAACTAAAAATGAGAGAACATATACCTTTTTACTAAATAGTTAAACTGACATAAATTAGAAATCAAACTTAAAAAAGAAAAATAGGGCCATTTATCATTCAAAAATACAGACATGATGACAAGTCAGAAATCCACGAGGGATGAGCCCTGAATTAGCCCTCTTAAGAAAGAAGGGCAACTGAGATCTATATCGAATATTAGTGAGATCCACCCCCTTCATCCACAACTAGAGATCAGAAAGAATGCACAATTGTCCGATTGTTTGGAAGATTTGACTGCCCATCTGTATAGGAAGAGAACCAAACAGTTGTACCCAGTTGGGTAGTATCTCATAGCAGGGATGTCAGAAGGAGGGGAAATTATAGTGGGTCTGTTCACTGGGAGCAAAAAGGAGAGAAACTAAAAAACCCTTGTAAGAGTAGAGCCCCTGTTCTGCGGGCCTCTCTGGCCCTTCATCCTATTGCACGGACCCTGTGATTTGGTAAGGGCCAGGTCTTTACCAAATCCTTAAATGGCCAGAAAAGAATAATTGTTTCTCTTGCTGGTTTCACATATTATTCAGAATGCCTTGGAATTATGGCATTTAAAAAAATTTTTGCGTGTGAGATGTAATTCTGGAACTCCTTGATTTTCACTGACACATCTACGTCAACTTTGAGGAAATTAGGAATAAAATTGGAAGACCATAGGAAATACAATTTTGCCATGTATTACCTAACAAAGTCGTGTAGACAAAAGCATATGGATCCATGGCTGGAAACGTATTTTGAGGAAACATGTAGATAGATGGGTTTTACAGAAGGACAATCAATCATTAGCGTGAGTCCCTGGAGGCCTCTGCTGCCATCTCAGTTACAACTTAGCAGTCATGCCAATGTATTAGAAAATACTTCAGAAGTGTTTCTATAGGACTACCTGTTTCCCTCCTTTTCTATTTTAAGTTTCTTCCCATTTCCCTTTTCTTAGCAAGATGGACACTTTGCTCTTCATAGGGCATTGCCAGTAATTGGCTTGCAACAGAGATTCATTCGTTTGTGTGAATTGTAGAAATGTTCTAAATTCTCTTGTTGCTCTCAGTCTTCTGCTTTCTTTTTGCTTCATCCTCTTCCGTGCTACTGAATCCACTTCAATTTATCTATACCTTTCTGAAACAGGAACTCTGAAATACCTGACGATGGCCTGGCCTGGACAGGTGTTATAAATATGCCATGGCTGGGCATTTCAGATGCCTGTGATGACTTAGATCGCTGTGACATCCAAAAGGTAAATGTAAGTCACCAGCTCTCCCAGAAGACCCTTTCTGTTGATCAGCACTAATGGGAGACACTATAAATAATGGAAATGCTGAAAATAACCTCAATTTCATTTTATAGCTGAGGTTTTAACTCCATATTGTACTTCCTTCCATCTCTTGAGACTTGATCTCCTTCTATCATCTCTATTCATCCTCCAGCTGAGTCCTAAATGGAGACTAGACTTCTTTCTCCTCTCCCTTCTCACAGTTACTTTCAGTATAGATACTTAAACGAAGAGTAAAACAACTAGGTAACCAAGGAAACAAGACAGGAAATGATATGCAAAAGTATCCATAACGATCTTGCTCTGAATATTCAAGTTCTTTGTATATGTCCAAAGGCGAATGAATATGAAATTGAGAGGAGAATTTAGTAATCAAGGAGAATTACTGAACATCAATGGATTGGATAACTTCAGCTGTTCTATGGCATTAGTTAACCTGAGTTATTTTGCAATTTAAAATGCATGAAAAAATTTCAATGACTCTAAAAATCTTAGAAAAAAGAATAGAGAGAAAAAGTGAGGGGAATGAGAGACAGAGAGACAGAAACAGTGACAGAGAAAGAAATGTGTACCAATAGGATAAAAGAAAAAGGCTGAAACCCAGGGAGATTCTTGGACTAAGAAATAAATGATTTTAAGAGGTGAACAGTTATATATTTCAAGAATAAAAAACCATGCCTGGAAACTGGTCTCATCACTTTAGAGAGAAACAGTAAGTCAGGTGGCAAAGTACAGAGGCTTTGAAGGCAGGCATACCTGAAATTCAACCTTAGCACTGTCACTTACTATTGTGTGGAGTTGGCTAGTTGATTCTCAAGTTTTTTTCTCCTACAAAATGAAAATTAACTAATAATATATAATTAGTGGCCAGCATAGATTGAACAAATCAATCAACATTAGTAGTGAGCTCTGTTTTCTCTCCCTGTCCCTGTGATTTCACTTCACATGTAAAAGGAATACTGTAAACACTTGGCCAGCATCCCAAGAGGTAGCCCAACTGGCCCTGCAAAAACCTGGAGAGAGGAGAGGATCTCATTCACGCTTTATGATCCATCCTAATGGTTCTTCCCTGTTAGGAGGGCCTTTTCATCGATCTCAGTTTTTTCCCCCTGATATATTTAAGTCCTACTTCTCTTCATCTGGCTCCCAGAAGTACTGCAAAAATATGGACCGCGACTCTGTATTACAGTCTCTAAAAGAGGATCATCCTTGAGTCACTTCTAAGCCTCTCTCTCTCCAGGGAATAAGACAGAAAAATGCCAGATAAATAGAAAACACTAACATGCATAAACATAAAGAGTGAGGTTGAGAGACATAAATGCATGAGTAAAAGCAATCTTAAAGACAGAGGAGATCCCACCCTCACCAAACAAATAATAAAGAAAAGTGTTAAAGCCAAGGAGAGAATTAGAGAGACTAAATTAAAGATAGGAAAAGACTGTGAACATGTGATAAGATGATTTATGTGTTCAAATGTGATGAATGCCCAGGCTTTTTGGGGAGGAATACAGAGAAGCACATCAACATACACAGACACTAAGAACCAACCACCCTACACAGGGAGTGTGTTACTCGCCCACACAGGGAGTGTGTTGCACACACACACACACACACACACAGAAGAAAATAAAAAAAGCCAAACGCGGAAAAGAGAGTGAGAGGCTAACTAGGCAGGTTGGGCATGTTTACATGATGATGTGAAATCAGAACTAAATAGCCAGGTATTTGGAGTCTGTCCTCTCTACGGCATGAGAGATTGACCTGGATTATATCCCTCTCTGCAACAATGGAGTCAGGCCTTTGCCAATCAGACTGACCCCATCTAACATATCCAAGCCATTTGTCCCTCAGCAGAGCAAGGAGGGCAGGTGGGCAGTTTCTGAGAGCCTGATAGAAACTTGAAGGAGAGATCCAGATAACAGTCTAGCTGCAGAGTGATGGAAAAATAGAAACAGAGTTAAGACATCTACAGGAGAGACATGGATCAGGGTGGGGGTTAGCGGAGTCAAGATCTGTGACATCTCCCCAGTGGTCACTGTGTGCAGAATCTTGGTATGATCTAAATGCAGGTGGTCGCTGAGCGAGTCAGAGCTGTTTGTCTTTGATGAATAAACAGAGTCAGAGTCAGCTTTCGCTGAAGAAGTGAGCAGATTTACTGACCTTCTCCCTTGACTTCGGCACACCCTGGTGATGACATTGGCTCTGCGGCTTAGGCTCAGAGGAGGGATCCACAGGCACAGAGTGAGGATCTAGTGAGTTCTGCTGCAAACCAGCTTCTTTTTTATAGGGTAGGGAGTATGGGCTCCTTGGACGCACACACACACACACATTTACAAACATATGCACAAACACACAGAGGCAGGCATGAGCTTTGACCTGGTTACTGTTGGGAGCCAAGTGTAATAAGGCCAACTATCTTATCTTGAAGTCTTACCATTTTAACTGGATCCCTGGGGGTACCACTATACCGGTCCATTCCAAGACTCCCTTGTGAGGCTATGTCCATGGGAAGTGGCCTGGAAGGTCTAGAATAGTCTCAGATTTTCCCTGGAAATTTCTGTACCATTTGCTAGATGAATTGATATTTAAGGGCCTGGGAAGTATCATTACCCCTGTGTCCTCAGCTTCAAATCTGGGAAACTTATAACTTTTGACCACTTATTTTCCATTTTTATTTTGAATTAATTTTCTAGTTAGAATTTCTGATGACTTAGGTTCATGTGCTCCCAATCCAATTTTTTCATATCATTATACTGTGTTTAACACAATAACTATTGGTTGACTGCTTATATGAATACTTTATTAAATGCTGCTGACAGGGTGGTAAACAGGTAGTTAAAAGCTCTTCCTGATGGAGCTTTTAACCACGCTATTACATTCTAACCAGGCTTCCCTTGTGGCTTAGCTGGTAAAGAATCTGCCTGCAATGCAGGAGATCTGGGTTCGATCCCTGGGTTGGNTGCTGCTGACAGGGTGGTAAACAGGTAGTTAAAAGCTCTTCCTGATGGAGCTTTTAACCACGCGATTACATTCTAACCAGGCTTCCCTTGTGGCTTAGCTGGTAAAGAATCTGCCTGCAATGCAGGAGATCTGGGTTCGATCCCTGGGTTGGGAAGATCACCTGGAGAAGGGAAAGGCTACCCACTCCAGTGTTCTGGCCTGGAGAATTCCATGGACTGTATGGTCCATAGGGTCGCAAGGAGTCCTACACGACTGAGTGACTTTCACTTTCACTTTCTTTCAACATTCTAACCTCCATCCTCTACCTCTTCATTGTGTTGTTGTTTAGTTGCTAAGTCATGTCCAACTCTTTTGTGACCCCATGTAGCCCACCAGGCTCCTCTGTCCATGGGATTTCCCAGGCAGGAATACTGAGTGGGTTGACGTTTCCTTCTCTACCTCTTCATTATCATAATTCCATTATTCAAATCTGTTATAACCTTCTTTCCCCTGATTCATCCACTGTTCTTCCAAAATGCTTCCCGTTACTTAATTAGATTCTGCAAAATTCAAGAAACTTCAGTAATTCTCTCACTCCACAGTTCTTCTGTCTATTCTTTCACTGCTTGGATTCTTGGAAAGTTGAAGTTTATGCTGCTTGTGTCCTGACTCGTTATAAATGTGTGGGATATCCTCCACCAACCTCGACACTGGCCCCATCCTATAACATATACCTCCACCACCATCTCCAAGTCTGGGTCTTACAAAATCTAATATAATTGGGGCGTTTTTGTAACATCAGTGAGTTTGGGGGAGAGCACAGTTTTTAAGGTATCAAGTTAAATTTCAGGAAAGTGACCTCTGCAGTAAAGATTTTTGAAGATCCTTCAAATGTCCAGTCAAAAACTCCTGAAAAAAAAGTGAATTTGTCAAGCTCTTTAAAAGCATCTACTTCTGTATTATTAATTGACAGCCTAAGAAGGAAGATTACCTGTCTCCTTACTTCTCTATAACTTCTGTCTACAGCACTTTATTGACATAATTCCACCCTAATGATACCAAAAAAAAGAGCTATCCAAAAGTGGTATAACTTCAAGAGCCATTTGGGCTAAGAGTTGTTAACTCTATCAATGTTATCAGCCATTTTAAATCTGTAAATACAGATTAAGTATTCCCAGATCTTGGCCTAGAAATTCTTCACAGCTATTTTAGGACATTAATACCTTCAAGTAAATGTTATTTTAAAATAAGTATCTAGCTTCTGGTTGTTCTTAGTAAGATAGTTGGTCTAAATACCTGATACATCAATATCAAAAACAGAGCGTCCTTTTATAATTCAGTTTGCAACATCTATAATCATGTGCTCCTCTTATTCTTAGTTATGGTTTATTTTTGATCAGTCATGCCACAGCCCTGTCAAATGAACAATTTCTTCTAACTCTATTAATTTAATCAATCTTTTGATGCAGTTGATTCAATTTATTACATGCATTTTCTTTATTCTTTCCTTGCATAGTCTATTATTCTGTGATTAAATTGGTAATTTATTACTTTTTAAGTTTTTTTTCCCTAATAAAATAGCTACATCTCACAAAATTATATGTATTTTTGTCACTATTTTTGGTTTTTTTAAATTTTTGAATTTTTATTATTATCAGTTCTATTGTTGAAGACCAGACACAAGGCATCAGATAAAAGGAACTGAGGTAAATAGGGCATAGTGGAGGTTTTATATTGATCTTACTAGGTGTTAGGCAATGTTTAATGTTTGCTGTCGCTATGGCGTCAGAGGGTAAAATTTCCCTTAGTGCCCCTGTTTCTGTCTCCTGTGTTGTCTTTTTGTTTTCGTAGAGCTGACTTCCTAAATAGGGACTGAGGGGTGCTGGGTTTTCAGCTGTAATCCTTGAAATCTTCCAGCTCTATCGATGTGCTGGTAAGGGGTGGGGGAGTGGAAGCATACTATGGTCCTATGATGGAGTCTCAGTCTTCTAGTGAGCTTTTGTCCTTGGGCTCCTTTCTCAGATTTTCTTTTCCCTGGATCCTTCCCCAGGTTGGTTAGGTTCTTAAAGATAGTTTTCCTCGAGAGCTGGCTGTTAAGGAGAACAGAGCTCTCTGTGCTTATCAAAGGATGATTATTTTCCCTTCTCACTGCTTAAGCATAAGGGTGTTTTTGTTTTGTTTTGTTTTTTTCTTTTTCCCTGATCTTCACCATGAGAATCTAGTGGGGATGCCGGAAGTAAACCTCATGAAACTATGAGGAATCCCCTAGGGGTGAGCCTCCAGGAATCTTTGTCTCTTAAGTTAGCACATGCTTCAGTTCAGTTCAGTTCTGTTCAGCTGCTCAGTCATGTCCGACTCTTTGCGATCCCATGAATCGCAGCACGCCAGGCCTCCCTGTCCATCACCAACTCCCAGAGTTCACTCAGATTCAAGTCCACAGCATCAGTGATGCCATCCAGCCATCTCATCCTCTGGTCAATTTTTCATCAAGTGTTCTGACAAGGCTCTAGCTGCAGCTTCTGTTCCTAAGGAAGCTGTGATTCTCTGTGTTCACCTGTCTCCTAGATTTGGGGTGGTGGTTTGCCCTGTGACTTCAACTTTCTGATAGTTTAAGCAGTGTTATGATTTCTGTTTGTTCACTCTGTCTTTTTTTTTTTTTTTCATTAATGAGGCTGTGAGTGATAACTTCCAAGCACTATACTTCTTCCATGTGGATTAGACTTATAATTTAGTTCTTGTTTTTGGAGGAGCAACTTTCTTGGAGAATTTTGAGGCCACCATAGAATGATGGTATCACACACTTCACAGCATATTTCTCCCAACCATTGCCATTTTTTTTTTTAAGTAAAAAAAGCAATGAAGCTGGAAAAAAATGCAAGGAACTGTAGGAACTACAAACATGTTTTTTCTCTCCTGACTGGTGCAGCAGCAGCAGCAGGGCTTCTCAGGTGAGGCTTACACAGGTTTATAGAACAGAAGTGGTCCTTGGCCAAGTGAGTATATCCTGATGTGCATGTACAGTGCTGTAAGTAATTTCAGCTGTTATATAACCATGCAAAGTCATTGTTTATAGATGTGGGGCATGAGCAAGAGGAAATGGGATGGGAGAGTCTGACTGACACCATCTTGGCTAATTGCTATTTCCCAACAACTATCTTCTACAATTCCTTTCATTCCCTTGTTGCTCTCAGTCTGCTCTTTTCAGAGCAGCAAAAAATAATAATGACGAACAAAAAAGAAAACAGTTTAATGGGGGCTTTTGGGACAACATCAAGCCTACTTACATTCACATTACAGAGGTCTCAGGAAAAGAAGAGAGAATAGAGGTCTCAGGAAAAAAAGAGAGAAGAGGGTTGAAAATGTATTTGGTGAAATGATGGCTGAAACAGATATCAAGTGCAGGATGCACAAAGTATCAAAGAAAATGAACTCAAACAGACTCACACCAAGACACATCATAATCAAAATCATAAAAGTTGAAGACAGAATTCTAAAGGCAGCAAGATAAAGACAATGGGTCATAATCAAGAGAATCCCCATAAGACTATTAGCTGATTTTTCTGCAGAATCTTTGCAGGCTTGAAAGTAGTGCATTATATATTTAAAGTGCTCAGAGAGAAAAACTTGCACATACCCAGGTTATCATTAATAATTGAAGGAAAGATAAAGAACTACTCAGAGAACAAAATACCAGGAGTTCATCAATACTGAACCAACCTTACAAGATATGTTGAAGGGTCTTCTGTAAGTGGAAAAGTAAAGGCTGCAACCAAAAGCAAATCTCGACCTCATGAGAGGCTGTGTGTTTGCAGATGTTCCCACCGGACCCATGCAAAGCTGGTGGCCAGAAGCAGAATGGTACTCAGCCGAGTATTGTAGATATGCAGGAGTTTTGACATGAACTCCCATCTTTGATCCACTGTCAGGGCAGTGACATCAAGCCTGTGATCTGGAAGTTGGAGACTACATCCTGACACAGGAAATGTGCAAGGAGTGCAAGAGCATCAGTAATCTGATTGGCTTTTTGAACAACTGCTGCCTCTACAGCCAGTATATCTCCTGCTACTACAAGCAGCAGGTACTTTTGATCGAGTTGGACCTCACTAAGCCTTTCTCTCTTATATCCCGAGTGTCTTCCATCAAGACGTCTCTGGCAGTGTACATCAGCCTCAAGCTCATCCTCCCCATGCTGCACTTCCCTGGCTCCCTATCCTCTGCACACCTCCTTTCCCGCCTCACCCCCACCCCACAGTTGTTTGAGGAGTTGAATCAGAACAAGTCACAACCGGATGCTGTGATGGCCATGATTTTGGCTGCTGATTTCGAGACCCCCTCTGAGACAGAGAGGTATAACTCTGGTCCCCAGGACTTCTTGTTAAAAATTCCAGGGGTAAATGCCAAAAACTGTCTCTCATTGATGAACCACATTAAGAACACTGCCAAATTAGCAAGGCTGTCCCTGGACAAGCTGACAAGCATGCTGGGGAATGCAGTGAGTGCCAGGCAGCTCTATAACTTCATTCATACCTCCTATGCAGAGGTCCTGTTCAGAGGAAAAATAAATAAATGAACAGTGTTGCCTTTTTTTTTAATCCCATGACTATGCTTCTCAGCTGCTCTTCACCTGCCCTTATTAATTATTAGCTCAGTAGCTCATTCTCTGGGCTTCCCAGGTAGCTCAGTGGTAAAGAATTTGTCTGCCAATGCAGGAGATGCAGGTTCAATCCTTGGGTCAGGAAGGATCCAGAAAATCTCCAGGAGGATCCCCTGAAGAAAGAAATGGCAACCCACTCCAGTATTCTTGACTGGGAAATCCCATGGGCAGAGCAGCCAGGTGGGCTACAGCCCATGGGGTTGCAAATGATTTGGAGTGACTTTGTCATTTAACAGCAATAGGAAAAGAAAACCCCTACTAGCAAAGGCCAATATATAGTAAAAGTTGAAGNTCAATCCTTGGGTCAGGAAGGATCCAGAAAATCTCCAGGAGGATCCCCTGAAGAAAGAAATGGCAACCCACAACAGTATTCTTGACTGGGAAATCCCATGGGCAGAGCAGCCAGGTGGGCTACAGCCCATGGGGTTGCAAAAGATTTGGAGTGACTTTGTCACTTAACAACAATAGGAAAAGAAAACCCCTACTAGCAAAGGCCAATATATAGTAAAAGTTGAGGTACTAAGATTAAAAGACAAAAATTATAAAACCAACTCTAACTATAAGAAACAAGGGGTAAACATGAAGATGTAAAATATGACAAAAAAGCACAAAATGTGGGTGAGGGGAGTAAAAAAATGTGTCTTCTCAAATGGGCTTGAACTTAAATGACTACCAGTTCAAAACAAGTAGATATAGTTATAGGTCAATATATATGAATCCCACAGTAACTACAAATTTACAATAAATATACAAAAACCAGAGAGAAAAGAACATAAACATACCACTGAAGAAAATCATCAAACCACAAGGGAAGAAACTAACAGAACAGAATAGAACAGAGAACTACAAAAATATCTGGAAAAGAAGTACAAAATGGCAGTAAGTACCTAACTATCAAAAATTACTTTAAATATCAACTGGACTAAATCCTCTGATCATAGGGTGGGTGATTGGAAAAGAAAACAAGGCCTTTTCTTTTTAATTAATTAATTTTAATTGGAGGCTAATTACTCTACAGTATTGTAGTGGGTTTTGTCATACATTGACATGAATCAGCCATGTGTGTATATGTATTCCCCGTCTTGAAGCCCCTCCTACCTCCCTCCCCATCCCATCCCTCAGGGTCATCCCAGTGCACCAGCCCTGAGTGCCCTGTCTCATCCATCGAACCTGGGCTGGCAATCTGTTTCACATATGGTAATACACAAAAACAAGGCCTTTCTATCTGATGCTTAAAAGAAATTCAATTCAGAGCTAGGTACACACCAGCTGCAAGTGAGGGGATGGAAAATATAATTCATGTGAATGGCAATGACAAGAAAGCTGGGGTAGGAGTACTCACTGGTATCAGATAAAATAGACTTTAAAACAAAGTGTAGTTTGGGATTGACACGCGCACAGTACTATATTTAAAATAGATAACCAACAAGGACCTACTATATAGCACAGGAAACTCTGCTCAATAATCTGTAATAACCTGAATGAAAAAAGAATTTGAAAATAATAGATACATGTACATGTATATCTGAATCACTTTGCTGTATACCAGAAGCTAATAGAAAATTATTAATATGCTCCAGTGTAAAACAAACATTAAACATCTATAATAAAAGATAAATAAAGGCATTATATAATGAGAAAGGAATTAATACAAGAAGAGGATGTAACATTTGCTAACATATATGTACCTAATAAAGAGGCACCTAAATGAATAAAGCAAATATTAATAGTTGCAAAGGGAGAAATTGACAATAATACAATAATAGAAGGGAACTTTTAACACCCCTTACATCACCAGACAGATCAACCCAACAGGATATCAATAAGGAATCACTGGAAAAAAAATGACATATTAGACCAGTTGCACTTAATAGATACCCTTCAGAACATTCCATCCAAAAATAAAGGAAGACACATTCTCCAGGATAGATCCACATACTCGGCCACAAAACAAGTCTCAACAAATTTAAAAGATAGAAATTATACCAAGCATATATTTCTAACCACAATGATATAAAACTAGGAATCAATTACAGGAATAAAAATGGAGAAAGAACAAATATGTGAAGAGAAAACAACATACTACTAAACAATCAGTGGGTAAATGAAGACATCGAAGAGGAAATGAGAAAATACCTCAAGACAAATGAAATTTTTAAAATCTAAGGAGTATGTCAAGGCTGTATATGGTCACCCCGCTTATTTAACTTCTATGCAGAGTACATCATGAGAAATGCTGGGCTGGATGAAGCACAGGCTGGAATCAAGATTGCCAGGAGAAATATCAATCACCTCAGACAGGCAGATGACACCACACTTATGGCAGAAAGTGAAGA
>SJYV01046718.1:98002-193293 GCA_006410875.1 Neotragus pygmaeus | reverse complement strand
GGGAGTTGGTGATGAACAGGGAGGCCTGGTGTGCTGTGGTCCATGGGGTCGCAAAGAGTCAGATACGACTGAGTGACTGAACTGAACTGAACTGAATTGATAGGGCACAGCAGTTGTCCACACTGCTTAAAACAAAAGCAGTTTTAAGAAGTTTATAGTGACTATACAGACCTACCACAGGAAAGCAAAAATTCTCAAATAAAAATCTAAATGTATATTTAAAGAAACTAGAAAAAGAACAAGCAAAGATCAAAATTGGTAAGAGGAAATAAAAAATGTCAAAGTGGGAATAAATAAAAAAAGAAACTTAAAAAAATCAATGAAACTAACAGCTGATTCTTCGAAAATATAAACAAACAAACAAGCAAAGCCTTTAGCCAGATTCACCAAGATAGAAAGACACCCTAAATAAATAAAATCAGAGATTAAAAGGGAGAAATTACAACTGGTACTACAGAAATACTACAGATTATCAAAGAATACTATGAACAATTAAATGCCAATAAATTACCCTGGAGGAAATGAATAAATTCCCAGAATCATATAATCTCTCTAGGCTGAGTCATAAAAAAAATAGAAAAGTTGAATAGATCAATTGCTAGCAATGAAATTAAGTCAGTAATTATAATAAAAAAACTTGCACCTCATAATCCCAGGTCCAGAGTACTTTACAGGTTAATTCTACAAAAACATATAAAGACGATTTAATACCTATTATTCTCAAATTTGGAGAAGGGAGTGGCAACCCACTCCAAAAAATTAAAGAAGGAATATATTCAAACTCATTTTATGGGAAGGATTACATAACCAGACAAGGACAATGCAAAATAACATTACCAACCAAAGACCTTGATGAACATAGATGTGAAAATTCTCAATAAAATATTAGAAAACTGAAGTTAACATTAAAAATCATAATCATGAGCAAATGGTGTTAATTTCAGGGATGCAAGGATGATTTTACATCCATAAATTGATCAATGTGATACATTAACAAAACGAAGGATAAAAATCATATGATCATCTTCTTTTTAAATTGACATTAATTTACTTATTTTAATTGGAGACTAATTACTTTTCAATATTGTGGTGGTTTTTGCTATACATTGACATGAATCAGCCATGGGTGTACGTGTGTCCCCTCATCCTGAACACTTCTCCCACCTGCCTCCCCACCCCATCCCTCTGGGTTGTCCCAGAGCACCAGCTTTGAGTGCCCTGCTTCATGCATTGAACTTGGACTGGTCATCTATTTTACATATGGTAATATACACGTTTCAATGCTATTCCTTCAAATCATCCCACCTCACCTTTTCCTACAGAATCCAAAAGTCTGTTCTTTACATCTGTGCCTCTTACGCTGTCTTGCACATAGGGTCATCATTACTATCTTTTTAAGTTCCATATATATGCATTAATATACTGTATTGGTGTTTCTCTTTCTGACTTACTTCACTCTATATAAGAGACTCCAGTTTCATCCACCTCATTAGAACTGACTCAAATGTGTTCTTTTTTATAGCTGAGTAATATTCGCAAGGAGTCGGACTCGACTGAGCGACTGAACTGAACTGAACTGAATATTCCATTGTGTATATGTATCACAATTTCCTTATCCATTTGTCTGCTGATGGACATCTAGGTTGCTTCCATGTCCCAGCTATTGTAAACAGTGCTGCAATGAACAGTGGGGTCATGTATCTCTTCAATTCTGGTTCCTCCATATATATGCCCAGCAGTGGGATTACTGGGTCGTATGACAGTTCTATTTCCAGTTTTTTTAAGGAATCTCTATACTGTTCTTCATAGTGGTTGTCCTAGTGGCAAAAAAAGCATTTGACAAAATTCACATTCATTTTTGATAAAAACTCTTAACAAAGTGGGTATAGAGGGAACATATCTCAAGACACTACCCACAGTTAATATCATACTCAGTTCTCTAAGATCAGGAACAAGACAAGGATGCCTACCTTTGGCACTTTTATTCAACATTGTATTGGAAGTTCTAGCCAGAGCAATTCGGCAAGAAAACTCATAAAATACATCCAAATTAGAAAAGAAGAAGTAAAAACTGTCACTATTTGCTGATTGTGTGTGTGTATGTGTTAGGCACTCAGTTGTGTCTGACTCTTTGCGACCCCATAGACTGTAGCCTGCCAGGCTCCTTGTCCATGGAATTCTCCAGGCAAGAATACTGGAGTGGGTTGCCATTTTCTTCTCCAGGGATCTTCCTGACCCAGGGATTGAACCCNTGTTAGGCACTCAGTTGTGTCTGACTCTTTGCGACCCCATAGACTGTAGCCTGCCAGGCTCCTTGTCCATGGAATTCTCCAGGCAAGAATACTGGAGTGGGTTGCCATTTTCTTCTCCAGGGATCTTCCTGACCCAGGGATTGAACCCGGGTCTCCTGCATTGCAGGCAGATTCTTTTACCACTGAGCCATCAGGGAAGCCCCATGCAAATTTGCAGATTACATGATACTAAATATATAAAATCCCCAAAACTCTACAAAAAAAATGATTAGAACCAATCATTGCAGGATACAGATGTAATATACAGAAATCTGTTGCATTTTTGTACACTAATAATAAACTATTAGAAAAAGCAATAAAGAAAGAAAGCAATTTCATTTAAAATTGCATCAAAAGAATAAATTGCTTAGGAATATGAATGACCTGCACTCTGAAAACTATGACACTGAGGAAAGAAACTGAAAACATGTAGGTGAAAAGATATACTGTGCTCATGAATTAGAAGAATCAATATCAATATCATTAAAATGTCCATACTACTCAAAATAATCTACAGATTCAATACAATCCCTATTGAAATATCAGTGGAATTTTTCACAGAACTAGGAAAAAAAAATCCTAAATTTTGTGTGGGACTACAAAAGCCAAAGCAATACTGAGAAATAAGAACAAAGTTGGAGGCACCACACTCCCAGACTTGAAACTGTACTACAAAAATATAATAATCAAAACAGAATGGTACTGGCACAAAAAGAAACACATAGATCAGTGGAACAAAACAGAGAGCCCAGAAATAAATTTACACTTATATGGTCAATTAATTTTTGGCAAAAGAGGCCAAAATATACAATGAGGAAAAGACAGTCTCTAATAAATGGTGTTAGAAAAATTGGACAGCTACATGCAAAAGAATGAGACTGGACCACTTTCTTATACTATATGCAAAAAAAAAAAAACCCACCTCAAAATAGATTAAAGAGTTAAATGTAAGGCCTGAAATCATAAAACTCCTAGAAGAAAACACAGGCATGGCACTCTCTCACATAGTTCTTAATATTTTTTTTTTTGGTACATGTCTTTAGGCAAGGGAAACAAAAGCTAAAATGAACAAATGGACTACATCAAACTAAATGTTTTTATACACTGAAGGGAACCATGAACAAAAAGTAGAAAATACCAAGTGGAAGAAGATGTTTGTAAACTACATATCTGATAAGTGGTTGATATCCAAAATACATAAATAATTCATACAATGTAAAAAATAATTGGGCAGGGACTTCCCTGGTGGTCCACTCTGTGATCTGAATGCAGGGGGCCCAGTTTCAATCCCTGGTCAGGGAACTAGATTCCACATGTTGCAACTGAGAGCCTGCATCACATGCCACAACAAAGATCCCACGTGCTGCAGCTAAGACCAGGTGCAGCCAACAAATTAAAAAAAAAAAAAAAAACTGGTCAGAGGACCTGAATAGACATTTTCCGAAAGAAGACATACAAATGGCAAACAAAAAGATGCTCAACATTACTAATCACCAGGGAAATACAAATCAAATCCACAGGGATGGACCTTTAGGCTATTTGTTCTTGTAAGTTCTGTCCAACTCTTTTGCGACCCCATGGACTGCAACCCACCAGGCTCCTCTGCCCATAGTATTTCCCAGGCACGAATACTGGAGTGGGTTGCCATTTCTTTCTCCAGGGGATCTTTCTGATCCAGGGATTGAACCTGCATCTCCTGCACTGCAGATGAATTCTTTACCACTGAGCCACTGGAGAACACCTTAGGGTATTAAGCTAGATGAGATAAGTCAGACAAAGATAAATGCTGTATAATTTCATTCATATGTAGAATCTTAAAAATCAAAAATAATGAGCAAACAAAACAAAACAGAAACAGACTCAGAGATGAAGAGAAAAAACTGATGGTTACCTGAAGAAAGGTGGGTGAGGGGATGGATAAAATAGGTAAAGGTACAATCTTCCAGCTATAAAGTAAATAAGTTATGGGATTGTAATGTATACATAGGAAACAGAGTCATTAATATTGTAACAATGTTGTATGGTAACTGGACTTATTGTGGTAATTATTTCATAATGTATAAATTAAAAAAAAACTGAATCTGCATACTTTGTTATACATCTGAAACAAATATTGTATGTCAAATACAACTCAGTTAAATAACTCCAAAATACATGAGGCAAAAGCAAATAATAATACAGATACACAATTACAGTTGGAAATGTTTCAGTAATCAATTCTACAAGTTCATCAAATCCTCAAATATGATAGAACTCAACAACTCTATCACTCATGTTAACCAAAGTGACTTTTATACAACACGAAACCTAGCATTAACAATATACGCATCCCTTCCAGAGGTACAAGCAGATTTCACCAAGATAGACCTTTTTCTGGGTAATAAATAAGGAATTTTAAAGAACTTAAATCATTCAAATTATGTTATTTGATCATAAAAAATTATATTAGGGTTCAATAACAGAAAGATAGACACAAATTGCTTCCATATCTTGGCTATTGCAAACAACGCTGCTGTAAACGTTGGGCTGCATGTATCTTTTCAAATTAGTGTTTTCATTTTTTCTGAATATATTCCCAGAAGGAATGACTGGATTATATGATAGTTCTATTTTCAGTTTTTTAAGAAACCTCCATACTATTTTCCATAGTGCTTGCATTAAGTTACATTCCCACCAACAGTGTACAAGTTTCCCCCTTCGCCATACCCTTGTCGGCAGTTGTTATTTGTAGACTTTTTGATGATAGCCATTCTGAAAGGTGTGATATCGCACTGCGGTTTTGATTTGCATTTCTCTAATAATTAGTGATATTGAGCATCTTTTCCAGAGAAGGCAATGGCAACCCACTCCAGTGTTCTTGCTTGGAGAATCCCAGGGACGGGGAGCCTGGTAGGCTGCTATCTATGGGGTTGCCCAGAGCCAGACATGACTGAAGCGACTTAGCAGCAGCAGAGCATCTTTTCATGGGCATGTTAGCTATCTATATTTCTTCTATGGAAAAATGTCCATTCAGGTCTTCTGTTCATTTTTTGATTGGATTATTTTTATGATATTGAGTTGTATGAGCTGTAGGCAAAGTTTGGATATTGACACCTTACTGGTCTTATCATTTGCAAATATTTTCTACCATTCAGTAGGCTACCTTTTCATTTTATTAATGCTTTGCTTTGCTGTGCAAAAGCTTTAAAATTTAGTTAGTCCATTTGTTTATTTTTGCTTTTAGTTATTTTGCCTTAAGAGATGTTTCCAAAAAATATTGCTATGATTTATGTTGGAAGGTGTTCTGTATATGTTCTTTTCTAAGAATTCTATGGTTTCATGCTTACATTTAGTTCTTTAAACAGTTTAGAGTTTATTTTTGTATATGGTGTGAGGAAATGTTCTAATCTCTATTCTTTTACATGTTGCTGTCCAGTTTTTCTAGAACCACTTGTTGAAGAGACTATCTTTTATCCACCGTATATGCTGGTATCCTTTGTTATAGATTAATTAACCATAGATTCGTGGGTTTATTTCTGGGCTCTCTGTTCTGTTACATTGATCTATGTGTCCTTTTTGGTGCCAGTACAGTGCTGTTTTGATTACTATAGTTTTGTAGTACAATCGGAAATCTGAGAGGGCTATACATCAGCTTTGTTCTTTTTTCCCTCAAGACTGCTTTGGCAATTTGGGGTCCTTTGTATTTCCTTGTGGATTTTAAGATTCTTTGTTTTATTTATATGAAAAATGGCATAGGTATTTTGATAGAGATTGTAATAAATCTTCAGATTTCTTTTAATGATATTATTTCTATTTTCTTCTTAAAACAACTGACAAAGAAAGCTCTTTGCAACTATGAGATGACCTCGAGGATACCGAGCATACTACCACTTCTTTTTTTTCCTTGGGAAGTGAAAGGACTTTATTATTCAGCCTGTGTACGTTTTTCAGATTTAAGAGTCTTGTGGAGTAGTTGTTTCATAATATACTATCACTTCTGCCTACATTCTATAGGTTGAAGAAAATCACAAAGTCACTTTCAGATTCAATGGTTAGGAATGTATAGTCACATGACAATGGATAGGGATTATCCTATTGTGGAGATAGAAACTAGTTTATTAAACCAATCTATGCAATTGCTATTCAAAAAACCTAATTCCTTTTATTCCTCCATTTTCCTCACTCCTCATATCTATTCCATCAGGACATCCTGTTGAATCTTTTGTCAAATTACACACAGAATCCACACATTTTCCTTCTGCCACCCAAATCCAAGATACCATCATCTCTTGCCTGGGATCCTAGAGTCTTCTAATTGGTCTTCTCACTGTTTCTCTTACCCTTTACTTATCAGTTTTCCTTACTGGATTGCAAGACTGATCTTAAAATGTAAATCAGTTTGTATTGTACATTCACTCAAAAAGCACTTTTTAATACACTAATAGCATTGAAAGCCATGTATTATTCTCCTGCCTATTTCTCCAATCTTATCTTATTCTGGTTTCTTCTTTGTTCACTATGTTCCAGCCCCATGAGTCTTATTTCAGAAACAAAACAAAACAAACAAAACTTTACAAGCACTTTCCTATTTCATTGCCTTTGATTCTGCTATTAAATCTCCCTAGAATGCTCTTTTCTTGATTTTTGCCATGACTAGCTCCTAATTAACCCTTAAGTCTTAGTTTATATATCATTTTCTGAGATAGGCCTTCTATGATCCCCCTCTCTAAAGTTTGAAAGTGAAAGTCGCTCAGTCATGTCCGACTCTGCATGTATAGTACTATACTGTACTGTATAATCTTTGTACTGTATAGTCCATGGGATTCTCCAGGCCAGAATACTGGAGTGGGTAGCCTTTCCCTTCTCCAGAAGATCTTCCCAACCCAGGAATTGAACCAGGGTCACCTGCATTGCAGGCAGATTCTTTACCAACTGAGCTATCAGGGAAGCCCTCTCTAAAGTTTATCCCCCTGCTATGCTCTACCTACCTCTTTGTTTGATTCTATCATAAATCTTAATTGTTGGTTTACTTATCTCCTCAGCTGGAGACAAGGACCATTTCTGTGTTGCTCACTGCTGTATCCCCACACTTGGCCTTGACCCTGGTACTTCGTAGGTTAAAAATGTCAAGGGACTTCCCTGGTGGTCCAAAGGCTAAGACTCTGTGTTCCCAATGCAGAGGGTCGGGGTTCCACCCTTGGTCAGGGAACTAGATCCCATATGCCGTGACTCAAGATTCTGCATGTCACAACTGAAAAAGATCCTGTGTGCTGCAACTAAGACCTGATGCAGCCAAATAAATAAATAAATAAATATTTTAAAAATGTTGAATGAGTGTATTAATGAATAAATGAGATAATGAAGATGTTATCTGGTGCAGTGGCCATGGGGAAAGAAAGGAAAGAAAATTTGAAACTTTTTAGACCAGGTTAAATGCACAATCTTTTTTGAGGCCTTTCCTTATCTCTCTAGTAAGAGACTGAGTATAGTGCCCCATGGCTGAACATCCTCTGATTTTCGTCTGTGCCTCATTTGTGGTACAGAACATGCTCTCTTAAAGTGATTGAATGACTACTCTTTCCTGTCAGATTTTTATCTATCTTAAGCAAAGACTATATTTTATTCATCTATATCCCACAATATTCAGCACCTTACTTGGTGAATAGTAGACTGAATATATGTTTAGAATGAAAGGGTAGGGAATCATCTGAATATTTGAGTCTTCAATGGTGAGGGGAAGGTTTCTCCATAAATTAGGTAACTGAATAATTTCCCTGTGACTCATCATCTTTGGGAAGGAGGTTTTCCAATCTCATTACAAAAGTTCTTTGTCTAGGGCATGAGCTTGCCATACTTCACTTTCTGAAGTAGACCAAAGAAAAATACAAATAATAGATTAACATTTTTCTAGTATTAGTAATATCAAGTAAAAGTTTGCTATTTCCCCAATGAATTAGAATACAGAGCATTTCCCAGCACAACCCAGTAAGGCCAACAGAAATTACTTGGAACTTGCAAACTTTTCTCCCGGGGGGCAGATAGGGGGTTGGAAACCCGGGAATAGTGCTGAACATACTGAGGAGGCACTTGGTTCCCAGCCAGTCTGTTCCCTGGCCAAGCCCCTCACACCCTCTTCTTTAGTGTGTGGGGAATAGACTTAAGGGGAAGAGAAAGGAGAATCAATCTGAGACCCTCAGGGCCTCATTAGCATTTTTTTACTTAGAGCCCCAGATGTTCCAAGTGTGGACATCCCAGCAGGCAGCTTTACTTCAGATCAATTAAGGCCAGATTGAGTTTTGCTTTTACTTTAAATGAATCTCAGGAGGTTAGTTAGGAAGATACCTCTAGGAACTCCCTGAGTGACATGCCTAAAGAGGATCAGGAGCAGCTGGGATTTATTAAAGGAGTGATCAAGAGGCACATGTCCAGGAGAGGTCCCTGCAGACCTTGTTCCAAACATCCTGAGCAGCCTGGCAAATCCAGGGCTAACTCTCCCTGCTACTCTAACTGAAAAACTGTCCCTGAAAGGCTCTCTCCAATCCCACCCTAAATCTTTCCTTTGCAGTCTCTTTTGAATTACTCAGGAGAAGCTTATCTCTGATTTTGGCGTATCCCTGTGCATTTCCCTAATCTACCCCCATCACTAATAGTCAGATTAAATCCTTTCTGGAAACAAGACTTTCATCTCATTGCACTGCATTATGGATTGTCTGCAATAACAAAAAGTAAAAGCTATCCAACAATAGATTAATTGTAAATAAAATATGGACCACCTGTATAATGACATTTTATGCAGTCATCAAAATATTTATGATGAGTTGTTTACTCCANGAGAGGGAGGAAGGAGACAGAGGTGGCCAGGAGGATAAAAGAGGGGAAAGAAAAGGAGAGAGACAGATCCAGCCAGTAATCAGTTCCCTAAGTGTTCTCCACTGTCTGGAACACACAGAGATTCACAGAGTTGGGTAGAGAAGAGAAGGGGGTGGGAGGAGACAGAGGCGACCTGGTGGAGAAAAAAGAGTCCAAAGGAGGAGAGAGCAGTCAAGCCAGTAATCTCACTCTCAAGTAAAAATGGGTACTGAAGGTTGGGTTTTTGAAGGCACAGAATTGATAACAAATACCAAAAAGCAAAGACTAAAAATCTAGAGTAGAGATTGGATTTTCAAAAATACAATATTAAAGAGAAGAAGAAGATGATGAAAAAAAACAAAGTCACAAGNTGGGTACTGAAGGTTGGGTTTTTGAAGGCACAGAATTGATAACAAATACCAAAAAGCAAAGACTAAAAATCTAGAGTAGAGATTGGATTTTCAAAAATACAATATTAAAGAGAAGAAGAAGATGATGAAAAAAAACAAAGTCACAAGAATCATTAAAACATATATATGAAATTTGCTTTAAAAATAGGATCTTTTTTTGAAAAGTAATAGTGGGTTATAAAAACGAAAATTAAAGGAGAAATAGAAGACTTAAAAATTTAAAAATGTTAAAAAAGGAGAAAAAGAAAAGAGAAACAAAAAGAATGATCGTAGAAATAGTAATGATATATCTACGACTTTCTATGGTGGTGTTGTGGACAGTGTGGGGTCAGTTCATTTTCACATAGTTCCTTGGTCTGGCTTATATTTCTCAGGATCTGTAGGCCCCTTCCTATGTAGTCGGTACTAACAACAGGGTTTTAATCTATTGCACCTGTCACTTCCAAGGTGGTTCCCTCTGTTTTAGTTTCTTCTGTTTGCTGGTCTTTTCAGTGTCTGATTTCCACCCTGACACAAGGCAGGCAGTGGTGGACACATTTTTTTTAGGCTCACTTGTTCAGTTGCACTGTGGGGAGGGAGGGATGCTGCAAACAAATAACACTGGCGTGTGCTTGCAGTGCCTCAGCCACGCTGGGCCTGCCCCTGCTCACAGCACACACAGCTCAGGCTCTAGGTTGCTCCGCCGGCAATGTCTGAGGCTGGCCCTGGGCTGCATGCACCTCCCAGGTCTCAACCGCTCAGGCTCAGGCACTCAGGTAGTCCTCAGAGGCGCAGACTCAACTGGGCCTGCGTTTTGTGCCCTTCCCAAGTCCGAGTAGCTCAGGTGTTTGGTGAGCGCGGTCGTTGCAACTTATTGCCTCTCCCATCCCTGCTGCTCAGTTTTCTGAGTGTGCAACTGGCACACCTTCTCAGGCGGATAATGACTGTCCAGAACCCCAAGAAGTCTTAGTTAGCAAAGAAGCCTGTTTGCAATTTGGTAGTTAATGTCTCTCTGGGGCTGCGATTGCCCCTTCCAGCCCTTCCGGTTCTGGCTGCCTGTCCCCGGAGGGGGATGGTCTGCAGCTGGCTAATTCTTTCTGTCCTTTGTTCTGTGCACGGTCCTGGCGGTGTCTTATGTTAGAGCTGTTCGCACAGTAGCTATCCCACAGTCTGGTTTGCTAGCCCAAGTTAGTTCGCTCTGGGTACACTTGGGGCGTTTGGGCCCAATCCTTAAAAGGCAATGCAGCCCGCGCCTCCCTGCCCAGCCCCTGCTTGCTAGTGGCGGATGCAGGCATCTGCGTTGCTTTTCTGCTGGGGGAGTTACTGTTGGGCTCGTAATCTGTGGGTTTTAATTATTTATTTATTTCCTCCCTGTTATGTTGCCCTCTGTGCTTCCAAGGCTCGCCACAGACTCGGCATTGAGAGTGTTTCCTGGTGTTTGGAAACTTCTCTCTTTTTAAGACTCCCTTCCTGGAGCGGAGCTCCCTCCTTACCTCTTTTGTCTCTTTTTTCATCTTTTATATTTTTTCCTACCTGTTTTCGAAGACAATGAGCTGCTTTTCTGGGTGCCTGATGTCCTCTGCCGGCATTCAGAAATTGTTTTGTGGAATTTACTCAGTGTTGAAATGTTCTTAGGGGAGAAAGTGGTCTCCCTGTCCTATTCCTCTGCCATGTTAGGACCGCCCCCTGATTATTTCTTCAAATACACTTTTTTTTCCCCTCCTGCTTCAGTCTCTGTCTCCTCTTCCTGTGGGACTTCTGTATCATGAATATTGGTTCTTTTGGTATTGTTCTACAGATCTCTAAGACTGTTTCAATTCTTTTCACTCTTTTTTTCCTTCTCTAACTTGTATATAATACAGGCATACCTCAGAGATATTGCGAGTTCAGTTCCAGGCCATCACAATAAAGCAAATATTGTAATAAATTGAACCAAAAGAAATTTTCTACTTCCTAGCACATATACTACTTTGGCTACCTGATGCAGAGGACTGACTCATTTGAAAAGACCCTGATGCTGGGAAAGATTGAGGGCAGGAGGAGAAGGGGACAACAGAGGACGAGATGGTTGGATGGCATCACAGACTCAATGGATGTGAGTTTGAATAAACTCTGGGAATTGGTGATGGACAGGGAAGCCTGGCGTGCTTCAGTCCATGGGGTCGCAGAGAGTCGGACACAACTGAGCAACTGAACTGAACTGAGTGCCTATAAAATTTATGTTTACACCATTCTGTTGTCTCTTAAGTGTACAATAACATTATTTCTAAAAAACATTGTGCATACCTTAATTTAAAAATACTTTTGTAGTAACATCAAAGATCACTGATCACAGATCCCCATAGCTTATATAATAATTACAAGAAAACTTTGAAACATTGTAAGAATTACCAGAATGACTTGCTTGACATAAGGTTTCCACAAACCTTCAATTTATAAAAGATACAGTATCTGTGAAGCGTAATAAAACAAAATAAAGTATACCTATAATTTTATCTTCAATTTCACTCACTCTTCTGTCACCTCCATAATGCTATGAATCTCTATAGTGAATTTTAAAATTTCACTTACTGAATTTTTCTGTTCTAAAACTGTTCCTTAAAAAAAGAATCTCCTGTCTTTCCATTCATTTCAACAACCCTGACTTCTTGGATCATGGTTGTAATAGCTGCTTTTCAGTCACTGATAATTCTGACACTTAGGTCATCTTGCAGTTGGCATCTGTTGTTTGCCTTTTCTTTAGGGAGTTGTTTAGGTTTTCCACTTATGTTGAGTAATTTCAGATTCTCTCGGACATATTGAATGTTATGTTATGAGACTCTGAGTTCTGTTTAAATCTTCTGGAAAATGTTTATTTATTTATTTTTACAGCAGGCAGTTAACATGGTTATGTTTTGATCATATGTGTTGGCTTGTTTTATGTGGGCTCTGGTTCCAATTTTAATTAGTTTTCAAAGTCTTACAGTGCTATTCTGGTCTTATCCTCTTGTGTATCCACCTCAACAACCAGCCTGAAACCTGAGGAGAGTATGTAATGTAATGTAATGATACAGAATCATGATGTAGAAGTTCCAGAGGAAGAGGAGGGAGAGACTGAAGCAGTAGGGAAAAAAAAAAGTGTATTTGAAGAAATAATGGTAGAAAACCTCCCAAATTTGGTGAAAAGTAGACATTTGTAGATCAAGAAGCACAGCAAAATTCAGTGTAATGCAGTTTTTGTTTAAAATCTTAACTGCTAATTTCAGTCAGTTTCACATCTGTACAGCTAGGAGGTAAGATCAACATTCCATACTCAAACTTTAAGGTTCCCTTTCTCCAGCTCCCTCATTTCCTTCATCATCTGCTTACTCTCTGGCTCTCAGGTTTCCCCATTCCTGGCTAGAAAACAAGGACAGTACCTTCCCTGACTGTTGCCAGGAAAACCCCAGTTTGCTTTTTTTAAAAATAATTTTTTAGTGTACCAAATTTTAAGATTTTTATATAATCATTTGTAAGGAATTCTCTCTGTGATTCTCTCATTACTTTTTCTTTTCAACATGAATTCTTTTGGTATTTTAAAAAAACTGTCTATTTTTATTTATTTGGTTGTGATGGGTCTTAGTTGTGACATGTGGGATCTAGTTCCCTGACCAGGGATTGAACTTGGCCCCCTTGCATTGGAAGTACAGAGTCTTAGTTACTGGACCACCAGGGAAGTCCCTCTTACTACTTTTATGCTTAGAAATTCTTTCATATAAACATTTCCCTGCTTTCATTTTCAATGTTTAATTCTTTGATCCATTTTAAATTTACTAGTGTGTGGTGAAACATGAGTATAAATAAAATCAATTTGCTAAATGTTACATTCTATATATTTCACATTAAAAGTTACTCCTAACTTGTTAAACATTAGGTCTAATGATAAGCAGATTAAAAACTCCTGGGTCTTTTTAAAAAATATAAAATGAATTTCATCTTCATTTTAAAGATGAAATTTGTTTATCAAGTTTACTTTAATGAATAGCCAGCCCTCTGCTGCAAAACTCCTCTGATGCTACTGTTTTAGTCTGATCCAGTCAGGAGACAGAAACCACACAGTAATTTAAACAGGGAAAGTGAAAGTGAAAGTGAAGCCGCTCAGTCGTGTCCGACTCTTTGCGATCCCATAGACTATCAGGCTTCTCCGTCCATGGGATTTTCCAGGCAAGAGTGCTGGAGTGCATTGTCATTTCCTTCTCCAGGGGATCTTCCCGACCCAGGAATCGAACCCGGGTCTCCCACATTGCAGGCAGACGCTTTACCGTCTGAGCCACCAGGGAAGCCCTAAACAGGGAAAAGTTAATATAAAGAATTTTTAAGCAATTATAGGAGAATAACAAGGAAGGACAAACTTGGAATGAGAGTTCAGATCACGTTGTCCTGCCCTGTTTGCCATCAACTGAGGCATTCTTGGGACAAACAGCAGTCAGCCCAAGTGAGAGGGACCTGGCAGGAAGGTAGTGGTGTGGGGTGCAGTTTCTCTTTCTGCCTCAGTTACACCCAGATCCCAGGATGACTTTTTCACCTCTCAGAAATCTGCATCGTGTCAATTTGAGCAGCTGGCTGGAGTATTGAGGAATGTGTAAGTAGTGACAAGTACAGGTCCTGGGGAGTGGTGAGGCATGGCCCCAGGCCAGGGAGGCATAGGCTATGCTGACAGTGGAGGATGAAATAGAGGTGGGAACATTCTGTCTTTTTCTTTAAAGCTCAAAGTGCTGGTCCACTTGAGTGGTGCCTGCAAGCCATTTAAAAACAGATAGCAGGCTGGATTTGGCCCTTAGACTGCAGTTTTCCAATATCTCCTCTAGAAATCTGATGAAGGAGAGGCCAGAGAGAACCAGAATTAGAGAGGAAAACTGTTTCCTCCTGCGCTGTCTCTCCAGTGCCCTCTACTGACAAGACTTAACATCATGTCGCCTGGAAAACAAAAAATATTTAAAAGACCCTGATCCATTTTCACATATTGGGGAACAAAGGGTAAATTTGGTGATGAAAGGCAAACTGGTAACTGGCATAGTTAGAATGGTAGAAATTATAATAGGAAAAGGAGAATATGAATTGGTTGCTCAAAGCTTTCATTGTTGAAATGATAGAAGAAAAGAGAGAGTTTTGCAATTTCTCTTCTCTAGATTGAAGAGGAAAATTTGAGATCATTGTTGGATTTATTTGTGAACTGTGGAGAATTCTCATTCTGAACTTTTCCTTTTCTATACCATTTACCTTCTCATCTATAAATGTGAATAATGTTACCTACTTTTCATTGCTGTTGAAAGAATTAGAGACAATTTATAACCCAATTATAATGCTTGGCCCATAGGCCTTCAGTAAACAGTAGCTCTTCTTCCCTAGATGGATCAAAGTTTGACAAAAATCCATGAGAGAATAGTTGGGTTAAAAATTTTAAATGAGTATTATTTTCCCAGGAAATGGAGCATTTTTTAAATTGAAAAATTTAAAACTTGAGCTTTGAAGAAAAAATTGAGGGAAGTTACATAGTAAAATACTAGAACATGCATTGTTAAATGGAATGCAAATAAAGCTTGCTTTTTGGCTGTATTCTTTAGCATGGGTATTTGTTTACATGGTTACTTAATTTGGTGGAAAGCAGTTTTTAATAAGTGAATTCAATTTTGTGGAATTCTAGGTGTTTAGAGATTAGGATAGAAATAAGTTTCTTCATGGTGGGATAATTGGGCTTTTAGGTCTGGGTATTTTAATTCTCAGGCTATAGGAGTTAACATGTTGGGTTGGCTAAAAAGTTCATCTGGGCTTTTCCATAGCATTGTGTGGAAAAACTTCAATGAACTTTTTGGCCAACCCAATATATTATGATAAATGATGGTTATTTGCCAATTTTCTGTTTCTGCTTTGGCTTCATTTGTACATATTCTGGGAATACTCTGATAATTTGAAAAGAGGTAGATGGCTGGGAATTACAATAAAGAATTGAAAAATTTGATGTTGACTGAATTGAATTGAAAAAAATTGATGCCTAGAATATAGTGTTACTGGGGGGCTGCAACATTACTGTGTCTTGGAACTTCCCAAGCCTCATGTTAAAAGTATAAATCCTCAGAAAACGAGGTTTTAGTTTGAGACTTAACTGATTGTAGTAGAATGACTCTTAGTCATCCCATATTTTAGATTTATGGAAAGACTTAACTATTAATATATTAACCCAATACATTATGACTTCCCTGGTGGCTCAGATGGTAAAGTGTCTGCCTACAATGTGGGAGACCCAGGTTCAATCCCTGGGTTGGGAAGATCCTCTGGGGAAGGAAATGGCAACCCATTCCAGTACTCTTGCCTGGAAAATCCCATGGACAGAGACATGTGGTAGGCTACAGTCCATGGGGTTGCAAAAAGTCTGACATGATTGAGTGACTTCACTTTCACTTTAACTGTTAATAAGCCCTGGATGAAAGATTTAATTAGTATAGCATATCTTTGTTTGGGTTAGGACTTTAGTAATACCAAAGCCCATTTTTCTCTTCTACTGTCATAGATATAGGTTTTATGCATGTGGGGATAGGTATGTTTTACAGAATGTTTAGAGCTTCTTTGAAGGCCTTAGAGAGACCAGATCTTCATATTTGCAGGCTAATTGCTGAGGGATTTGTCTGGTCCTTCAGTAAGATCACATGGGTCTAGATTCTCTGTACTGCCTTCTGAACAGTTGTGTTGAGGGTTAAAAATAATGAAGGTCCAATTGCCAGACTGTCTCCATGCTTTTAAAGAATCTTGATATCTTTGCATTACTTTTTATGAAACCACTTTAGTGCTCCTGAAAGCCATGAGTGGACCAGTAGGCTTATGTGCTCAAATAACTGTTGTGGGGTTATTCACACTAAAGTCAAAGGCTCAACAGTAGTTCAGGAGAGGAAAAGAGTTATAGAATATAAAATAAAATGAGATGGGAAGTTATTTTTGCAAAAAACCCACAAAACTAGCAGTTTAAGGTCAGTTGTAATACATTGCTGAACAGGTTTCTGTCATTCAGTTTGGTGAGAGAGAAATTGAGTCAAGATAATTGAATCAGAAAGACCTACCCCCTGGGAACTCCAGGCCTGAGGGGCAGTGAGATTATTTATAGATTATTATAGATTGAGGTTAGATCAGTGTGTGCTACTAAATTTTGCTGTATCTGACATGGAGTTATCCTCAGTGAAGTTAGAGCTATATAACACTGTATGAAGGAATGAGATTNCCGTTACCCTCTCACAATCACCATCTGCAGTGATTTTGGAGCCCCCCAAAATAAAGTCTGATACTGTTTCCACTGTTTCCCCATCTACTTCCCATGAAGTGATGGGATCAGATGCCAGGATCTTAGTTTTCTGAATGTTGAGCTGTAAGCCAACTTTTTCACTCTCCTCTTTCACATTCATCAAGAGGCTTTTTAGTTCCTCTTCACTTTCTGCCATGAGGGTGGTGTCATCTGCATATCTGAGATTATTGATATTTCTCCCAGCACTCTTGATTCCAGCTTGTGCTTCTTCCAGCCCAGCATTTCTCATGATGTACTCTGCATATAAGTTAAATAAGCAGAGTGACAATACACAATGCTAGTGAGAGTGTAAATCTCCATGACCCCAGTGGAATAAATTTGGTTTTGATAATTATAAATGCAAATGTCCTTTGATTCAGTGGAAACCACTTTTAGGAATTTACTTTTTAGATATTAATGCATTTGTGTAAAGACATGTGCAGTGTATTTAATTGCAGCATTGCAATAACAAAAAAAGAAAGGACGGTAATGGCATTAGGGGATTGGTTAAACTATGAAACCTCAATACATTGAAATAGTACACAGCTATAAAGATTCTCTATGTATTATGACAAAATCCCCAATATAGATGAAGTAAAAAAATTCAGGACACTGAGTATACCAAACTTCCTTTTGTGTAAAGTGAAGGAAAATGTGTCTCTTTGCAACTGTATAAAGAAACTCTGGAAGGATACACAAAATCCTGTTTCTGTTGTGAGGGGAAGGTGTAATGGGAACTGTAGAAAACACATAGAAATAAAACTCTCTACCATATCTTTTCTTATATTTGTTTTCAGAATCATATAAATTGTAACTTGTTCAAAGATAAAGTAGAAATTTCCACATAATTGTCAATTATAGCCTTTTCACTTATACAGTGGTTTTTAGTTTTGGATGCATTGTTTGGTTTTACTTCATGACAGTCTCTTAGATTTTAAGTGAAAAATCTAACGTTAGAAAACGCAAATTCAGGGTTCTCTTCACTATAGTTATAGTTGAGTAGGGCCTCTACAAGAGTTAATGTAGGGAAAGGTCAGAAGTTTAGAATTCATTTATACACTTGAGTATTTTAATAATTTAGCAATTTCTCGTAGGGAAAGGTGTTTCCCTTGGTGGGGAAACACATGGTGTGTGGGGGAGTGTTGTTTTCTGATCATGAAAATATTTCCATTTGTTAGTGGTCTCAAAACAATAGATTTCTCCTGTTCTTCCTTCTCTGGGGATCTCAAACATGGCAAGGCTGTCTGGTTGGACTGCAGATTCAACCAAAACCTAAAGTGCCTAGTAAGGACAGGAAGATAGGCCATTTGGGGAATTGATAGAGGAACACCATGCTGAAAGGGGCTCAAAGAAAGCCAAAGGATTTGGAAGAGAGGAACTGAAGACTGGCTGAGGGGGTGTTAGCATGAGTCCTGTCAATGCTAGGAAAGACATTGATACGGTAAGAAGGAAGTCAGGATGTCAGTAGTCCACTGGAGTTGGCTGAGAGAACAGGCCCATCGATGAACAATCACAGTTGTGTTTCTCCTCCTTCTCTTGTCAGTCCCTTCCCTCTTACCCGTTTTGGTTAGGGGAGAGGCTAGACATGTCAAAAGCTTTATTCCAAGTGACTGGGGGGAATTAAGAATGAATACAAGAAAGGAAACACATGGAGCACAAGGCAGGTGGCAAACAGCCTGGCTGGTGTTAAGAAAGCTGCAGAGACACATTACTCCTAAGCAGTAGGATTGAGGCTCTTAAAGGCAACTCCCATGGAGAAGAGCAAAGCCTTTGGGGTGTACCCAGTGCCTGCAGAGTGGTGTCCTGCCCCCATCCCAGTGAAGCTCCATGGGTAAGAGGCCATGTCAGTGGGTCACAGGCTAGCTGGTTTCCTGTAGACCAGCTTTCCATGATTTTCCCCCATGTTGTTTCTCACTCTGTCCTCTTGATACCCTCTACCAGATGCCCATCCTCTTCACTGTCAGTGGTGAATGTATCTGGTGGACTCAACTGTGCAGGTTTCTTCTGGGTCCCCCCAAACTTCCAGTACTTGTGAATTTGTCTGGGAGGTCAATTCAATCACTACCTCAGGTTCCAGACTTAGGCTCAGCACTCTAAGGGTCTCCTGAGAGTGGGTAAGCACTTAATCCACCCTGAGATGGAATGCTTCCTTATATTTGTGTGCAAGGCCCTTGTTCCCTCACCCTTGGCCTGGCCTCCTCAGCACTCTGCTCCCTCAGTCTCCAGAATGCGTTGCCTCCCCAGATGATGGAAGTGCCATCTGGGAGCCAAGACACTAGGAGGAAGGTGGGAAGACCTAACACGGGTACCTTAAGGAGTTTGTTTCAGGAAGGGAAGCAAGGGGGCTCCTGCATGGCTGTAGACTCCCCCTGGAGCTGTCTGGTGTTCCCCACTTTGTTGTATCAGGAAAGAGGGTCTGAGAATGGAGGGTAGAGGAGAGGATGGAGAGAGGATGTCAGTGACATGGCCAACACATCCTTTATTCAACTGACAGGGACCATGAAGAGTAGATTACAGATCTCTGTAGATAGAGATGCAGGTCCCTGGTTGGATGATCCATGGGAAGTTCACTGTCCATCAGAGGGAACTAAGTCAGACAATAGCTAGAAATCTGGAAGGCGCTAGGTAATCAGGCTGGATGGCCAGTGGGTATACAGCCCTGAGGCTGCTGATGCACGGTGTTCTGAGGTATGGCAGCAAAGTGCTGGCAAGGGAGGGGCCAGCTGAGGAAGATGCGGAGTATAGGGACCATGGCTGTACTCAATCCTCCAGGCCTGGGACAGCCCACACCTGGCACATAGTAAGCACACAAAAAGTGACTTGTAGAACTGAAGCTTATTCTCAGGAGCCAAAAGAGACAGAAGGGGGCTGAGTTTTGGAAACTGCATCAAGGGAAGAAGAGTCTGTAGGGAGGGTGTAAAGGGCCTGGGTTTGGCAGTACAGGCAACCTTGGCCTAGTCCAGATGTGGGAAGGTATGTACAAGAGAGAGGGGTAGAATAGGGTGATGGTGGTTGAGCTGCTACAGCCAAGCCAAGAATCTGAGGGAAGAAAGTGGGAAGTGTGATGAAAGGACCCTTTTTAGTAGGCTTGAAGATGACAGAAAAGAAAGTGGACAATAGGCAGAGGTACAGGTAGCAAGTAGGCTCACAATAGAATGGAACTGGCTAGCAACTGGAAGAGAGAAACTACAATGGAAGAAGGGTAAACAGGAATTGGGAAAAGCAAAAGCCCTTGGGAAGGTGTGGCATTCTCCAGGAAAAACAAAAGAGAGAACCAAACCAAACTGAAAAAGAGAAGTGGGAGTGAAGAGTAGAAGAGCTGTTTATTGGAGAGACGGAGGCAGCGACAGGCGAGAGGCAGAGCTTGAGGCCTAGAGTTTCTCTGCCTTAGGAAAGAGGAGTGATCATTTCCAAAGAGACCAGGGTTCATGCTAACCTTTTCACCTTGCAGAGCCCCAAAGAGGTAGCAGGTTTGCAAGGATCCTCATGGGCATGTCTAGGACAGAGGGCAAAAGAGGTATCAGGGCCAAGACAAAATCTTCAAAGCAGGAGAATGCATTTTTTATATAGGCACTGTGTCTTTTAGTTACAATCTCTACCTAGTAAACAGTCTCAGTTCAGATTTCATGTCTTATCTTACTAAAAGAGCCTGGTCTCCTCTTATGTCCTGGGGGTCTCTCTGATCCTCCTGCTGCCCTTGCCCACAGGGTTGGCCAAATCATCTTGAGAAATCCTTTGCATGGCACCTTATTGGTCTTCAGTGCAATTGTGAGGTAAGAATACTTGGGCCCTTAAGGGTTTGAGACAGATGGCCTTACTCTGCCTCTGTGCTGAGTAAATGCCCATCCCTCTGCCTCCAGGGCAACTCATATTAGGCTTGAAAAAGACCAGATGAGGAGGACCATTTCTTTGGATGTCCATTTTTCAGTTTTATGTTGGATTTACCATCTTTGAGATGTCTGTTCCTTTTTGTCTTTTTAGATTTCTAGACCAGTGAAACCTCAGTACCCGTTTTAGAAGCTCCAGCCTCAACCAATTACAGAAGCTTAGTAGCTACCCCACATTCTGACTTGGTGACTAACCCAGTTCTTTTTTTGACTTAAGGTTGGTGGGATACCTTGGGACTCAAGAGGAATTGAACTGAGGAGCAACTATCTTAGGAGTTTGCAGAAAATAAATCTGAGAACACGGGTGTTAAGATTCCATCTCTTCCCTATTTGAAGATGGAGAAGGCAATGGCAACCCACTCCAGTACTTTTGCCGGGAAAATCCCATGGACAGAGGAGCCTGGTGGGCTGCAGTCCATGGGTTCGCTGAGTCGGACACGACTGAGTGACTCCACTCTCTTTTCACTTTCCTTCATTAGAGAAGGAAATGGCAACTCATTCCAGTGTTCTTGCCTGGAGAATCCCAGGGACAGGGGAGCCTGGTGGACTGCTGTCTATGGGGTCACACAGAGTTGGACACTACTGAAGTGACTTAGCAGCGGCAGCAGCTATTTGAAGAGGGTGAGGAACTGCTGGTTAAAATGGAATCTGGATCTCCTAGCCATTGGTTCCATTTGTTCCATCCTGACTTGGATCCACATCAAATACCCTAGAAGGCAGGTTAAAGACCAATTGCTGGAATCCATCCCCAGTTTCTGAATCAGTTTGTCCAGGGTGAAAATTTACATTTCTAAGATATCTTCTAGGTGATGTTGATGTTGCTGGTCCAAAGATTCATTTGAGACCCATAAATTTTGCCATCTCAGAATCTCTTAAGGGATCCAAGGGAACAGATTTCACTCTCTGTTGTTGCCCAGCCCTGCTCACCTTCATCCAGAGCACTCAACTGAACAGAGCTGGAAAGAACTTGTTCTCTGGAACCTCTGGTTATGAGTCAGGGCTCACTTTGTCTTTGATGGAAACAAGAAATAGTGATTTGATTGTAGGAGTGCTGGAAAGGGGAGGATTTTATCCCAAATCATTAGCTCTTTGCTCCCTGAATGCATAACATCATTTTAATAAGGAAACTTTTCCTTCTTCCACTATCAGCTGCTGCTGCTAAATCACTCTCAGAGCTACAGCTTAAAATGTAGATAGCTCTGAGATGGTCAGCCCTTTGGCTATAGTCTCCATTGTAAGGAATTCTTTGCAGAGATACCCTAATGGGGTGGAAAGGCAGGGATACTTGGGCTCTGAATAGGGTAGAGGCACCACACAGAGGGGAAAAAAAGGTGACAGGTTCCTAAAGACTGACTCCTCTATTTTACATTTTGTCCAGAGAGAACATGGAGACATTTTTTTTATTTAAAGGGGATAGGGTAGGGTAGACACGTGGCAGAGGGAGTTGGGAAGATGGGATTTTTCTATGAGGGAAAAATCACTCAGATCTCTTTACCCAGCTGGTGGCTGTTGCTTATTTTATTTTTTGTCCAAGGGAAGTGGTGTTGGACGGAGGTAGAGAAGACAGTGGTACAGTAGAAATGACCTAAAGGGATGCCCCTTCTGCCAAATGCCCTTAGATTCCACGATGCCTTTCAGGTGGGTGCTGAGTGCACCTACACTTTGGGGGCTTCATTTTCCCTCCTTAAAATTACAAGAGATCAAAGGCTGGAGGTTAATACCTGATTTTTAAGAGGTGTGATCCAATGGTATGGAGGGTCACCTCATACAAGTCTTTAGACCAAGGTTTGTGAGAAACTGGATTTGTCAGCAAGTCATATAAATTTTTAAGAAAGCACAGAGTGTAAGCAATACCCTTCAAATCATTAAAGACTGAACACTCTCCTGATATCCTACTGCCTCTGGTATCTTAGTCCTTAAAATGTTTAGAGATCCTTGCTGTGTAATTCTTGACACAAAGATATAATGACCATATTGGATCAGGGAAACTTTACTGACTCCATGGATGGGCTCTGACCCTGCTGAATGTGTATGCAAAATTGAGTGAACTACTAATGTCCTTTCTGCTCAAAAGTGAGTTTCTGTTTTTTATCAGATTCTAAAAAGGGTCTGTGATCCAAAACAGGTTCTGGACAATGCTCACATAGAGCTGAGTGTGTTAACGTTATGAGGCATAGTGGGAGGTAAAAGAAATGGTATCATTCAGTTTTGCCAATGGCATCCAGTATTTTCCTATGCCCTGGGGTGTCTCCTAATACTGATCCTAATTTTGCTCTATTCATAGGAACATAAGCAAGAGAAGTGCATTCTAGGCAAAATGGGAAGGCTGCCCTGAGCAGAAAGGAGGTAGGGGCTGGATTGCTCAGGTTATATCCACTGTAAGAAGCTCAGTCAGTAAAATGACCCTATTTTTGACTCCATTTGGGCCCAGGACTCTGAGGAGCTATGATTCACTCAGTTTTTCCTAAGCAAGTGTAAAAGCCATTAAACTAGATTGTTGTAGCTCACTTCCTCTTGTCTCTCTGGTTAATTCCACCAACTGTGGTTGAGAAACAAGTGTGTTAAGGAAAAGCCAGAATCTAAGCATTAAAGAGAAAATATCCCACTTCCATCCTCTTTGCTTTTCTCCCTCCCTACCCACAAGCTGCTCTTACATACAAGGTAATTTTTAAATTATAAGGGTGGTATCAACACATTATCAATAAAGAGAAACAATGACCAATGCATTAACCAATGCTAGAATACTTATGCAAGTCAAGAGTCAGTGCAGACATTTTCCTAGAACTGCAAGAAGAACCAACCAGAAAGCTTATTACCCTGCATCAGCCCAATAGCTTAAGCCACAGCCATTTTCCCTAAAGTTCTATTTAGGGGAATGAGAACCGCAACAATAACTCCGCCCCTTGATGAGGCAATCAAGGTCAAACAAGAGTGACGACAACAACCTGCAGGCACTGTGACTCCTGCTGTGACTTCTCAGCACTTAAAACAAGACCCCAAAACCCACTCAGCACAAAGCTGCTATGTGCACCTGACGTGAAATTAATAAGACATAGCTCACCTCACAGAGGATGTCTCTCTCTCCACTTAGGCAAAAAGAATCTGTGGCCCAGAGATTCAGACCTAGACTTACATATCCAAGTTGTTTTGATCTCAGTGATACTGGGGAAGGCTGTATATACCTCAACCCCAAAAACTTAAGCCTTTCTGCTAGGGCTCCCTTAATCTCTCGGCTTGCTTATTATCTTGAAACAAAACAAACCAAAACCCCATACAATCCCCACTACCCTCATCCCCAGAACACAGCCCCTAGAAAATCTAGCTTATACAGTTTGCACTTTGCATGCTCTCTTCAAAGACCCTGCACAGATACACAGACACATAAAGACACTGTCAAGAGGAGAGGGGTCTGTTCAAGGGAATAAAGTAGTTTTCTTCTGTGTGGGCCTGGGTTGCCTGGGGGTATAAGGTCCATCTCTTAACACTGTAGCGTGATCTCTCAGTTAGATATATGTATATGCAGGGTGAAGGGAGCAGGAACAGGGGGTGAGGTTACTGTTTGTTTTTCAGCAGGTGGGGTGAGAGGTGTGGATCTATATTCAGATGATTGGAGTAGGGGTGATAGGCCCACACAGGAATGAGGTCTGCCCCTCAACTTTCATTTGGATAAAAAGGGGACTCTGGGTGCCTGATCACTCTCTCTGTTTCCTTATTACTCTGTAACCCAGTGTTCACCAGTGTGATTCAAGGAGTCACCAGTTCTATGAGATGCAAGACAAAAAGGATACTGAGGTCAAATAAATTTAGGAAGCACTGAAGTAAGAAAGGCTTAACCATTTGCTCTAATGCATAAATTTTCGAGCCTTTAATAAGCTAGTATGTGTTTTCTCTCTCTCTATATATATATAGACAGAATATTTACGTTATAGAAGCATGATACTCAAAATATTTAACAACTGGCATGGCACAGGCTTCAACCAATCAGAATGGGCCTTAGCCACAAACTGCTGGTACCACTGTACCCTGGAGAATGGGATCAGGCTGAATATCAGCCCACCCAGTAAGCAGCATTTCCCAAAAGTTTTGCCCAAAGAACTCTACTTTATGTGGCATCTCACAGAACTGGGGAGAAAGGCTCTGGCTAATGCTGGAACTGCGTCTCTCTAGGGATGGGGCCAGGACTCATGATTCTGACCACCGGGGTGCAGGAGAGGGGCAGCTCTGGCAGAGACTCCTGGTAGCACCGGCTGACAGATGTGACTACAGCTGCAGCAGAAACAGATTTCAAAAGACAGATGTCCCTCTGTCCCAGCTGCCCCGGGGACTCTGTCCCTGGTGGGTCAGCAAGTGCCTGTCCAGGTGATGTTTACGGCCGAAGCTCTTCTCACAGCGTGGGCACTGGAAGGGCTTCTCTCCAGTGTGTGTCAGCCAGTGTCTCACCAGGTGGTGCCGTCGGCCGAAGCTCTTCCCACACTCAGTGCACACGTGGCACTTGGGCACAGGTGGTGCGCACTGCCGCTTCCTAGCCCCAGGGCCCTCGCCAACCTCTTGGCCCTTGCAGGATCTGCCATCTGCATGCACTCTCTGGTGGCTGGCTAGATGGGAGTTGCATCGGAAATTCTTGCCACACTCAGGGCACCTGCTGGGCTTGTCATGTAGGTGGGTTTTCTGGTGCCGGATCAGGTGATGTCTTCTCCCAAAGCTCTTCTCACACTTGAGGCAGCTGTAGGGCCTCTCCCCGGTGTGTGTCTGCTGGTGCCTGGCCAGGTGGGAGCCCCACACAAACTGTTTACCACACTCGGGGCACGTGTGCGGTCTTAACAGGGAGTCCGTTTCTGTGCTACACAGAAGGTTTGAGAAGCTATCTTCCTGAAGAAAAGGTGGGCCTAGGAGCATGCCTCTGGAGCTTCTGGGCATGGAATCCCAGTTTGCATCCTGCTCTGGGTTCCAGAGAACAGTATCTTCAGATACACTAGATAACATTCTGGGAGGCTCTGCTTCTAGTTCAGGGGTATCCCCCTCATGCTCACTTCCATCTCCTGTGGAAAAAGGAAAATACAGACCCCAAGAGGTGAGTCACAAGGGAGTAACCCAGGACTTAGTCACAAATGAGGCTGTATGATGCCTGTTAGGGTCTAAACCTTACCCCATAAGGGCTGAAAGAATAGATTTTAATGTTGTACAAGACAGTATAACAGGTACAGTGGTTAGAGCTTAGACTTAGGAGACAGATACCCACAAAACCTGTTTCCCCACTATACTTCTGTAGGCCTTCATTTCTTCTTCTGCAAAGTGGGAATAATTATAAGGTAGATGTTATAAGACAGATAGGATAGTACCTGCATATGTTAGTCTATGCTATTATTGTTATCTATTTATTACTATTATTTATTTAGCACTTAAAAAAACCTATTAATCACCATCACCATGAAGAGAGGTGAGGAATGGTCTGAAAATCACTGACCAGGTGACACCTCATCAGCAACACTGGAGACATTGTGGAAGGCATTTCCACAATGGGTGGGAGGTTGAACAACAACAAACATTTATTGAGTGCTTACTATGTGCTTGGTACTGTTTGACTATGGTAACATATTTAAATCTCATAATAATTTATAGATGAGGAACCCAAAGAGAAGTTACTTTTCCAAGGTTCCACAGGTATGGTCCTAGATTCAGATCCACAAAGTTTGGCTCTAGAGCCTGCCCTCTAAATTATTATGTTATAGTCTTGCTTTTGAAGAAAAAGATCTCTAAACCATTCAATGCTATAACTGTCTGAGGCAGAGGAGGCGTTGGAGGGACATGTAATGACAAACCTCCAAAAGGGGTGAAGGTCGTGGCTGAGTATATCATACATCATTACCTGTGTATGTGACCTTCAGAATGTCCCTCTCTTCCAAGTCTGGGGGGTCAGGGACCCATTGTTCTTCTCCTCCTTCTAGTTGAGAAAGCATATCCAGTTTGGGAATTGGAAATCCTGACCATGGGAAAAGAAAACAGAGATGTCAGTTTGTTCAACTGTAATTTTCATTTCTGAAAAAAGCTTTTTCCTAGGTTATTCCTGTGAACTCTATAGATAAAGAAGGCCAGATAAAACAAGCCTTTCCCTCTCCCCACTCCCATTTCTGCTAAGTCCCCTCTCCTTTCAGAAAATCATATTCTCTTTCCAACAAGTGTTCTCTTTTGTGCAAATTCCAAATACTTTCAGCTCAACTGTTCTTTCTGATCATGACTTCACTTAATTAGCCCGACTACAGCTGTCTCACCCACACCCCTACTCTCAATCTTTCCCTAGATGGTTTCTGAGTTTCCAAGGACTCAGTTCCACTTCTTAGGTGTCCTTCTCTCTGATAGAATCTCCCAATTCCCAACCAAGAATTGCGTAAAGTTCTCTAATAATTCACAGCATTTTGTTGTTGTTTTTTAAAAAGTGACACTTCTATTCTCTTTGGATTAACCCTAGTGCTCTTTCCCTAGTGGAAACCTAGACAGATTCCCTGCCAAGAAAAGAACCCCAAATGGACACTATGCAACAGTCCCAGAGCAGATGGCTCCACTCTCCCAGAGTACAGTCACTGAGTGGCTGGGGAAGATCGTGCTTACTCAGAGAGACCACTATCCCACAGTTTTCCTGCATGACATATTCTCCATAGAAGTCTGTTTGAGAAGGGTCCAGGCTCCTCCACTCCTCCTGAGAGAAGCACAGAGACACATCCTTGATGGTTACCAGGCCCTGAAACAAAATGCAGCATCATCTATCAGCAGCTGTTCTTTAAGGAAAATGGGGTCTCAGTATAGAAGGCTAAGGTGGGAGTAGAGGAGAGGTGGCAAGAGGTCTAGAAAAAGAACTGCCCAGAGGTTCTCAGGCCGGGAACATGGTTTTGGTGAAGAGGAAAGGGGCAAAAGTAATGGTCAGGGTGTGAGCAATAATGTCTGTAGAGGAGATTCCCAAGTTGGGACCATGAGAAGTTGGAGGCACCACAGACTCACTGGTCCCACTGTGTAGTTACAAGTGTCTACCCAGTCTCTTCTCATCTGCCTTTCTTCTGCCTATTCTTGCTGCCTTTCTTCACCACAGAAATTGTGTATAAGTTCCTCCTTTCTCTACTTGACCTTTCCTTTCCTATCTGCACAAAACAATATGGATAAAATATTCTTTCTGGCCTCCTCCCCCTATTATGCCATATCCTTATCTTTTAAGGCAGCATAGTCTGGCAGTTAGGAGCCCAGATTCTGGAGCCAAATGACTCCTAGCTCTGTCACTGATATTAGCAGTATGACCTTACACAAGTGCCTTAATCTCTTCCTGTCCAATTTACTTGTCTGGGGATAACTGCGTTTCTCTCAGGGTTAAACGAGTTAATGTACAGAAAGCACGCAAAGAACAGCAAGCATGGTAAGCATTCTGGGAGTATGGATACTACAACTACTATTATTACTAACTTCCCATGGCTCTCCCCTTGCCTTCTGATTCTAAACTTGTTCTCTCTCTCTGGTGCTGCCCCTCTTCACATCTTTCTATCTTCTATTCATGTTCTTAAATGCTCCATCATCCACCTAGTCCAGTCTACTTTATGTTCTTCCAAGCTTCCTTCAGGTCTTCTTTTCCTAATCTTTCCAGATTTCTGTTTTTAAATTTAAAATAATCACTTATTTTTGGCCGTGCTGCGTCTTTGTTGCTGTGCATGGGCTTTCTCTAGTTGTGGTGAGCAGGGGGCTACTCTCCGGTTGCAGTGGACGGGCTTCTCATTGCGGTGGCTTCTCTTGTTGCGCTCGGGCTCTAGGGTGCATGGGCTTCAGGAGTTGCGGTGCTTGGGCTTTGCTGCCCCATGGCATGAGGAATCTTCCCAGACCAGGGATCAAACCTGTGTCTCCTTCATTGGCAGGTAGATTCCTACGCACTGTTTAATCAGGAAAGCCCATGATTTATTTCTTAATGAACATTAATGAATTTTTCTTAAACTCTCCTTGTGGAGAATCTATTAAAACAAAACAAACTCAATCTATAGGAATTTTCTTCTTCTCATCATGCCTCCATTCATTTTTCAAAAGGGTATGAGTTCTTTAGAAAGGGATAGAATCTGTGCAGATATCAGACTAAATACCAATAGCGATCAAGTGAAATGACAAATCAATTAAATGAAATGAAGTAAGAGTCACTCAGTTGTGTCTGACTCTTTACAACCCCATGGACTGTAGCCTGCCAGGCTCCTCTGTCCATGGAATTTTCCAGGCCAGAATACTGGAGTGGGTAGCCGTTCCCTTCTCCAAGGAATCTTCCCAACCCAGGGATTAAACTCAGGTCTCCTGCGTTGCAGGAAGATTCTTTACCATCTGAGTCACCAGGGAAGCCCAATGGAATGACACAAAGGCTACAGAAAGGCAGCAATGACGAGACCTTGAGAGAGGCCAAGAGAAGAATACAGCCCACCTGTGATCCCGCCGCAAGAAGTGCAGCTGCCATCTCCCAATCTCCAGTGCTCCCTTCCTGGGGAATGGCAGGAACCCAGGGAGTGGACTGAGCTGGGGAGGGGAGAGAGGAACCATTAGAGACGGCGCATCCATCTTTTTCCAGTTAGAGCCTGGGCCCTAGTTTAGTGGGGCTTAAGCGTCATATTTTTCCCCTATATCTATGGCCACTGGTAAGACTCAAATGCATAAATATATTGTAGTAGAAGAGACCTTCCCTCAAATGTTCTGAAAGGGTACTGAGTGGTTTTTAGTAGAGCATTTATATCATTCATTTCTACTAAACTAGCTGTGGTTTGAATTTGTATTATTCAAATGTAATTTTCATCTTGTAAAGTGCACTTTATGGGTGTGTTTTCCAGGGGCAGTCAGTGTTTCCGTCACTTCCTTTGTCTCTCATATTTGTTACTACTAACCATATAACAGGTGGAGGGAGTGATAATGTAAGAAATGGGAGAAACCCAGTTACATGGCTTGCAGAATCCAGATGCTTCTTATATTTTTCTGACTAGGGCCTGTAAGTTCTTTCTATTTCTGTGCCCTAGTCCTGGTACTAACTGTGCTGTTCAGTCAGTCCATTGCAATTTGGAGATTTTTAATTCTACTTTTTTAATAGAGATTTGAAGATTATTCTCTGCATTGTGCTTCCCACACACACCCTATGGGCTCTCACCCTTCTCCTCAAGGGACTGTGGCTCCTCTTCAAGGTCACAGCATAGGTGCTCCAATGGCCCTGGAGCTGTTCTCCATGGCACCTCTTCCTGGCTTCCCCTTTCCACCTGGGGCTCTGCTCTATCCAGCTGGACATTCATCGACTCCCATCCTGTCCCCAGGGCTGCTGTCTGTTCTGAAAGCATTTTTGCTGCAAACTCAAATTGTGACCTGGAACAAATTCATATCAGTTATGCCCATGACAATGGAAAGGGGTGATAGTTCTAAGGGAGTTATGGAGAACAGTCCAGGGATAAAAGATGAAACTGGATAGGAAGAGCTTGATGGAAGATAAGCTTTAAAAGTTTGATGTGTTCCAATCAACTGAACCTGAGCCATAAATGAGCAGGTGCTATATAGTAAAGTCACTGATGGTTATTTTGGGGACCTCATGGTTGGCAGAACTTCATTTAAAAAAATACTGGAAATTCAAAAGCTATCAATTAATTTCAACCACGGAAAATACTTAATCTAGGAATCTCAACCACTGAAAATAAGCAATCTGGAAATATGCAGGAGGGAATGCAAACAGATTTGCATTCAACAAAAATGGAGGTAAAAAACATAAGATTTTCTGCCACAAACTTCATTCTCATCAGTTTAGAATGAAATGATTACTATAGGTAGAAGTCCTAGTCAAAGGGTGTATTTCTCAGAAGGCTGAACCAAATGGTGCCTTACTTAGAACAAGTCTCAACCAAGAGACTTACAACCTATCATTCTGTTGTAGAAAATCAGAACTGGTAGTAAATATGGTGGACAGATCAATAACTTGGAAAGCAGATGTAAGATTCTAAAGCAACCTTAACAGATAAGAGAAACTTGGCAGTGAGGAGCTATGTCTAAAGAAAGAAAGAAAAAAGAATAGAAAGAATTTCGTATAGGTAGAATAAGGGGAAACAGGTGTTGCTAACATGACCCTGGGGTAAATAACAGCCCTGTGATTTAAGACACAGCAAAGANCACTCAGTTGTGTCTGACTCTTTACAACCCCATGGACTGTAGCCTGCCAGGCTCCTCTGTCCATGGAATTTTCCAGGCCAGAATACTGGAGTGGGTAGCCGTTCCCTTCTCCAAGGAATCTTCCCAACCCAGGGATTAAACTCAGGTCTCCTGCGTTGCAGGAAGATTCTTTACCATCTGAGTCACCAGGGAAGCCCAATGGAATGACACAAAGGCTACAGAAAGGCAGCAATGACGAGACCTTGAGAGAGGCCAAGAGAAGAATACAGCCCACCTGTGATCCCGCCGCAAGAAGTGCAGCTGCCATCTCCCAATCTCCAGTGCTCCCTTCCTGGGGAATGGCAGGAACCCAGGGAGTGGACTGAGCTGGGGAGGGGAGAGAGGAACCATTAGAGACGGCGCATCCATCTTTTTCCAGTTAGAGCCTGGGCCCTAGTTTAGTGGGGCTTAAGCGTCATATTTTTCCCCTATATCTATGGCCACTGGTAAGACTCAAATGCATAAATATATTGTAGTAGAAGAGACCTTCCCTCAAATGTTCTGAAAGGGTACTGAGTGGTTTTTAGTAGAGCATTTATATCATTCATTTCTACTAAACTAGCTGTGGTTTGAATTTGTATTATTCAAATGTAATTTTCATCTTGTAAAGTGCACTTTATGGGTGTGTTTTCCAGGGGCAGTCAGTGTTTCCGTCACTTCCTTTGTCTCTCATATTTGTTACTACTAACCATATAACAGGTGGAGGGAGTGATAATGTAAGAAATGGGAGAAACCCAGTTACATGGCTTGCAGAATCCAGATGCTTCTTATATTTTTCTGACTAGGGCCTGTAAGTTCTTTCTATTTCTGTGCCCTAGTCCTGGTACTAACTGTGCTGTTCAGTCAGTCCATTGCAATTTGGAGATTTTTAATTCTACTTTTTTAATAGAGATTTGAAGATTATTCTCTGCATTGTGCTTCCCACACACACCCTATGGGCTCTCACCCTTCTCCTCAAGGGACTGTGGCTCCTCTTCAAGGTCACAGCATAGGTGCTCCAATGGCCCTGGAGCTGTTCTCCATGGCACCTCTTCCTGGCTTCCCCTTTCCACCTGGGGCTCTGCTCTATCCAGCTGGACATTCATCGACTCCCATCCTGTCCCCAGGGCTGCTGTCTGTTCTGAAAGCATTTTTGCTGCAAACTCAAATTGTGACCTGGAACAAATTCATATCAGTTATGCCCATGACAATGGAAAGGGGTGATAGTTCTAAGGGAGTTATGGAGAACAGTCCAGGGATAAAAGATGAAACTGGATAGGAAGAGCTTGATGGAAGATAAGCTTTAAAAGTTTGATGTGTTCCAATCAACTGAACCTGAGCCATAAATGAGCAGGTGCTATATAGTAAAGTCACTGATGGTTATTTTGGGGACCTCATGGTTGGCAGAACTTCATTTAAAAAAATACTGGAAATTCAAAAGCTATCAATTAATTTCAACCACGGAAAATACTTAATCTAGGAATCTCAACCACTGAAAATAAGCAATCTGGAAATATGCAGGAGGGAATGCAAACAGATTTGCATTCAACAAAAATGGAGGTAAAAAACATAAGATTTTCTGCCACAAACTTCATTCTCATCAGTTTAGAATGAAATGATTACTATAGGTAGAAGTCCTAGTCAAAGGGTGTATTTCTCAGAAGGCTGAACCAAATGGTGCCTTACTTAGAACAAGTCTCAACCAAGAGACTTACAACCTATCATTCTGTTGTAGAAAATCAGAACTGGTAGTAAATATGGTGGACAGATCAATAACTTGGAAAGCAGATGTAAGATTCTAAAGCAACCTTAACAGATAAGAGAAACTTGGCAGTGAGGAGCTATGTCTAAAGAAAGAAAGAAAAAAGAATAGAAAGAATTTCGTATAGGTAGAATAAGGGGAAACAGGTGTTGCTAACATGACCCTGGGGTAAATAACAGCCCTGTGATTTAAGACACAGCAAAGAACCTGTGACACATGATAGAACCAGTCAGATCTAATTACAAAAACATATTCAATTTTAAAGAAGGGTATGGTGAAGCCAGAGTGTATTCCATCACAAGAAACAAAAATTAAGAAAGGGATGGGAAATATGTCCATTAGGGAAAAGTTTAAAACAATGGACCTAGTCTTCTCTTGCCTTGGGAATAAGGCTCATGAATGATGCTGCCAATGAATAAAAAGGGAGATGTTTTCTTTCTCTATGTAGATCTCTTCTCTTGATTTCAAGAGAATAGATTTAGGTAAGATTTAAAAATTCTTAATAATCCTGCAGTGCACAGAGTTGAAGGCTCTTTGCTCTGGACCTCTTCGGAGCACAACAGGTTGTGTTGTGATAGCAGTCTCCCTGCCTTACAGTAAAGAAAGTTTATAAGACTGTGCAGTCACTTTTTGCTTGGCAACATCGAATTTTTATGATTCTTATTCAATGCCCAAGCAATCAGAGTCAGTGAAAGTGTTCCAAAAACGGGTCAGACCCTCCATAACTGTTCTGGCTCACATTCATCTAATGACATTTGCCAAGAACCCAGAAGCCCAGAACAGATAATGACAAATGTCAAGTTGTTTATTTTCTTGCCTGTCTTTGACAAGAGAGGTAAATGAGAACCCTAAACTCAATGAACAGCAAGGGAACAAATTCCCCTTTCATCTCAGATGTCCAAAGATGTCTCAGGGCCTCTTGGGAACATTCTGGACTGATTCCCAGCTTAGGTTTCCTTTTCAGAGACTTCTCATGAGAAAGGAAAATTCCCAGTAAAGCAATAAAGAGGGAGTTCTATTTTAGATTTCTCCTCTGAATTCCAGCCCCTGTGTTCTCTTCACTTCTGATATGTAAAGCATGGATTCCCCCTCTTCAACAAAGGTCTTCCTCATCCACTAGCTTCTTTGGAAAGTCCTCCCCCAGGGCTTTACCTCTAGGTAAATATCTGGACATTTGTCTGAGATCCATTTCTCCATCTCCCTAGCAGCAGAGTCCCTTGATCGGAAGCCTCTTTCGCAGGCCAGATGTGAGACTCTCCAGACCATTGACAGAAAACCTGTGGAAGAAATCTCAGCAAAGGAGGGGACGAGTACTTGTCCTCAGACTGCCTTTGCTAAGATGTGCATGCGCTCCGAGCCAGCACCTGGGCAGTTAAGCTATCAGCCCTAACCTGGATTTTCCTGATTCCAGGATGTATTTCAGGCCTGCTGGAGTCAGGGTTCTAGAAGTTTCGTTTGCCCTTTTGCTTCACATATCTTAGGGGGGCATGGCACCTGCAGAAGTTGGTTTCTGCAGCTAGTGCTGTTGGACAGAGGAAGGGCCACGCTACCGAAGTGAGTAGTAGCCCAAGGGCACAGGGACAGTCGCTGTCAGAGAAGCCTGGCCCGGTCCCGGGCGGGGTGTGGGCGGGACGGGTGCCCACTCCAGAGTTGGGTTGCTTCGTCCCGCCTCATCTCCGTGCCCCGGGAGAGGGTCAGGTTTCAGAGAACTCGAGAGAGAGGCAGAGCTGGAGCAGGGGAAGTGAGGTCAGAAAACAGGTTGCCGGTGAATTGGGACAGCAAGTGAAGAAAAAGGAGCTACGGGGAAACATGCGCGCGGTGACAGCGGCGGGAACTCGCGGGGCCTGACAGCGACGACGCAGGGGACGAAGAGACAGGAGAGGGGCGGGCACAGAATGTCAGCGCAGCCGAACCTGGGAATGGCCAGCGACCCAGAGGCCGCGTCGACCCTCCTCCCCGCCCCCACGGGTGACCGGCCCCACTCGCCGCCCGGGGAAGCCAGGTGTCCTTCCCTCCCGCCGTGACTCCCGCCGCCCGGCCCCAACTCACCCTGGTCGGTTTGGCCTGCAGCCCGGTGTCTCCGTCCCGGGCGCCGCCTGCCCCTCCCCTCCGTCCTCGCTTCGTCGGAGCCGGCGTCCGCGGAGCCAGCGACAGGCGGAGACGGCGGCCCGGCGGGCGCGGGTGGGGCGGGCACAGGAAATCCCCGCCCGCTTCCGGGGCTCGGCGGCCGCGGCGGCGCTAAGAGGGGAGGGCCCGGTGCGGGGGACGCGCTGCGGCCCCGGCGACCCCCGGCCGGCCCAGCCCCGCACTTCAGCGCCCGCCACCCCGGGGCGCCGCCGGCCCGAGCGCGCAGATCCCGGCTGACGGCGGTCGCTCAGCCCCGCCCTCCCCCTGACTGGTCATCTTCCCTCCCGGGCACTCGGCCCCCCGCCGGCTCCTTTGCACTTGGGTTCGTTAATTACCTTGCCATTGTAACAACTGCTGGTTANCTGGATTTTCCTGATTCCAGGATGTATTTCAGGCCTGCTGGAGTCAGGGTTCTAGAAGTTTCGTTTGCCCTTTTGCTTCACATATCTTAGGGGGGCATGGCACCTGCAGAAGTTGGTTTCTGCAGCTAGTGCTGTTGGACAGAGGAAGGGCCACGCTACCGAAGTGAGTAGTAGCCCAAGGGCACAGGGACAGTCGCTGTCAGAGAAGCCTGGCCCGGTCCCGGGCGGGGTGTGGGCGGGACGGGTGCCCACTCCAGAGTTGGGTTGCTTCGTCCCGCCTCATCTCCGTGCCCCGGGAGAGGGTCAGGTTTCAGAGAACTCGAGAGAGAGGCAGAGCTGGAGCAGGGGAAGTGAGGTCAGAAAACAGGTTGCCGGTGAATTGGGACAGCAAGTGAAGAAAAAGGAGCTACGGGGAAACATGCGCGCGGTGACAGCGGCGGGAACTCGCGGGGCCTGACAGCGACGACGCAGGGGACGAAGAGACAGGAGAGGGGCGGGCACAGAATGTCAGCGCAGCCGAACCTGGGAATGGCCAGCGACCCAGAGGCCGCGTCGACCCTCCTCCCCGCCCCCACGGGTGACCGGCCCCACTCGCCGCCCGGGGAAGCCAGGTGTCCTTCCCTCCCGCCGTGACTCCCGCCGCCCGGCCCCAACTCACCCTGGTCGGTTTGGCCTGCAGCCCGGTGTCTCCGTCCCGGGCGCCGCCTGCCCCTCCCCTCCGTCCTCGCTTCGTCGGAGCCGGCGTCCGCGGAGCCAGCGACAGGCGGAGACGGCGGCCCGGCGGGCGCGGGTGGGGCGGGCACAGGAAATCCCCGCCCGCTTCCGGGGCTCGGCGGCCGCGGCGGCGCTAAGAGGGGAGGGCCCGGTGCGGGGGACGCGCTGCGGCCCCGGCGACCCCCGGCCGGCCCAGCCCCGCACTTCAGCGCCCGCCACCCCGGGGCGCCGCCGGCCCGAGCGCGCAGATCCCGGCTGACGGCGGTCGCTCAGCCCCGCCCTCCCCCTGACTGGTCATCTTCCCTCCCGGGCACTCGGCCCCCCGCCGGCTCCTTTGCACTTGGGTTCGTTAATTACCTTGCCATTGTAACAACTGCTGGTTATACGCCGGCAATCGCTATGAGGCTGATTTCTAGAGACAACGGTCTCAATTCTTCCAGGAGCTCACCTTCTAGGTTTCAAGAAAATGACGGTGATGATAAGGGGCTGAGAGAGCGTTGAGGAGGAGTCACTAATTCTGGACGAGGTTGACTTCACCCGAGACGTGTGTCTGAAGGAGGCCTTGCGGCTGCATTGTCCAGTTTGCGAAACCACCAGCCACAGTCCATCCAGACAGAGGTGTGTTGTAACATACGCACCAGATAATTCGGAAGACAAAATCAGCGAAATGAACTATAGCTAATAAACAGTGTTTTGAATATGTTGAGCTAAAATGTTTAAATTCACTTCACCTACTTCTTTTAGCTTTTTAAATATGGCTGCTAAGGTGTTTGTATATGCGGCTTACGTATTTCTATTGGACAAAGCTACTTCGAAACAGTAAGATAGGTTTGACTGGAAAAGATGAGAAAGGGCCTACAAAACAGAATAAACACACTACTCTTAGAATCTGTTTATAATCTACAAATCGCGTTCTTCGTCACCAGAACAATTCTGTACAATTGTATTTTATAGGCTTAACAAGTGACTCACTTAAGATCATAGGGGACAGACACTCCTTTAATATACAGTTGTTTTTGCTATGTGCCAGGAACTGTAACTAAATCCTGGAAGTCAAAGATCCCAAAGGAATTGTCTGCCTGTGGATTCAAAACCTCAAGTCTGTGGAAACACGTTAGCAAATATTTGCAAAAAAATATAACAGATGCTAAAGTGGAAAGATACTTTGCACTAGGAGCAAAGAAGTAAATGTGCATAGCTGGGAGGTCAGAGAAGGCCTGACAAGTCTTGAGGGAGAGAAGGGTGGGGAAGGCTCCATTAATGAAAGAGAACCTGCTAGACATGCAGTTGCAAAAGGATATAGACCATATTCAAGAGCAGATCGTAGGGTATTTTGCGGAAGTAGTAGAGCCAGGATTAATATCTCAGTTCCTGGAACTAAATCCAGAAGTTCTTTTCATTTATATTTCCACAGGTGAGAAATACAAGGTATGTTAATCTGGGTATTTAACAATAGCACTATCTCAGTGATTTAACATAATAAGAGCTTATGTTTCATATACGTCCGTGTGTAGCAGGCTTGTTGGGGCCAGTGAATGGGTTACATGCTCTTTCCAATTATGGAAAGACTAGGTTTCTACCACCTTGTGGCTCCAACATCCCTTGTTGCCTTGGAATCATCCAATCTGTGGACTGAGTTGGTGGAGGTATCAGGGCCCAGCCCTGGAAGTGCTATACATTATTTGTACCCCATTTCCTTAGCCAGGGTTCAAGTACATGATTACATGGCTGCACCCAACTGCAGGGGGTGACTGTGAAGTGACTTCACAGGAAGTGTGAAGGAAATGGGGTTTGATGAATGGTTAGCTTTGCTTCTGTCACACTTATAATTAATCAAGCACCTAAACCTGACTTTACCTGAAGGAGATATTTGGGGAGTGGTGGCAGATTATATTAAAAAAAAAACATAGAAAAAGGAGGCAAAATAGTCATCTTTGGCCTGATGACACAGTAATGGGACATTAATATTTAATAAACATCTACTTTATACCAGAAATTTGTTTTTTAGCATCATGGGGAAAAATATAAAATGTCTTCATTATTAGCTTTAATGTGCCATCTCTTTAGCTATCAGTCAGCAAGCTGTGAGGTATAGATATCATCTCAGCAAGGGTTTAAGAGCATTCAGTGAGCCAAAAGGCAAAATTAGGAATTGAACTCTGGCCTTCGACTTATAATCTGGTACACCTGTCACCAGAGTGTTACTTTACCTTTCACAGTAATATGTGGATGAATCCAAATTCCTATGTAAGGTGGAATAATTAAACATGCAGGGAGTATCAGGCAGATGATTCCATCTTTTTAAGACTTTCCAGTCTTAGATCAAGACAGCATCTTGGGTAGAATCGGAAGGCAGAAACATACATGCTGTGGGGGCACATGCAGATGTGCCTATTTAGAGAAGAAATGAAATGAGGAAAATGATAGATTAGAATAGTGGATCAAGGATTTCTAACTTGCCATGTCAAGTTATAGAGAATCACTATATTTAGTGTTACAAGCAAGAGAAATAACTGATGGGTCTAATTATATCATTCTAAGGAGACTCTTTTATTCAGGACTGCCCTATTGATAGAGTTCAGAATAATAAAATGGTATGAGTTGGACCCGAAGCTGGATTCTAGTGTGTGTAGTACAGAGTTCCTCAGGACATGGCAGTATTCTTCCTGGGGCTCAGGGAAGTCACAGTCATTTAAGGTTCCAAGTTCTCTGTGAGGGCTTCAAAAGACCTTAAGAGGCTTAGTCTCTTGTCTGTCAGCCTTGGCTCCTTCATTTCTGAACTCTTGTTCTGCCGTGGTTTGAATTAAAAAAGTATAATGCAGGTGTTCACCAGTTTATGATCATGTTATGAGTTTATTAGTTGATTGTAATAAATTATCACCTTGGCTTATGAAAACCTGTTCCACTGTAATAAACATACCTCCAATTGCTAATTAGAGCCCAATCACCATTTATAACACTGCTTTTTTTCCACTCAAAGTTTTTGAAGCTTGATGTTGGAGATGAGTTTTCACTAATATGGCAGTGCAGTTATTTGCTTCCGCTATATCTGGGTCTATAAAAGAAAGAGAAAGGTCGAGGAAACTGTAGTAGGACTCCTGTGGAAAGAAAGGTAAGGGCCCCTTAGTTAGTAGTTAATAATTAAAACTGGTACTTGTAGAGCACTTTGAAATTTACAAAGTGCTTCTGTATACATGTGATCTTCATAACTCAGAGAGATAGACTAATCATCTTTATCCCTAGTCTTCACAAAGAGATACAACTGAGCAACAACAACAATAATCCCTAGTTTACATTTAAGGAAATAGCAGTTCAGATATTTAAAATTGCAGAACCTCACTTTTTATTTCTATAATTCTGGGCAGATTTATATAGATATATCTGTTTTCTAATCAATAAAATGAATGTCATTATATCTACTCTGTAGGGTTGTTCTCAAGAATAAATGAGATAACGTAAATTGCCACCTAAAAACTGTCATTCACCATTTGCCTCTACAAGGATTAGATCACTAGCTGCTGTTGTCACTGACCTTCAACACATCTTAAAAAGACTTCAGGGTGGAGATCAAGGATGAGGCACTCTGTGCTCTGGGAAAAACTGGCAGAACAGGCTTTTAGATAGATATTTTCAGAAGAAGGTTTTATGAGCCTAATTTCTTGCATCATCTCATATCTAGGTAAGCACTAATATTAATGAGGACATTTTTTCTTGTGACTATCAGCAACCTTCTAAAGTATAATCTGGATACATGTATCCCCCTTCAGCAAAATCATGTATATATTGACCTTCCCCCTACCTCTTTAAAGCAGTTCCTCAGAGCTATCTGAGAGGGTGTCTCCCAGGCTATAGTCCTTACTTTGCTCCAAATAAAACTTAACACACAACTCTCACATTGTGTGTGTGTGTGTTTTTCCTGTCAACAAAATAGATAATGTAACACATAGGAATAATTCAGTAAATGATAAGACCTAGGTATGGAGCTGTATAATTGGTGAAAAGAGGACTTAGTAGGGTGGGACAGAGCAAAGATGGGATAAAAGATAAATTTATTCCTGAGTCTCAGTGAGGTAGACAAGTTGATTGGAGCTGAAGGTGTAGGTGGCAGAGTGGGAGCTTTAACTGGAGCTCGGGATAGGGGCTACAGTTATTGGTAATAACTAGATATAGGGTATGATTGTAAAAGTGAATGACTGAGGTTGTGGACAAGATTATTTAAGGTAAGAGAAAGTCAAGGAATGGAGAGGCTGGGTGTTAGTGGGGATAGTAATCAAAATATTTAACTACCAGTACTAGTGTGGGCATGGGTCCATTAAAATGAAGGAGCTTATAGTTCTGTGCAGGGTCCTGGAGGCACTAGTGGCAATGAAAATATTTCAGTATTTTAATGATCATACTTGCACAGTTGAACCCAGGGCATAAGATGGGTCATCCACATGGATACTACCATGAATGATGATGAGGTTACATAGAGTGAGATAACAAGCTAGTTGAGGGAGTCTTTAATGAAAGAAGGAGAATGACCAGGACTATGGTAGGTAATAATAACAAGGAAGGGTAATGTGCAGAATGGCCTGGTGTCTCAAAGGAGCAGAACATTACTTAGGGAGAAAGGAGGAAAGTGGTGCTTGAGGCAGTAATGAAGAGCAAAGAGCATATTTATTCTACTTCTAACTCTAGAAGGTGTAAAACTGTGGCTTTCAAATTTCATATATTGTATTTGAAAAAAAAAACATATTTGAAAGTCATCATTTATATACTTGAAAAAATAGCTTACTTTCATGGAACAATACCTTAACTACATGCAGTATATGCTGATATTTTTCTATTTATTTTTGAAGCTTTTAATTTCATACCCATTAATTTCATAAACCATGAATAGGTTGCAATTTACCATTTGAGAAGCATTGTTATGTATATTATCAGAGAGGACTGCAAAAGAAGCATGCTTTTTCCTAAGGAGGTAGCCAGGTTTCAGTTAGATAAAAGGTGGAAGAAACATCTGTCAAAGAGGTTGAAGGACATAGAAGTGTCTTAGTCTGTTCAGGCTGTGGTAACAAAAATCATAGACATGGTGGCTTATAAACAGTGAACGTTTATTTTTCACAGTTCTGGAGGGTGAGAAGCCTAAGACTGAGACACTGACAGATTCTGGTGAAAAACTGCTTCTGGTGTCTTCTTGCTCTGTCTTCACATGACAAAAGGGGCAAGGGAGCTCTCTGAGGCCTCTTTTATAAAGGCATTAATCTCATTTATGACCAGTGCATTTTCTTGGCAAAACTCTATTGTTAGTCTTTGCCCTGCTTCATTCCGTATTCCAAGGCCAAATTTGCCTGTTACTCCAGGTTTTTCTTCCTACTTTAGCATTCCAGTCGCCTATAATGAAAAGGACATTTTATAGGTGTTAGTTCTAAAAGGTCTTGTAGGTCTTCACAGAACCGTTCAACTTCAGCTTCTTCAGCATTACTGATTGAGGCATAGACTTGGGTAACTGTGATATTGAATGGTTTGCCTTGCAAACGAACAGAGATCATTCTGTCGTTTTTGAGATTGCATCCAAATACTGCATTTCAGACTCTTTTGTTGACCATGATGGCTATTCCATTTCTTCTGAGGGATTCCTGCCCTCAGTAGTAGATATAATGGTCATCTGAGTTAAATACACCCATTCCAGTCCATTTTAGTTCGCTGATTCCTAGAATGTCGACGTTCACCCTTGCCATCTCTTGTTTGACCACTTCCAATTTGCCTTGATTCATGGACCTGACATTCCAGGTTCCTACGCAATATTACTCTTTACAGCTTTGGATCTTGCTTCTATCACCAGTTTCATGCACAACTGGGTATTGTTTTTGCTTTGGCTCCATCCCTTCATTCTTTCTGGAGTTATTTCTCCACTGATCTGTAGTAGCATATTGGGCACCTAATGACCTGGGGAGTTTCTATTTTGGTATCCTATCATTTTGCCTTTTCATACTGTTCATGGGGTTNTTCATGGACCTGACATTCCAGGTTCCTATGCAATATTGCTCTTTACAGCATCGGATCTTGCTTCTATCACCAGTCACATGCACAACTGGGTATTGTTTTTGCTTTGGCTCCATCCCTTCATTCTTTCTGGAGTTATTTCTCCACTGATCTCTAGTAGCATATTGGGCACCTAATGACCTGGGGAGTTTCTCTTTTGGTATCCTATCATTTTGCCTTTTCATACTGTTCATGGGGTTCTCAAGGCAAGAATACTGAAGTGGCTTGCCATTCCCTTCTCCAGTGGACCAGGTTCTGTCAGACCTCTCCACCATGACCCGCCTGTCTTGGGTTGCCCCACAGGCATGGCTTGGTTTCACTGAGTTAGACAAGGCTATGGTCCTAGTTTGATTAGATTGACTAGTTTTCTGTGACAATGGTTTCAGTGTGTCTGCCCTCTGATGGCCTCTTGCAACACCTACCATCCTACTTGGGTTTCTCTTACCTTGGGCGTGGGGTATCTCCTCATGGCTGCCCCAGCAAATCACAACTGCTGCTCCTTACCTTGGAGGAGGGGTGTCTCCCTACCACCACCATTCCTGACCTTCAATGTGGGATAGCTCTTCTAGGCCCTCCTGTGCCTGCGTCAGCCACCACTCTTTGGGTTGCTCCTCCCGGCCGCCGGCCCTGGCCTCGGGCATGGGTGGCTCCTCAGGGTCAGTGCCCCTGGCCTCGAGCAAAAGGTGGCTTCTTCCAGCTGCCCCTGACCTCGGACGTGGGGTATGTAGTTTAAGATCACTAAAATTAATTCACTGCTTATAAGAGTTACAACAGAAGTTACCTCTGGTGGTGCAGAGAAGGTGCTGACTAGAAGGGGCAACAAGGAATGTCCTGGGAAGTTGGAATTTTTCTATGCTTTCCTCTGAATAGAACTTATATGGAAGTATACAATGTAAAAATGACTGAGCTCTACAGTTAAACTTTGTATACATTACCATATCATATAATTTATCAATAAATAAATGAAAAGTACACGTGTGTACAAATAATCTTTATATTATATTATTATTATATCATTTGATCTGGTTGCCACCATATTTAGAGTTAAGACTTAAAAGATGAATGAATATCCTAGCACACAATCTGTGGGTAGAGTTGAGAAGACAGCCGTTTCAACAGACAAATTAGAATATCATACCAATAATTCATTTTCAGAGTTTTTATCATGTTGCTGTGAAAATATCTAGGACAGAAACAACTAAGTCTTCTGGGAGTTGACAGAGAAGTCTTCACTCAAGAACCAATTTTGAGCTTGGAATTTCAAAAGAAACAGAAATGTGTTGGAGAGTAAGAAAATAGGTTAGGTGGAATTTGATATTTCACAAAGACTAATACATACATATATATATATATATATATATATATATATATGTATGTATGTATGTATACTGGCAGGAGTATAACAAGTACCGTCAGCATTTGTGGACAGAAAGAAAGACTGAGAATCTGCTTTAGGGCAAGACCACAGTGAGCCAAGAAAGGAAAGAGGAAGATCTCATCAAAGGCAAAGGCAGAATTTCAAGCTGCGGGTGTGCATGCTCAGTCAATCAATCTTGTCTGACTCTGTGACTCCATGGACTGTAGCCCGCCAGGCTCTTCTGTCCATGGGATTTCCCAGTCAAGAATACTGGAATGGGTTCCCATTTCCTTCTCCAGGGAATCTTCCCAACCCAGGGATTGAAGCCACATCTCTTGTCTTCTGCATTGGCAGGTGGATTCTTTACCACTGTACCACCTGTGAAGCCTGAATTTCAAGCTATTTCTGAATTAAACATAATTAGACTTATAGTCTGATTGGAGGGGCAAGATAAAATCTATTCTTCTATTATATTGGAGAATATCACCCTTGTATATTTCTGGGTTTCTACCTTGTCATGACACTGAAATAGACACTTCCTGACCTATCTATTTCTTACTAAAACAATATTACATTAATTATAAATGAATGAGAATTTTTCTCAAAAGAGTGTATTTTTAAGGTTCACCACGTCCCTCTTGGAATCTGACAAATGCCACTCTGAAATAGTCCTCTGGTTTTGTGGCCGGATTGCATGCAATCGTAGGGGAATATGGGTAGTTTTCTATCTGACTTTTTTACATGTCTTACTCTTTTCCATACAATTTATGTTACACTGAGAAGTTGGAGATTCCTCACCTTTCATCTATAAAAATATTCTGTGTTGTCAAACCTTTTGAGCAGTACATCTGCCAAGCTTTCATGTTCCATCTTTCCCATTAAAAATCTGCACCATGAATAAATACCGCCCCCAGTAGTTAGTTAAAATAGTACCCTGCCACCTTTCACCCCTTTTGCTCACAAAGTAATCTAAACCTAGCACATTAAGGGAGAGATCAAAGTGATGTTGCTGTTTTATGTACAGTAGGTGCAGTCGGCTCATTTGTGAGTTACCACTCTCTAGGGCAGAGATAAGGCATATGAACAGTTAGCTGTGGCCTTTCACCTGCAAAATCGAGTTCATAGCAAAATATATGCGATGCACAAAACAGATAAATAGGAAGAGATGTAGAAATCAACACAAAGAGGGAACGGAGGCAGGAACTAGACAAGATTTAAACGTTTTCTCGATATTAAAATGTCACAGGATTTAGAATGAATAATTACCACAGAATTTAAATTTCTTTGTATCTGCTACCATGGGGAATAGGCCTTATTATCTCCGTCCAACAAACACAGGACAGACAGACCAGGCACCATGCAACCTCTATTCATATGTTAACCCCTGAAAGTACCCTGCTAAGCAACTTCTGAATACTCTTTTCTAAATTTGAACCTGATTTATCTCCCAGCTTATGAGCTTCATCACCAAACAGTCTGGTTCAAATATCAAACATTGTTCTTGAAAGGAAAAAAGTTACTCCCCCACCGTCAATGTAATTTTATCCCAGTGGCTGAAGATCACGTTTGCGATCATGGGGCACATTTCGCTTTTCTTTTGTCCTCCACTGCTTTTATATAAAAATCATATTAATGCCAGCCAGTATGTGGAATGCAGATGTCCAGACACTTCAGGAAAGTTCCGGAATGAAAATGGCAGGTTTGACAAAACAGGCAATGTACATATCTTGCAGTATTTTTTTTAAGGATGTCTTCAGTTTTGTGCCATGTAGCAGATTTTGTGAACTGAGGATCATTGCATTATATTTAGCATAATATTGTCTTCCAAGAGCAAGCAATATTTAAAAAAAAATATTTTTACTGTACCACATAGGTAAGTTCAGGCATGCCAAATAATTATATTTTTAAAATTCTTTTTAATTTTTTTTTTTTTTTTTGGCTGCACTGGGTCTTAGTTGCAGGGGATCTTTAGCTTCAGCATATGGGATCTAGTTCCCTGACCAGGAATCAAACCCAGGTCCCCTGCACTGGGAGCATGGAGTCTTAGGCCACTGGACCACAAGGGAAATCCCCAAATAATTTTAAAATGGTGTGTATACTGTGACGATACTGGGTCCTTTCAGAAAGGGGATACCCCTTTCAACTGGGGATACTGTAAGACATTTAATCTGGATTTTTCACTTTCTATGTGACAAACTACCTTCTGATAAAACTCATGAACAAACACATCTGTAAGGAGTTAATGTCCATCTATTCTAACTCTTACTATCTCTCATTTCTGCGCTCACTCATCTTTTCCAAGGCAATTTTGTGATCCCTTCCATCAGGGCATGTTTGCAAAAGGATGGACAGTGTCTTCCTTCTCTCTTGAAAATACTTAAACTTTGGAAAGTGATCCTGCTAAGAGTAGTGGACAGGGAGAGAAGAGAGTGACTTGCCTTCACAAATGGCCAGAGGAAGGAAAGGCTGTTTCCCCAGGCTGGGGAATCTGAGGTCTCCAAAGCATCAAGAATTTGAAAGCCAGCTTGCTCCAACCATCCGTGAAGATGATAAAATGGAAGAGTATTGGGGATTAGTCTGGGGCAAATTTCTGGAAGCCACTTAATTCTGGGCACAGGATCTTCTTGTTTTCCAAGAGTCAAGTGTCACCAGATTTGAGGGATCAAGAAGAACCAGAGATTCAGCCTGTCACACAGGCGCTTCTACATTATGCTTCAAACAGGCATTTATGACCATTATCTATCACTCTCAAAAAGATTTTTTTTTTTCCAGAGCATAGCCTTTGGTTGGTTAAAGTCACCCTTCTTTGGTTCATAACATGCCCTCTCTCTGGGGTATGCTCTAGACATTTCTCCCAAACTGTGCAATCTTGCTCATCTTCTAAAGACTAGTCTTCTTCCTACAGGAAGTCTTCCTGGAGTATTCCAGGTTTTAATAAGCTTCCTTTTCTCTAACTAAATCATTTATGTCTTTGCTCCTCACTTCAAGATTAATTGCAGCAGTTTTCATTTTAATGTAGTTATTACTATTCAATTATTTAAATGGCCTGAACTTATATAATTTTAAGCTCTCTGAAGGCAGTAATCATGTAATATCATTCTTCATATTAACCATAGTTCTTTAAGAAACATTATTGCTTGGTGGTTAAAATTTAGCATAGGTACTGAAACCAGACTCCCTGGGATTAAGTCCTGGTTCAACCACTAACTAACTGCCTGTCTTCATACAAGTTACTTAATTTTTATGCTTCAGGTTTCTCTTCAGTGCTATATAAGCTTAACATTAGCAGTTATTTCAATAGAGTTGTTAAAATTAAATGAGTCTATACATTTAAAGAGTTAGAGTAGCACCTAATAAATGTTAGCTGTAGTAACAATTTTTAATTATTATTGCAATTTTGTTCACAGTTTTCCTGGAATATCTTCTTTCATTGTTTTTACTTATGCAGATCCTATTAGAAAATATTTCTTTTGTTTCTATTAGTACAAAGAGCTGTTTTACACACCATGGAGATGGAAAAACATATGCAAAATATTTCTCTCTCAATAAACTTAGAAAATGAAGAGTACCTATTCTTTAAGAAAAACTGACTCCATCTGCTTGATCAAATCTTTCTGAAAGCTTTCTCTGAATGCGCCCTTGTTGGTCAGCCTCTCCTTCATGTCCTACTCTTTGTGATCCCATGGACTGTAGCATGCTAGGCTTCCCTGTTCTTCACCATTGCCCAGAGTTTGCTCAAACTCATGTCCATTGAGTCAGTGATGCCATCCAGCCAGCTTGTCCTGGCCTATCACATGTCATAGCTTGCATAATGAGATTATGAAATGCATGAGGACAGGGCCTGTCTTATTGTCCATTTTAGCATTCCTAGTATCTACCAGAATGTTTTTCACTTTGTAAGCACTGAGTAAATACTTAGTGATTGAATTGGCCCTGATGGCTCACCTGCAATGCAGGAGACACTAGTTCGATCTGAGGGTTGGAAAGATCCTTAGGAGAAGGAAATGGCAACCTACTCCGGTGTTCTTGCCTGGGAAATCCCATGGGCAGAGGAGCCAGGAGGGCTACAGTCCAAAGGATCGTGACTGAGCACATCTTGGCCTTATTTGTCATTATTTCTTTGGCACAAATCTCAACAAAAGCAAATGTGTATGTGCTCAGTCTGACTCTGACTCCTGACTCAGTCTGGACTGTAGCCGCTGAGTTCCTCTGTCTATGGGATTTCCCAGCAAGAAGAGTAGAGTGGGTTACCATTTCCTTCTCCAAGGGGTCTTCCCAACCCTGGGATCGAATCCCTCTCTCTTATGTGTCCTGCACTGCAGGCAGATTCTTTACCACTGTGCCACTGGGGAGCCTCAAGTAAAGCAAATACTAGTCCTATTAGAATTGCTTTCTTGTTGGAAGAGACGGAGTTTCCACAGTGTTCATCTTTGCAGTAATACCAATTAGAAGTTCTAATAATTTTAGTGGAGTCAAGAAATTATGAAGCCAATTTTTAAAAACTATTATATGTATAAATCAGTTCAGTTCAGTCGCTCAGTTGTGTCCGACTCTTCGTGACCCTATGAATCGCAGCACGCCAAGCCTCCCTGTCCATCACCATCTCCCGGAGTTCACTCAGACTCACGTTGTTCGAGTCCGTGATGCCATCCAGCCATCTCATCCTCTGTCGTCCCCTTCTCCTCCTGCCCCCAACCCTTCCCAGCATCAGAGTCTTTTCCAATGAGTCAACTCTTCGCATGAGGTGGCCAAAGTACTGGAGTTTCAGCTTTAGCATCAGTCCTTCCAAANAGAAGCATCAATATCTGAAGGCAGAGAAATCACACTCACCCTATTTTGTTCCATTTTAGCCCTTAGCAGTTGGATGATACCCAGGCACATTGTGATACCCAGGCAGTCTTCTTTGCTCGGTTTATTGATTCAATCCTAATCGCTTCTGGAAACACTGTCATAGACACACCCAGAAATAATATTTTGCTAGCTATCTGTGCATCCCTTAATCCAGTCAAGTTGACATGTAAAATTAACCAACACATCAGCCTATTCAGGTTCACTAGCCTTTTGATGCCAGAGAATACCACCAGGTTTTATGAATGGATGGCTCTTGACTGTTTTCATTCTGGAGTATAATTTATACCTGATTTCTTCTTTGTTGTAGGCTCCTTTCTTTATTGTGTGCCTTTGTGAAAATGCCAATAAAAAGTTGACATTTTGGCCAGAGACCCTGTTCTGCTTCAGTATACTTTATGTATATCAGCAAGCCCTGCTATTTCCTCACACAGAGCCAAGGTCTCTCTGTGAACATGTGTGTGAAGTGAAAGTTGCTCAGTTGTGTCCGACTCTTTGTGACCCCATGGACTATACAATTCATGGAATTCTCTGGGCCAGAATACTTGAGTGGGTAGCCTTTCCTTCTCCAGGGGATCTTTCCAGCCCAGGGATCAAACCCAGGTCTCCCTCATTGCAGGCAGATTCTTTACCAGCTGAGCCACAAGGGAAGCCNTCATGGAATTCTCTGGGCCAGAATACTTGAGTGGGTAGCCTTTCCTTCTCCAGGGGATCTTTCCAGCCCAGGGATCAAACCCAGGTCTCCCTCATTGCAGGCAGATTCTTTACCAGCTGAGCCACAAGGGAAGCCCAAGAATACTGGATTTGGTAGCCTATCCCTTCTCTAGCAGATTGACCCAGGAATTGAACCAGGGTCTCCTACATTACAGATGGATTCTTTACTAACTGAGCTATGAGGGAAGCCCCTCATATGAGGGAAGTTATGAGAGAGCTATGAAGGTCTCTCTCTGATTATTTTGCAAAGGGCTCCTGGATAGGAACCTAGACATCAAGCTCTTTTTCCCCCAGCCCCCTCCTCTCTTTTTTTTGGGCAGCTTATTTACTTCAAAATCCAAACAAATCGTTAAAAATATAACTGAAATTCAATTTCCCCCAATGCTTTGTGCCTATAAATATCTTTCTCCTTTAGAGATACATTTTCTTTCTGAGCAGAAGCACACAGCTTTCTCTTACCTGCTGGCACACTTCTGTTGTCTCAGCAGTCGCTGTAGAGCTGTTTTTACCTCCTGGTTCTTGAAGCTGTAGATAAGGGGGTTCAGCAAGGAAGTGATCACACTGTACTGAATGGAGACCACTCGCTCCAGCACTGAGCCTGAGTCAGGGCTGATGTACCTGAACAGAGCCGTCCCATAGAACAGAAGCACCACAGTGAGGTGGGAGGAACAGGTGGAGAAGGCCTTGCCTTGGCCCTCAGAGGAGCGGATACTCAGTATGGCAGAAATGATTCTTGAGTAAGAAAAGAGGATTGGGGGAAGTGTCAGCAGGCCTAAAGATGTACATGACACAGCTAGAAGAACCTCGTTGACAGTGGGGTCAGTACAAGACAGAGGGAAGAGTGGAGGCAGCTCACAGCTGAAGTGGCGGATGATGTTGGAACCACAGAAATGTAAATTGTGAACAAAGAGATTATTCATCAAGGAAACAGAAAATCCCACTGCCCAAGCTATGCTCACAATCCCAGTGCAGAGAGGTCTGTTTATGACCACAGTGTAGAGCAGAGGGTAGCAGATNGGATGATGTTGGAACCACAGAAATGTAAATTGTGAACAAAGAGATTATTCATCAAGGAAACAGAAAATCCCACTGCCCAAGCTATGCTCACAATCCCAGTGCAGAGAGGTCTGTTTATGACCACAGTGTAGAGCAGAGGGTAGCAGATAGCAGCATAGCGGTCGTAGGCCATGGCGGAGAGAAGACTGGCTTCAGCACACCCATAAAGGAGAAAAAAGAAACTCTGGGTGATGCAGCCCCACACTGAGATGCTTTTCTTCTGCGACAAGAAGTTCTGTAGCATTTTGGGCACAGTGACTGAGGAGAAACTGAGATCCAGGAAAGACAGGTGTCCAAGGAAGAAATACATGGGTGTGTGGAGCCGAGCATCAGCCTTGATGATCAGGATCATCACTGTGTTCGCCACTAATGTCAGCAGGTAAATCCCCAGGAATAGCACAAAGAGCGCTGTCTGGATCTGGGGGTCACTGGACAATCCCAGAAGGACAAACTCAGTAATAATACTGACATTTTTCATGGTTGCTTAGAGATTCTGTCCCTCACAAGAAATGAATGGTTCTACATTTGTGAGACATTAATCCGAGTCATTTTCCATGAACAAGAGACTTCTGCTCAGAGTATATCTCCTGTGCTGTGTGCTAAGCCACTTTAGTCGTATACCTTCTTACCTATAAACCAAAATGGAAAACTCAGGATAAGGGAGTGTCTTCTCAGAAACTATATTCTCACTTGACCTTGTTTTCTAATTGCTAGCATTATCCTGTCATGATCTTTAATCCTTCACCCTACTTTGTAATTACTCTTTATTATTACTCTTAGTAATAATAATAATAATAGCAATAACTCATGTGCATTTAATAATAACAATATATCATGCATAGGAAACTCAGGTTCTGGATTCAAAACAAGGGGCAGAGCCCAGAAAACCCTCCCTGGTTAAGGGCTGAGAGGCCCATGGGAATGTGATTCCTTCTTAAAATAGTGAGATCATAGAGTCACAGTATGCTAGGATGTTGTCATAGTGGCTTTTAACCCCTTCATTTTATAAATGAGGTGAATGCAATGCCCAAGGCCTCATAGCAAAGTGAAGTAAAGGGTGGGATTAGCCCAGATGTTTCAATTAGTCTTGCATGCATCCTCAGGTACCACACTTACTGGTTTTAAACTGATTGTTAATATGAGTTTTGTGTGGTTTTGGGGTCATGAGCAACTTAATTAGTAGGGAGTTCACCTAAATTATGTCCAGGTATTCCTTGGCTCTGATACAGTGTTCCCTACACTTCTGTGACAGCAGCTATTAAGTGGAAAGAGTGCTAGTTTTAGAGTACTAACCTTAGTTTGAGTCTTGGCTCAAATATTCTAATGGCATCATCTGAGAAAAGTTACTCAGTTTCTTGAAACCTTCCTTTTTCATTTATGAAACTGGGCAGCTTTTGCAAACTGTCTAGCCCATGACACAATGCACAAAAATATCAAATGTGTGTATCAACAAAGATTGACACAGAATATTGAAAAATAGAAGTGATTTCTCTATTGGTTAGTAGGCTTACGGGCATTCATTTCTTTTGAACAGTTTCTCTAATGTTGTAAAATTATTTTTCCATTGAACGTTTCTTTTTTTTTATGTCTATAAAGAAAAAATGTGGAGGCTTTCAGGAACTCTCAGCTTATCTCTGTTTTCTTCAGAGAGAAATACTGAATTGCAGTGAGAGAAAGCTCCTGGGCAAAGGAAGCTGAATCTCTGAAGTATAAATTGTTTTGTGGTTTCTTCCCCATTACCACTGGGCATCTCAGTAGTTTGATACTACTCAGTACATGTCCCAAGTCCTACTTGGGTACGTGGGACTGAACCCAGTGCCATTTAAAAATATTCCAGGCCCATGAATACTTCAGGGAACTGTTTTCAGAAAACAGTTTGTCATAGTGCTTTAGGGAGACGCCCTAAGTATCAAGAGGCTGAGAAGTTACAGGGTGTTTGGGGTTCTCACATCCACCTCAATTGCCCCATCTCCCCATTCATCTATTTAATCATACTTGATGATAGGATTTTGGTGGTAGGATTTCATCAAAGCAAAGCATCCCATTAGTACAAACTTTCGAAAACCCTGCAACCTAGGGATTCCTTGGCCAGAATAAAGTTGTCTTTCACACTATATTCTCCACCCTTCTCATTTTTCAGTCCTCCAGGAAATCTCCTTACTCTTCATCTGGCTTTTCAGCCAGTAAAAACATTCCCATTTAAAATAAAGGCCTAAATTCTGGGGGAGGAAGGAGTCCCAGAACCTGATACATAAAGGAACAAACAGAAAGACTCCAAATGGACAAAGGGCAGAAGGCTAAACCTTCCAGCTAGCCATTACCTGAGTGAAGGTAGCAGTGTCTGACTTTGAGAAAGATACTTCCCTAATCTGGATCTAATTTCCTTCTGTGGAAACAGGAGGGGCTTGGACCAGATACCTGTACAGATCTCACTAGTTACATAAAAGAACTTGCAGGGACAATTTTCAGCTTGATATGAGACACTGGTACTTCCTACTAATGCTGCCTGAAGTCCACTTGAGCAGCCTCTTGGGGTGCTAGGTTCCCACCATGAGGCATGTGTGTGGAGGGAGGACCCAAGTCCCCAGTGATGCTGCTGAGGGGTTTGGTGCACGTGGATGGTTTGGCTCACTACCCTTAAACATCTCTTTTCAGCCTGTGAGTCGTGAGCTTAACAAAACGCTGTCTTGTAATTTCCTTTATGTCAGTGACAATAGCTTCCCGTTTGTGTAGTGCTTAACATTTTGCAAATAAACACATTAACAATAGAAAGTGAACATAACGGTATACCAGGTTTGTTTGAGCTTCGTAATTTATTGATACTTTCCTGTTTTCCCCACATTCAGATTTGTTTTGAACTATACTACTTACTGTTGAGGGCTTCCCCAGTGGCTCAGCAGTAAGGAATCTGCCTGCAGTGCAGGAGATGCAGGGGACGAGGGTTTGATCCCTGAGTTGAGAAGATCCCCTGGAGGAGGGTATGGCATCCCACTCCAGTACTCTTGACTAGAGAATCCCATGGATGGAGGAGCCTAGTAGGCTGCAGTCCATGGGGTCGCTAAGAGTCAGACATGACTGACTTTATTTTCACTTTTTACTTTCACACATTGGAGAAGGAAATGGCAACCCACTCCAGTGTTCTTGCTTGGAGAATCCCAGCCTGGTGGGCTGCTGTCCATGGGGTCGCACAGAGTCGGACATGACCAAAGTGACTTAGCAGCAGTAGCAGCATGCACCTTTAAGTCTCTCACCTGCCTTACTAAGCACGACTGCTCAGGGTTTGCTGTGTCTTTCAAATTTCCAGCCAGGCTTCTTGCCACAAGACACTGTTGCTGGAAGGAGACTTGACTCCAACAGTTTGAGATGAGAGGTCCCAAGAAAGGTGGACTTTGTTTCCCAGCCAATAATATGGCCAGAGACAGATAGAGACAGGCAGTGGTTAACAGCCAAAGTGTTCAGGTGTGGGTCTCTTTGGAGAGGGCTCTCTTAAGACTTAGGTTTTTCTCTTGTTTTCTCCTTGTACTCCCTCAGTCCCAGGGAGAGCTCCTGGGTAGTTTGTGTGACTTGTATTTCCTCTTTCATCAGAGTCCTGGGATCTTGTGCCAGGTGGACCCTGGGGAAGAATGGTGAGAAGATGCTCCAGAGTCAGGAATTGTCCACTGCCCATGGGAGAGGTAACATTAGCTAGAGACAGAAGGGCCACTGGTCCTGGGACTGAGTGGTTACTGACATAGCTGTTTCCAAGAGTATCTGGTTGAGGGCACAGGAGTTTAGAAAGCTCCCAGCCACAAATTGCTCTACTAATTAAGAAGCAGAGGATCCCGAAGTTCTATAAAGGATTCATCTTGTCTCTGACAGCTCTTTTGGATTTTGAGCATGAGTGTGTGCATGCACACAAACACATGTACCCAGGTCTATACAATTTGAAAGTGTATTACTCTTATGAAGCCATTTGCTCCATTCTAAACCCTTGTTTCTCTAGCAATCAGCTTAAGCTCTGGCCTCCTACTTCACGGAGGAAATGTTTCTATGCTTATTTTAATTTTGCTGCATCTCTTCCTCTGTTAGGCTTTAGTACTGGTTATTGCTCATGTTTTTCATTTTTAAAAACATAGTGAGAACAAAAGCAGAAATATAGACCAATGGAACATGACAGAAAGCCCAGAGATAAATCTACACATCTATGGGCACCTTCTGTTTGACAAATGAGGCAAAAATATACAGTGGAGAAAAGACAGTTCCTTCAGTAAGTGGTGCTTGGAAAGTTGTCCAGCTACATGTAAGATAAGGAAATTAGAACACTTCCTAACACTATACACAAAAATAAACTCAAAATGGATTAAAGACCAGAAACTGTAAAACTCTCAAAGGAAAACAAGTTGAACACTCTTTGACATAAATCACAGCAAGATCCTCTACGACTGACCTAGAGTAGTGGGAATAAAAACAGAAATAAACAAATGGGACCCAATTAAACTTAAAAACTTTTGCGTAATGAAGGAAACTATAAACAAGGTGAAAAAGACAATCCTCAGAATGGGAGAAAATAATAGCTAATGAAATTATAGACAAAGGATTAATTTCCAAAATATACTAGCCGCTCATGTGGCTCAATACCAGAAAAGCAAACAACCCAATCAAAAAGTGGGGAAAAACCTAAACAGACATTTCCCCAAAGAAGACATACAGATGGCTAACAAACACATGAAAAGATGTTCAACATTACTCATTATTAGAGAAATGCAAATCAAAACTATAATGAAGCATCATCTCACACCAGTCAGAATGACTCTCATTAAAAAGTCTACTGACAGTAAATGTTGGAGAGGGTGTAGAGAAAATGAAACCCTCCTCACTCTTCATGGGAATGCAAGTTGATATAGCTACTATGAAGAAAGTATGGAGATTCCTTAAAAAACTAGGAATAAAACCATCATACAATCCAGCAATCTCACTACTGGGCATATACCAGTTATGGGCATATACCAATTATGAGGAAACCATAATTTAAAAGAATGCATGCACCCCAGTGTTCTTTGCAGCACTGTTTACAATAGCTAGGACATGGAAGCAACTTAGATGTCCATTGACAAATGAATGGATAAAGAAGATNTCATGGAGTCGCAAAGAGTCAGATACGACTGAGCGACTTCACTTCCACTTTTCACTTTCATGCATTGGAGAAGGAAATGGCAACCCACTCCAATGTTCTTGCCTGGAGAATCCCAGGGATGGGGAAGCCTGGTGGGCTGCCATCTATGAGGACACGACTGAAGCAACTTAGCAGCAGCAGCAGCAATGCAGATGCTTCCCTTGTAGCTCAGTCAGTAAATAAGCTGCCTGCAATGCAGAAGACCTGGATTTGCTTCCTGGGTCAGGAAGATTCCCTGAAGGAGAAAATGGCAACCCACTCCAGGATTCTTGTCTGGAGAATCCCATGGACAGAAAAGCCTGGCAAGCTACAGTCCATGGGGTCACAAGAGTTGGACACAACTTAGCAACTAAACCACCACCATTAGAGATGCAGACATAGAGAATAGACTTATGGACACAGACAAGGGGCTGGGAGGAAGGACAGGGTGGAATGAATGGAGACAGTAGCATGGAAATATATATGCTACCATATGTAAAATATATAGCTAATGGGAATTTGCTCTATGACTCGGGGAACTCAAACCAAGGCTCTGTAACAACTTAGAGAGGAGGGAATAGGTGGGAAGGGGTGGGAGGTGGGAGGTTGGAAGGAGGTTTCAGAGGGAGGGGACATATGTATATCTATGGCTGATTCATGGTGATGTATGGCAAAAACCAGCACAATATTGTAAATCAATTATCCTTCAAGTAAAAACAAATTTTAAAAAAGAGAGATGAGATTTGTGCTACCTGAGGTGGAGGGTGAGGGAGGAGGAATTAGACAAAACGGGGAATTAGACAAAATGTGTCAAAAGGTAGAAACTTCCAGTTATAAGTGAGTGCTAGGGATGTAATGTGCAACATGATAAAAATAATAATGAATATATTATAAGTGAAAGTTATTAAGAAAGTAAATTCTAAGAGTTCTCATCACAAGGGAAGTAGTTTTCTATTTTTTTAACCCTGTGTCTATATGAGATGATTATTTCATGGTATATGTAAGTTAAATTGTTATGTTGTATATCTTAAACTTATATCATACTACATATCAATTATAGCTCAATAAAACTTAAAAAAGATAGATAGATATTTTAAACAAATTTTTTTAAAGCCAGTTCTTTGAAAAACAACTTCTGGCAGAGTGAAGAAAAAAAATATTGGGGATAAAGAGGGGTTATAACTGTAGGTATAGGAGATATTTTTTAACTATGATGGAAATTTCTCTGCTAATTTGTGTTCTGTATCCATTTAGATAAGATCTGGCAGTATGTATGTGTAAACAGACTCAGGATTATTAAATGGTGTGATATGAAATGTTAGTGGTTTTTCTTTTTTTCTAAAAGTCAATCTCTACACAGAAGAGTTTGCATAAGCCGTTTGACTCCCAAGAGTACTCCTCTTGTATTGCTGCTATCAATATTTTGTTTAAACCATTTATTTGTGCAATAAGTGCTTGGAATCCTCATAATGAAGATATTGATAGCCTATTACTAGCATATCTATAATATTATCTGCCTTTTTTCTATTACAATTAGTACCTATTAAAGCTCTGGCTCTAATAGTTTTCAGTTCTGGAGTTACAGTATGGAATCCTCTACCACACATCTATTTGGAAATGGTAGAGAGGATAAAGTCTTACTACGTTGTTCTTGTCATCAAAACTAGATGTTGGTGGTGGTGTTTAAGTTATGTCCAACTCTTTTAGAATAGACTAATGGTTACTAAAAAGCCTGTTGATAAGAGTGAAAAAGTTGGCTTAAAGCTCAACATTCAGAAAACTAAGATCATGGCATCTGGTCCCATCACTTCATGGGAAATAAATGGGGAAACAGTGGAAACAGTGTCAGACTTTATTTTGGGGGCATTTCTTTGGGCTCTAAAATCACTGCAGATGGTGATTGCAGCCATGAAATTAAAAGATGTTTATTCCTTGGAAGGAAAGTTATGACCAACCTAGATACCATTTTCAAAAGCAGAGATTTTACTTTGCCAACAAAGGTCTGTCTAGTCAAGGCTATGGTTTTTCCAGTGGTATGTATGGATGTGAGAGTTGGACTGTGAAGAAAGCTGAGCACCGAAGAACTGATGCTTTTGAACTGTGGTGTTGGAGAAGGCTCTTGAGAGTCCCTTGGACTGCAAGGGGATCCAACCAGTCCATCCTAAAGGAAATCAGTCCTGGATGTTCATTGGAGGGACTGATGCTGAAACTGAAACTCCAAAACTTTGGCCACCTCATGCGAAAAGTTGACTCATTTGAAAAGACCCTGATGCTGGGAGGGATTGAGGGCAGGAGGAGAAGGGGACAACAGAGGATGAGATGGCTGGATGGCATCACTGACTCGATGGACATGAGTTTGAGTGATCTCCGGGAGTTGGTGATGGACAGGGAGGCCTGGCATGCTGCGGCTCATGGGGTTGCAAAGAGTCGGACACGACTGAGCGACTGAATTGAACTGAACTGAGTGGTTACTAGAGGCAAGGAGGAGAAAAGTAAGCAAAAGGAAGTAAGAAATACAAACTACCAGTTACAAATAAATAAGTTACAGGGATGTAACGTACAGAACAGGGAATAATAATTGATATTTTACAGTAAATTTGTATAGATATTGAAGGAATCTATAAGGATATTGGATGACCATGTTGTATGCCTGAAACTAAAAAATATTGTCAACTGTACTTCAATTTTTAAAAATACAGATAAGCTAACCCATGCTAATAAAGCTTCAAGGTACAATAGGAAATATAGTTAAAAGTGCCTGTAGTATGTGCTGTACTAAGTCGCTTCAGTTGTGTCCAACTCTTTGTGACCCCATGGACTGTAGCCCATCAGGCTCCTCTGTCCATGGAATTCCCTGGGCATGAATACTGGAGTGGGTTACTATGCCTTCCTCCAGGGGATCTTCTTGACTCAGGAATCAAACCAGTGTCTCTTACATCTTCACATTGGCAGGTGGATTCTTTACCACTAGCAACACTGGGGAAGCCTCCAAACCTGACCTAAGTGCTAATGAACCATGCCAGTAACATGTATTCCAGATTGGAATAGTTGACCAACTCCAAAGTATAGAGTAAAATAACTAACACAATATAATATGGTTAGGTTCTTAAAAGCAAATCATAGATCTCATAATATCTTGAAATTTGACAACCTTGTCAAATAATAAGCTTGTCAAATTTCAGGAAGCGTCTATGCACCTTTGAAGAATAACAATATGAGTAAATTCTCTCTACTGGATATCAAATTTTATAATAAAGCTAATGTGGCACTAGTGGCAAGATAGACAAATAAGCCAACTGAACAGAATAGAGAAGTCAGAAATAAAGGCGTATACCCTTGGGAAACTGATGATACAGCTTATACTGTAAACCAAACACAAATTTTCCAGGAAACCTTTACAGTGTTTTTTACATTTAAGCCTGTAATCCACATAGAAATTATTTTATGAATGTGTGATATAAGAAAAGATCCAATTTTATTTTTTTCCAAATGGATCCCAATTGTTGCATTTACTGAAAAGCTCCTTCCTTTCCTACTGATTTGACATCTCTATCCTGTCAAATATTGCTTTCATCTCATAAACATAATTTTGAGAGAATAAAACATGTCACTGCCTAATACATATTATTATTTCCTTTATGTAGGGTTAAGAAATATACAAAACTAAACATACAGCTTAGGAATACATACATTTGAGATAAAATCATAAAAACAGAAGGAAAAAACAATAAACTCAAGTTTTAGGATAATGGTTATCAGAGGGAGGAGTGTACAGGGATCTTTCAAAGTGTCATCATGTTTTTCCCCTTCGGTTGAATGTACACAGAGGTCCACTTATTATAATTTTTACCACACACAGAAAAAATATATAGCCTTTTTCATGTCTGATATACTTCAGGAGAATTCAGAGTGCCAAGCTGGATAGATAATTTTTTAAAAACACAATGTAATCACTTAATATACAGTGAAACTTGAGAACTTCAAAGATGAATAAGACATTCTTAAAAGCTTCCAAAATATTTCTAGAGATAAAGAAAGAATTCCCTACTAAGCAAAAAGATCAGATTGACACTAAAATTAACAAAAGATACAGAGAGAGAGCGAAGAAAGACTTTAAAGCATTGAAGGAAAGAAATTTTAAGATTAAGACTATCTGTCCAGTGATGCTTTCTCTTAAAAGTTAAGACCCACCAATCTCTTTAGATAGAAAGCCTTGGAAAATTTATCCAATATCCACCTTCTTTGAAAACAGTTTTTGGTAAAGTATGCTAATAAGAAGAGAATAAATCAAGCAGGATGCTATATTTCTTCTTGAGGATTGTATCACCCAGAGTATGTCATCCTTCTCAGGGTACCCTGAGGCCTGAGTACTTTTTGCCATGGCCTAAGATGGATAATCTGTCTATTATCGGTTCAGTTCAGTCATTCAGTTGTGTCCGACACTTTGTGACGCCATGAATCACAGCAAGTCAGGCCTCCCTGTCCATCACCAATTCCCAAAGTTCACTCAGACTCACTCCACCGAGTCAGTGATGCCATCCAGCCATCTCATCCTCTGTTGTCCCCTTCTCCTCCTGCCCCCAATCCCTCCCAACATCAAAGTCTTTTCCGATGAGTAAACTCTTCACATGAGGTGGCCAAAGTACTGGAGTTTCAGCTTTAGCATCATTCCTTCCAAAGAAATCCCAGGGTTGATCTCCTTCAGAATGGACTGGTTGGATTTCCTTGCAGTCCAAGGGACTCTCAAGAGCCTTCTCCAACACCACAGTTCAAAAGCATCAGTTCTTCGGTGCTCAGCTTTCTTCACAGTCCAACTCTCACATCCATACATACCACTGGAAAAACCATAGCCTTGACTAGACAGACCTTTGTTGGCAAAGTAAAATCTCTGCTTTTGAAAATGGTATCTAGGTTGGTCATAACTTTCCTTCCAAGGAATAAACATCTTTTAATTTCATGGCTGCAATCACCATCTGCAGTGATTTTAGAGCCCAAAGAAATGCCCCCAAAATAAAGTCTGACACTGTTTCCACTGTTTCCCCATTTATTTCCCATGAAGTGATGGGACCAGATGCCATGATCTTAGTTTTCTGAATGTTGAGCTTTAAGCCAACTTTTTCACTCTTATCAACAGGCTTTTTAGTAACCATTAGTCTATTCTAAAAGAGTTGGACATAACTTAAACACCACCACCAACATCTAGTTTTGATGACAAGAACAACGTAGTAAGACTTTATCCTCTCTACCATTTCCAAATAGATGTGTGGTAGAGGATTCCATACTGTAACTCCAGAACTGAAAACTATTAGAGCCAGAGCTTTAATAGGTACTAATTGTAATAGAAAAAAGGCAGATAATATTATAGATATGCTAGTAATAGGCTATCAATATCTTCATTATGAGGATTCCAAGCACTTATTGCACAAATAAATGGTTTAAACAAAATATTGATAGCAGCAATACAAGAGGAGTACTCTTGGGAGTCAAACGGCTTATGCAAACTCTTCTGTGTAGAGATTGACTTTTAGAAAAAAAGAAAAACCACTAACATTTCATATCACACCATTTAATAATCCTGAGTCTGTTTACACATACATACTGCCAGATCTTATCTAAATGGATACAGAACACAAATTAGCAGAGAAATTTCCATCATAGTTAAAAAATATCTCCTATACCTACAGTTATAACCCCTCTTTATCCCCAATATTTTTTTTCTTCACTCTGCCAGAAGTTGTTTTTCAAAGAACTGGCTTTAAAAAAATTTGTTTAAAATATCTATCTATCTTTTTTAAGTTTTATTGAGCTATAATTGATATGTAGTATGATATAAGTTTAAGATATACAACATAACAATTTAACTTACATATACCATGAAATAATCATCTCATATAGACACAGGGTTAAAAAAATAGAAAACTACTTCCCTTGTGATGAGAACTCTTAGAATTTACTTTCTTAATAACTTTCACTTATAATATATTCATTATTATTTTTATCATGTTGCACATTACATCCCTAGCACTCACTTATAACTGGAAGTTTCTACCTTTTGACACATTTTGTCTAATTCCCCGTTTTGTCTAATTCCTCCTCCCTCACCCTCCACCTCAGGTAGCACAAATCTCATCTCTCTTTTTTAAAATTTGTTTTTACTTGAAGGATAATTGATTTACAATATTGTGCTGGTTTTTGCCATACATCACCATGAATCAGCCATAGATATACATATGTCCCCTCCCTCTGAAACCTCCTTCCAACCTCCCACCTCCCACCCCTTCCCACCTATTCCCTCCTCTCTAAGTTGTTACAGAGCCTTGGTTTGAGTTCCCCGAGTCATAGAGCAAATTCCCATTAGCTATATATTTTACATATGGTAGCATATATATTTCCATGCTACTGTCTCCATTCATTCCACCCTGTCCTTCCTCCCAGCCCCTTGTCTGTGTCCATAAGTCTATTCTCTATGTCTGCATCTCTAATGGTGGTGGTTTAGTTGCTAAGTTGTGTCCAACTCTTGTGACCCCATGGACTGTAGCTTGCCAGGCTTTTCTGTCCATGGGATTCTCCAGACAAGAATCCTGGAGTGGGTTGCCATTTTCTCCTTCAGGGAATCTTCCTGACCCAGGAAGCAAATCCAGGTCTTCTGCATTGCAGGCAGCTTATTTACTGACTGAGCTACAAGGGAAGCATCTGCATTGCTGCTGCTGCTGCTAAGTTGCTTCAGTCGTGTCCTCATAGATGGCAGCCCACCAGGCTTCCCCATCCCTGGGATTCTCCAGGCAAGAACATTGGAGTGGGTTGCCATTTCCTTCTCCAATGCATGAAAGTGAAAAGTGGAAGTGAAGTCGCTCAGTCGTATCTGACTCTTTGCGACTCCATGAACTGTAGCCTACCAGGCTCCTCTATCCATGGGATTTTCCAGGCAAGAGTACTGGAGTGGGGTGCCATTGCCTTCTCCAATTGCTGCCCTGCAAATTGGTTCATCAGTACCATCTTTCTAAATTCCATATATATGTGCTATATGATATTTAGTTTTTCTCTAACTTACTTGACTCTGTAAAATAGGCTCTAGGTTCATCCACCTCATTAGAACTGACTCAAATGCATTCCTTTTTATGGCTGAGTAATATTGCGTTGTATATAATTGCCACAGCTTCTTTATCCATTCATCTGTTGATTGGACATCTAGGTTGTGTCTATGTCCTAGCTATTATAAATAGTACTGCAGTGAACCTTGGGGTACATGTGTCATTTTCAATTTTGGTTTCCCTAGGGTATATGTTCAGTAGTGGGATTGCTGGGTCATATGGTAGTTTTATTCCTAGTTTTTAAAAGAATCACCATACTGTCTTCCACAGTGGCCACATCAATTTGTATTCCCACCAACAGTCCAAGAGGATTCCTTTTCTCCACACCCTCTTCCAGCATTTCTTGTTTGTGGATTTTTTGGTGATGGCCATTCTGACCAGTGTGAAGTGATACTTCATTGTAGTTTTGATTTGGATTTCTCTATTAATGAGTAATGTCGAGAGTTTTTTCATGGATAAATGTCTATTGAGGCCTTATGTTCACTTTTTGACTGAGTTGTTTGTTTTTCTGGTATTGAGTAGTATGAGCTGTGTATATATTTTGGAGATTAATCCTTTGTCAGTTTCATTTGCTATTATTTTCTCTCATTCTGAGGGTTTTATTTTCACCTTGTTTATAGTTTCCTTTAAGTTTAATTAATAAAACCTGTAAGTTTAATTAAGTACCACTTGTTTATTTTTGCTTTTATTTCCATTACTCTAGGAGGTCAGTCATAGAGGATATAGCTGTGATTTATGTCACTGAATGTTCTGCTTGTGTTTTCCTCTAAAAGTTTTATAGTTTCTGGTCTTATGTTTAGGTCTTTAATCCATCATCTCTTTTTTAATGAGTTTGTTTTTGAAGTATAATTTTCCTACAACACTATGTCAGTTCCTGTTACACAACATAGTGATTCAATATTTCAATACATTTTAAATGATGAGCACAAGTCTAGTTGTTATCTGTCACTATATAAATATATTACATAATTATTGATGATATTCCTCACACTGTACATTTTATTACCCATGACTCATTTATTTGAAAATTTGTACCTCGTAATCTCCCTCACATATTTCTATCCCCCCTTATCCTTCTATCATCTGGAAACCACCTAATTTTTCTCTAGGAACTCTGTTTCTGTTTGGTTACGTTTGTTCATTTATTTGGTGTTTTTAAACATTACATATAAATGAAATCATGTAATATTTGTCATTCTCTGTCTGACTTTTTAATTTAACATGTACCTTTTAAGTCCATCTCTATTGCTACATATGACAAGATTTCATTCTATTTTATGGATGAGTAATATTCCATTGTGTGTGACATATATCTTCTTTATTCATCTATTGATGGGCACTTAGTTTGCTTCCATATTTTGACTATTGTAAATAATGCTGTAATCAACATACAGGTGCATATATTTTTGATTTAGTATTTTCATTTTCTCACAACAAATACCTAGAAGTGGAATTGCTAGATTGTATGGCATTTCTATTTTTAATTGTTTGAGGAATCTCCATACAGTTTTCCATAGTAGCTATACCAATTTACATTCCCACCAACAATACACAAGAGTTTCCTTTTCTCCACAACCTTGCCAAAACTTATTTCTTGTCTTTTTGAAAATAGACATTCTGACAGGTGTGATATCTCATTTTGATTTTGATTTGCCTTTCCCTGATGATTAGTGATATTGAGAATTTTCATGTGCCTTTTAGTCTTCTGTATTTTTTTTTTTTGAAAATGTATGTTCAGGCCCTTTCTCCTTTTAAAAAATCAGAGTTTTTTTAATGTTCAGTGCATGAGTTCTTTTCATATTTTGGATATTAACCCCTCACCAGATATCATTTGCAAATATCTTCTCCTGTTCAAAAGCAGCCTTTTCATTTGTTGGTAGTTTCTTGGTGTGAAAAAGCTTTTTAATTTGATGTACTGTCTCATTTATATATTTTAGCTTTTGTTTCCCTTGCCTGATACTGATTAAAAAATTGCATTGCTAAGAACTATATCTTAGAACATTCAGCCTGAATCAACATAAAACATTCATGTTTTATTCTAGGAGTTTTATGGTGTCAAGTCTTACTCTGAAGTCTTTAATCCATTTTGAATTTATTTTTGTATATGTTATAATAAAATAGTCCAATTTGATTCTTTTACATGTGGCTGCCCAGGTTTCCTAATAGGATTTATTGATGAGACTGCCTTCTCCATTGTATATTCTTGTCTTCTTTGTCATAAATTAATTATCTGTATAAGTAAAGGTTCATTTCTGGGCCCTCTATTCTGTTCATTGATCTATGTGCCTGTTTTTGTGCCAGTACCATACTGTTTTGATTACTGTAGCTTTGTGGTATAATTTGAAATCAGGGAGCATGATATCTATCATTTTATTTTGTTAATAATATTATTTTGGCTTTTCTTTTCTGTTTTGATACAAATTTTAGGATTATTTGTGCTAGTTCTGTGAAAAATGCCAGTGGTATTTTAATAAGGATTGAATTGAATTTGTAGATTGCCTTGGATAGTACAGCTGTCTTAACAGTATTAATTCTTCCCATCCATGAGCACGGTAGAACTTCCCATTTGTTTGTATCATCCTCAGTTACTTTTATCAGTGTCATAGTTTTCTCTTTACAGGTCTTTTACCTGCTTAGATATATTTATTCCCAGGTATTTTATTCTTTTTGGTATGATTATGAGTGGAAATGGTTTCTTAATTTCTCTTTCTGATAGTTGATTGTTAGTGTATAGAAATGCAACAGATCTCTGTGTGTTAATTTTGTATCTTACAACTTTACTGAATTCATTTATGAGTTCTAGTATTTTTTGGTGTTATCTTTAGGATTTTCTCTCTATTGTATCATGCCATCCACAAACAATGGCAGTTTTACTTCTTCCTTTCCAGTTTAGATTCCTTTTCTTTCCTTCTGTCTGATTGCTGTGGCTAGGATTTCCAATACTATGTTGAATGAAAGTAGTAAGAGTGGGTTTCCTTGTCTTGTTCCTGATCTTAGAGGAAAGCTTTCAGCTTTTCACCATTTATTGTAATATCAGTTGTAGGCTTGTCATATATGGCCTTTGTTATATTGATACACTTCTTGTCTAACTTTCTTAGTTGTTGTAAGTTTTTATCATAAATGAATGTTTAATTTTGTCAAAGCTTCTTCTGTGTCAATTGAGATGATCATATTATGTTTATTCTTCAATTTGTTGATATGCTATTTAACCTTGACTGTAAATATTGAACCATCTTTTTCCCTGAAATGAATCTCAGTTTGTTATGATGTATGATCTTTTTAATGATGTTGAATTCAGTTTGCTTATACTTGTTGATGATTATTATATCTATGTTCATTAGTGATATTGGCCTATATTTTTCTTCTTTTGTGATTTTTTTTGTCTGGTTTCGGTATCACACTGATGTTGGATGACTGGAGCATTTCACTTCACTTAATACCCCCAACATCCATCTACATCATCCCAGCTGGCAAAATTTCATTTAAAAAAATATCTGAGTAATATTCCTTTCTATCTAATCTCACATCTTTCCTATCTATCAATGGATATTTAGATTGCTTCCATATCTTGGCTATTATAAATAATGTTGCAATGAGCTTAAAGATGCACATTGCTTTTTGAATTAGTGTTTTTTTCCTTTACATAAACACTCAGAAGTAGAATTACTGGGTCTTATGGCATCACTGACTTGATGGATGTGAGTCTGAGTGAACTCCGGGGTTGGTGATGGACAGGGAGGCCTGGTGTGCTGTGATTCATGGGGTCGCAAAGAGTCGGACACGATTGAGTGACTGAACTGAACTGAACTGATGGTAGTTCTATATTTAATTCATTTTGGAATCTTCGTAGTGTTTTCTTTAGTGGCTGTACCAGTTTACATTTCCATCAATAGTGCACGAGGGTTCCCTTTTCTTCACATGTTTACCAGCACTTGGCATTTCTTGTCCTTTTGAAAATAGCCATTCTGACAGGTGTGAAGTGATAGCTCTTTGGTTTTGATTTTAATTTCCCTTATGATTAATGATGTTGAGATCTTTTCATATGCCTGTTGGCCATCTCTATGTCTTCTTTGGAAAGATATCTATTTAGATCCTCTGTCCATATTTTTAAAAGTCGTTTTTTTTTTTTTTTTTTTTTGTTGTTGTTGTTAAATTCTTTATTTATTTGAATTTGAACCCCTTATTGGCAGTACAGTTTGAAAATATCTCCCTCATTCAGTAGATCACCTTTTTATTTTGTTGGTTGTTTCTTCACTGTGCATAAATGTTTTTGTTTTATGTTGTTTCACTCGTTTATTTTTGCTTTTGTTGCCATTGCCTTTGGAGTCAGGTCCAAGAAAACATTGCCAAGAGTGATGTCAATAAGCTTATTGCCTGCTTCCTTCTAGGAGCTATATGGTTTCTGGTCATATATTTGAAGCATTTTGAATTAATTTTTGTGTATGATGTAAGACAACTGCTATCTTTGGAAAAGCCCACTTGTAACATTGGCTCTGGCTGATGACTTTAAGATGGTTCCTACCATTCTTCAACTGATAAGAGTGTTTCATTATGCCTCAATTGTTTCTACAAATAATATTGTTTATGTTCAACAGCTGCTTTTTATTTTGGAGTGTAGAATTATGTGTATGTTATATTAGGGGTGCCCACATGACCAGCCTCCAATTTAAAACTGTGGGCACTGAGCCTCTAATGAGCTATTCCAGTCGGCAACATTTCACATATGCAGTCACAATTCCTTGCTTGGGAAATGTGTGTCCTGTAAAGGACTTAGCATGTACACACATAAGCCTCTACTGGGAGAGGAATTTTGGAAGCTGATATTTCATTTCCTCTGGACGTTGCCCCAGGCACCTTTTTCTTTTGCTGATGATTTTATTTTGTATCTTAATACAACTATGTGCTGAATTCTGAGAGTCTTCTTAGTAAATCACTAAACCTTGGGAATGATCTTGAGAACCCCCAACATACCTAGTTATAAGGAGGACTATGGAATTTAGTTTCTAGCTGGGTAGCCATGTGTCCAGCTAAAACTATAGAACCATGGGACAAGGGAAGAATGGATTGGGGTAAAAAAAAAATAGAACCCTGCCTCACCCACATGTTTATTAACTTCTTTGCTTATTATTCCTAATTGTACTTTAGATCTTCCTTTTAGATTTATTTTCCTTCTTTTTAGGAGATATTCCTTATCACTCAGCATAAAAACCAAATGCTTAGTGTGGCCCCAAGGTCTTTGTAATGTGGCCTAGATATCTCTAGGACCGCATCTTTTCCCACACTCGCCATTCTAATCTCTCTCCAGTAGCTCTAGTCTTATTGCTGTTCTTTGAATATACAAAACACATTCCATTTTATGACTGTGCTTGCTGTATGCTCTGTGCATAGCGCTCTTTTCCCAGATAGCCATATGGCTCACTAACTCCTTTTTTCTTCTCCTTACTTCTGCTCAAATGTCACCTTATTGGAGAGGACCTCTATGATCACCTATGAAAAGCATCAGAGTTTTAGCATACTGTCACTGTCATATTTGTCCTGCTTTAGATTTCTCCACAGCATTCAATATTGTGTCACATGTTATATGATGTTATTTGCTTGTTTATTGTCTGTCTCCCCTCATTAGAGTATTAATCTATGAAGATAGATTTTATCTATTTTATTCATGACTGTATCTGTAGCACTTACAGCAGTCCTTGGAATATAATAACTTAATAACTATTTTGTAAATGAACGAAAAACTGATGAAATCCCTTAGAAGCTACTTCATTGTATTAGTTTTCAAGAATTTCTGTAGCAAATTACTGGAAATCAGGCGGCTTAAATACATTTTAGTCCCATGGTTCTGGAGGCTGGATGTCAGGAGGGCTGTGTTCTCTGACAGTTCTAGACAAGAATTCTTTCTTGCTTCTTCTAACTTCAAAGTTTTTTTTTTTTTTGAAAGGCAATCCTTGGCGTTCCTTGTAGGTGCGTTAATCCAGTCACGTGGTCATTTATTCCCTGTGTGTCTTGTCATTTTTATTTTCTATATGTCTGTTTCTGTGTCCAAATTGCACCCTTTTATAAAATATGTCATATAGGACTAGAACCCATCCTGATGAACTCATTTTAACTTGATTATCTCTGTAAAGATCCTATTTCCAAAGAAGGTGTGAGGTGCTGGGTGTTAGAACTTCAACACACCTATTTTGGAGGCAAAATTCAACCTTTAACAGTGAGAGTGAACTTTTTTAACATTTATTTGTCTGAAAAAGCTAAGCTTATACTGATTGTTGAATTAAGACTTTACTGATTATGCAATTATTATTTTTTTAATTTAAATTTATTTATTTTAATTGGAGGCTAATTACTTTACAATATTGTATTGGTTTTGTCATAGATCAGCATGACTCTGCCACGCGTGTTCCCCATCCTGAACCCCCTCCCACCTCCCTCCCCGTACCAACCCTCTGGGTCATCCCAGTGCACCAGCCCTGAGCATCCTGTATCCTGCATTGAACCTGGACTGGCGATTCATTTCTTATATGATATTATACATGTTTCCATGCCATTCTACCAAATCATCCTACCCTCTCCCTCTCCCAGAGTCCAAAAGACTGTTCTATACATCTGTGTCTCTTTTGCTGTCTCGCATACAGGGTTATCGTTACCATCTTTCTCAATTCCATATATATGGATTAGTATACCGTACTGGTGTTTTTCTTTCTGGCTTACTTCACTCTGTATAATCGGCTCCAGTTTCATCCACCTCATTAGAACTGATTCAACTGTATTCTTTTTAATGGCTGAGTAATACTCCATTGTGTATGTGCACCACAGCATTCTTTATTTCTTTTTCTTTTTTTGTGTTTCAGCCTTCAACTTTATTTATTTATATTCTTTACAGTCAGCAAAAAGGTTATTTATTTTTTTAACCACTTATCATTTATTATTATTTTTTACTTTAAGATGTGTATAAGAGACAGATCTAATCTCACATCTTTCCTATCTATCAATGGATATTTAGATTGCTTCCATATCTTGGCTATTATAAATAATGTTGCAATGAGCTTAAAGATGCACATTGCTTTTTGAATTAGTGTTTTTTTCCTTTACATAAACACTCAGAAGTAGAATTACTGGGTCTTATGGCATCACTGACTTGATGGATGTGAGTCTGAGTGAACTCCGGGGTTGGTGATGGACAGGGAGGCCTGGTGTGCTGTGATTCATGGGGTCGCAAAGAGTCGGACACGATTGAGTGACTGAACTGAACTGAACTGATGGTAGTTCTATATTTAATTCATTTTGGAATCTTCGTAGTGTTTTCTTTAGTGGCTGTACCAGTTTACATTTCCATCAATAGTGCACGAGGGTTCCCTTTTCTTCACATGTTTACCAGCACTTGGCATTTCTTGTCCTTTTGAAAATAGCCATTCTGACAGGTGTGAAGTGATAGCTCTTTGGTTTTGATTTTAATTTCCCTTATGATTAATGATGTTGAGATCTTTTCATATGCCTGTTGGCCATCTCTATGTCTTCTTTGGAAAGATATCTATTTAGATCCTCTGTCCATATTTTTAAAAGTCGTTTTTTTTTTTTTTTTTGTTGTTGTTAAATTCTTTATTTGAATTTGAACCCCTTATTGGCAGTACAGTTTGAAAATATCTCCCTCATTCAGTAGATCACCTTTTTATTTTGTTGGTTGTTTCTTCACTGTGCATAAATGTTTTTGTTTTATGTTGTTTCACTCGTTTATTTTTGCTTTTGTTGCCATTGCCTTTGGAGTCAGGTCCAAGAAAACATTGCCAAGAGTGATGTCAATAAGCTTATTGCCTGCTTCCTTCTAGGAGCTATATGGTTTCTGGTCATATATTTGAAGCATTTTGAATTAATTTTTGTGTATGATGTAAGACAACTGCTATCTTTGGAAAAGCCCACTTGTAACATTGGCTCTGGCTGATGACTTTAAGATGGTTCCTACCATTCTTCAACTGATAAGAGTGTTTCATTATGCCTCAATTGTTTCTACAAATAATATTGTTTATGTTCAACAGCTGCTTTCTATTTTGGAGTGTAGAATTATGTGTATGTTATACTAGGGGTGGCCACATGACCAGCCTCCAATTTAAAACTGTGGGCACTGAGCCTCTAATGAGCTATTCCGGTCGGCAACATTTCACATATGCAGTCACAATTCCTTGCTTGGGAAATGTGTGTCCTGTAAAGGACTTAGCATGTACACACATAAGCCTCTACTGGGAGAGGAATTTTGGAAGCTGATATTTCATTTCCTCTGGACGTTGCCCCAGGCACCTTTTTCTTTTGCTGATGATTTTATTTTGTATCTTAATACAACTATGTGCTGAATTCTGAGAGTCTTCTTAGTAAATCACTAAACCTTGGGAATGATCTTGAGAACCCCCAACATACCTAGTTATAAGGAGGACTATGGAATTTAGTTTCTAGCTGGGTAGCCATGTGTCCAGCTAAAACTATAGAACCATGGGACAAGGGAAGAATGGATTGGGGTAAAAAAAAAATAGAACCCTGCCTCACCCACATGTTTATTAACTTCTTTGCTTATTATTCCTAATTGTACTTTAGATCTTCCTTTTAGATTTATTTTCCTTCTTTTTAGGAGATATTCCTTATCACTCAGCATAAAAACCAAATGCTTAGTGTGGCCCCAAGGTCTTTGTAATGTGGCCTAGATATCTCTAGGACCGCATCTTTTCCCACACTCGCCATTCTAATCTCTCTCCAGTAGCTCTAGTCTTATTGCTGTTCTTTGAATATACAAAACACATTCCATTTTATGACTGTGCTTGCTGTATGCTCTGTGCATAGCGCTCTTTTCCCAGATAGCCATATGGCTCACTAACTCCTTTTTTCTTCTCCTTACTTCTGCTCAAATGTCACCTTATTGGAGAGGACCTCTATGATCACCTATGAAAAGCATCAGAGTTTTAGCATACTGTCACTGTCATATTTGTCCTGCTTTAGATTTCTCCACAGCATTCAATATTGTGTCACATGTTATATGATGTTATTTGCTTGTTTATTGTCTGTCTCCCCTCATTAGAGTATTAATCTATGAAGATAGATTTTATCTATTTTATTCATGACTGTATCTGTAGCACTTACAGCAGTCCTTGGAATATAATAACTTAATAACTATTTTGTAAATGAACGAAAAACTGATGAAATCCCTTAGAAGCTACTTCATTGTATTAGTTTTCAAGAATTTCTGTAGCAAATTACTGGAAATCAGGCGGCTTAAATACATTTTAGTCCCATGGTTCTGGAGGCTGGATGTCAGGAGGGCTGTGTTCTCTGACAGTTCTAGACAAGAATTCTTTCTTGCTTCTTCTAACTTCAAAGTTTTTTTTTTTTTTGAAAGGCAATCCTTGGCGTTCCTTGTAGGTGCGTTAATCCAGTCACGTGGTCATTTATTCCCTGTGTGTCTTGTCATTTTTATTTTCTATATGTCTGTTTCTGTGTCCAAATTGCACCCTTTTATAAAATATGTCATATAGGACTAGAACCCATCCTGATGAACTCATTTTAACTTGATTATCTCTGTAAAGATCCTATTTCCAAAGAAGGTGTGAGGTGCTGGGTGTTAGAACTTCAACACACCTATTTTGGAGGCAAAATTCAACCTTTAACAGTGAGAGTGAACTTTTTTAACATTTATTTGTCTGAAAAAGCTAAGCTTATACTGATTGTTGAATTAAGACTTTACTGATTATGCAATTATTATTTTTTTAATTTAAATTTATTTATTTTAATTGGAGGCTAATTACTTTACAATATTGTATTGGTTTTGTCATAGATCAGCATGACTCTGCCACGCGTGTTCCCCATCCTGAACCCCCTCCCACCTCCCTCCCCGTACCAACCCTCTGGGTCATCCCAGTGCACCAGCCCTGAGCATCCTGTATCCTGCATTGAACCTGGACTGGCGATTCATTTCTTATATGATATTATACATGTTTCCATGCCATTCTACCAAATCATCCTACCCTCTCCCTCTCCCAGAGTCCAAAAGACTGTTCTATACATCTGTGTCTCTTTTGCTGTCTCGCATACAGGGTTATCGTTACCATCTTTCTCAATTCCATATATATGGATTAGTATACCGTACTGGTGTTTTTCTTTCTGGCTTACTTCACTCTGTATAATCGGCTCCAGTTTCATCCACCTCATTAGAACTGATTCAACTGTATTCTTTTTAATGGCTGAGTAATACTCCATTGTGTATGTGCACCACAGCATTCTTTATTTCTTTTTCTTTTTTTGTGTTTCAGCCTTCAACTTTATTTATTTATATTCTTTACAGTCAGCAAAAAGGTTATTTATTTTTTTAACCACTTATCATTTATTATTATTTTTTACTTTACAATATTGTATCGGTTCTGTTGTACATCAACATGAATCCACCACAGGTGTACACATGTTCCCCATCCTGAACCCACCTCCCACCTCCCTCCCCGTACCATCCCTCTGGGTCATCCCAGTGCACCAGCCCCAAGCATCCTGTATCCTGCATCGAACCTGGACTGGCAATTCATTTCTTATATGATATTATACATGTTTCAGTGCCATTCTCCCAAATCATCCCATCATCTCCCTCTCCCACAGAGTCCAATTATAAGTCATAGTTATTTTTNAAAGACTCTGATGCTGGGAGGGATTGGGGGCAGGAGGAGAAGGGGATGACCGAGGATGAGATGGCTAGATGGCATCACTGACTCAATGGACGTGAGTCTGAGTGAACTCTGGGAGTTGGTGATGGACAGGGAGGCCTGGCGTGCTGTGATTCATGGGGTCGCAAAGAATCGGACACGACTGAGCGTCTGAACTGAACTGAACTGAATCAAATATTGTTAAAGTTAAATATCTTTCCATAATGAAAGCTCCAAGTCCAATTGCTTTACCAGTATACATTCTAAACATTAAAGAAACAGTGACACCAATGTTACACAAACTCTTTTGGAGACTGAAAAAACACTCCCCAACTTGTTTTACAAGCCTAATATAATCTTGACACTGAAACTGACAAAATTATTGCAATAAAGGAATGTTACAGGCCAATCTCTTTCATGATCTCAGATGTAAAATTCCTAAACAAAGTATAAACAAATATAATTCAGTAAATGTATAAAAATTATAATTCAATTGAAACAACTTGAATTTACTTATAGTATGTATCATTGCTTTAACATCTGAAAAATTGACCAGTATAAATTCACTACTTAATGGGATAAAGGAAAACAAATCATATGAATTTCAATAGATTTAGAAAAATTGTTTAAACAGATTCATCAGCCTTTCATGTTTAAAACTTGTCAGAAAACTAAACACAAAAGGAAGAAGGGAACTTTTTCACTCTGACAGTGTTCACAAAACCTGCAACAAGCATACTTAATGGTAAAATATTAAAAACTTTTCCCCATAGGCTTGAAATGAGACCTGAATACCCACTATACAGCTTAAACTTTACACTAGAGACACCAGCCAATGCAATAGGCAAGAAAAGAATAAAAGTTCTAAGAAATGGAAATAAAAGATAAACTGCTATTATTTGAAAATTATATGATATTCCATGCAAAAATCAAAAGAATCTACAGATACACTATTATAATTAACAAGTGAATTTAGGAAATTTACCACATACAGGGTCAATATAGTGAAAATTAAATTGTATTTTTATAAATAAGAAACCTTGGAAGAAAAACTATGGTAAACCTAGACAGCATATTAAATAACAAAGACATTACTTTGCCAATAAAGACCTGTATAGCTAAAGCTATGGTTTTTCTAGTGGTCATGTATGGATGTGAGAGCTGGACCATAAAGAATGCTGAGCACTGAAGAGTTAATGCTTTTAAACTGTAATGTTGGAGAAGACTCTTGAGAGTCCCTTGGACTGCTGGGAGATCAAACCAGTCCATCCCAAAGGAAATCAGTCCTGAATATTCATTGGAAAGGGATGACTGAACTGAAGTTGTATTTTTATGAATGAGAAACCACTGGAACATGAAATAAAAATTCAGTTTTATAATAGCACCAACAAACACTGAATACCTAAATATCAGACAGTTAAGTTCAGTTCAGTCACTCAGTCATGTCCGACTCTTTGCAACCCCATGAATGGCAGCATGCCAGGCCTCCCTGTCCATCACCAACTCTCGGAGTTCACTCAGACTCACATCCATCGAGTCCGTGATGCCATCCAGCTATCTCATCCTCAGTCGTCCCCTTCTCCTCCTGCCCCCAATCCCTCCCAGCATCAGAGTCTTTGCCAATGAGTCAGCTCTTCTCATGAGGTGGCCAAAGTACTGAAGTTTCAGCTTTAGCATCATTCCTTCCAAAGAAATCCCAGGGCTGATCTTCAGAATGGACTAGTTGGATCTCCTTGCAGTCCAAGGGATTCTCAAGAGTCTTCACCAACACCACAGTTCAAAAGCATCAATTCTTCGGCGCTCAGCCTTCTTCACAGTCCAACTCTCACATCCATACATGACCACAGGAAAAACCATAGCCTTGACTGGACAGACCTTAGTTGGCGAAGTAATGTCTGTGCTTTTGAATATGCTATCTAGGTTGGTCATAACTTTTCTTCCAAGGAGTAAGTGTCTTTTAATTTCATGGCTGCATCACCAACTGCAGTGATTTTGGAGCCCCCCAAAATAAAGTCTGACACTGTTTCCACTTTTTCCCCATCTATTTCCCATGAAGTGATGGGACTGGATGCCATGATCTTCGTTTTCTAAATGTTGAGCTTTAAGCCAACTTTTTCACTCTCCACTTTCACTTTAATTATAGATCTATTAAAAAGATGTTCACTATCTCTACATAGCACACTGTAACACATGGTTAGGGAAATTAAGGAACAAGATGAATGGTGTGTTATTCATGTTCATGGGTTGGAAAGCACAACAATGTAAGGATGTAAGTCTCCCAAATTGACTACCAGCTATCAATTTAATGCTTCTTAGCTCCAAATCTACCTTTCATTGCCTGATCTGTGATAACAGAGCTGGAATCTGTGAATATTTTCCCCTTGCCAGCTGACATGATTTTAACTTTGGCAGTAGAGGGCAGTAGAGGGATAGTGGTAAAGAAAGAAGTTCCCTTTGGTTCTGGTGTACTCCCCTAGGCAGGCTCCTGAGGTACGTGTCTTCTGCATTACTGGGCTCCTGCAGCTCTCATGACTTCTGAAATGCCAGGCTCATTCAGTGCATATAACTTATACAGGGCCTGCTTTACTAACTGGAATGGCTTATGTAATGCCTGGTTTCAGCAGTGCTCAGCTCAGCACCTCTCATGAATGGCTTCCTTGGCATCCCTTGCATGTCTGTAATAGGGTTCTACTGGTCTGACACCACCCTTTGAATGGCTTCTTCTGGAAGTCACTCAGGTGACTTTGCAGAGATGTCACAATGAGATATCACCCCCACACTCGTCAGAATGGCCATCATTAAAACGCCTGCAAATAATAAATTCTGGGGAGGGTGTGGAGAAAAGTGCACCCTCCTATACTGTTGATGGGAATGTAAATTGGTACAGCCACTATACACCAGAACAGTATGGAGTCTCCTTAAAAAATTAAAAATAGAGTTACCATATGATCCTACAATTCCACTCCTGGGCATACATCCAGAAAATATGGAAACTCTACTTCAAAAAGATATATACCTCAGTGTTCACAGCAGCAGCAATATTTATAATAGCCAAGACACGGAAGCAACATACATGTCAATCAACAGATGAATGGATAAATATGTGATATATATGTATCTGTATATATATATATATATGTGAGTGTGTGTGTGTGTGTGTGTGTGTGTGTGTGTGTGTGTACCTAAACCTGTATGTATAAGCTTCCCAGGTGGTGCTAGTGGTAAAGAACACACCTGCAGGAGGTGTGAGAGATGCAGGTTTGATTGCTAGGCTGGGAAGTTTCCCTGGAGTAGGAAATGGTAACCCACTCCAGTATTCCTCACTGAAAAATTCCATGGGCACAGGAGCCTGTGTGGGCTACACTCCATGGGACTGCAAAGAATCGGACATGACTGAGCACAGTCCTTTGCTTACTTACTTATGAAAGAAAGCAACATACATACATACATACAGTGGAATATTAGTCATAAAAAAAATGAAACAATGCCATTACAGCACATGGATGGATCTAGAGATTATTATACTAAGTGAAGTAAGTCAGACAGAGACATACAAATATCATAGGATATCGCTTATATGTGGAATCTAAAAAAAGTGATACAAATGATACACACTGAGGAAACCAGAATTGAAAGAGACACGTGTACCCAATGTTCATTGCAGCACTGTTTACAACAGCTAGGACATGGAAGCAACCTAGATGTCCATCAGCAGATGAATGGATAAGAAAGCTGTGGTGCATATACACAATGGAATATTACTCAGCTATTAAAAAGAACAATTTGAATCAGTTCTAATGAGGTAGATGAAACTGGAGCTTATTATACAGAGTGAAGTAAGTCAGAAAGAAAAATACCAATACAGTATATTAATGTATATATACAGAATTTAGAAAGATGGTAATGATGACCATATATGTGAGACAGCAAAAGACACACAGATGTAAAGAATAGACTTTTGGACTCTGTGGGAGAAGATGAGAGTGTGATGATTTGAGAGAATAGCACTGGAACATGTATATTACCATATGTGAAACAGATCACTAGTCCAAGTTTGATGCATGAAACAGGACACTCAAAGCTGATGCACTGGGACAACCTGAGGGATGGGATGGGGAGGGATTTGGGAAGAGGAATCAAGATGGGGGACACATGTACACCCATGGCTGATTCATGTCAGTGTATGGCAAAAACCACTACAATACAAACAATACTGTAAAGTAATTAGCCTCCAATTAAAATAAATAATTAATTTTTAAAAGACAGAAATAGACTCAGAAATATAGAAAACAAACTTATGGTTGCCAGAGAGAAAAGTGAGTGGGAGGGTTAAATTAAGAATTTGGGATATACTACTACTATACTATACTATGCTAATACTATATAGATACACTACTATATACAGTATTGCTATAGTACACAGTAGTACTATGCATGCGTGCTCAGTCACTTCAGCCATGTCTGACTCTTTGCAACCCTTGCAACCCCAGGGACTGTAGCCCTCCAGACTCCTCTGTCTATGGGGATTCTCCAGGCAAGAGTACTACAGTGGATTGCCGTTTTCTTCTCCAGAGAATCTTCCCAACCCAGGGATCAGACCCATTGTCTCTTGTGTCTTCTGCATTGGCAGGTGGATTCTTTACCACCGCACCACCAGGAAAGCCCATATATGTGTATGTACGTGTCAGTCACTCAGTCATGTCCAACTCTTTGTGACCCCATGGACTATAGCCTGCCAGGCTCTTCTGTCCATAGAATTCTCCAGGCAAGAATATGGGAATGCGTAACCATTTCCTTTTCCAGGGATCTTCCTGACCCAGGGATTGAACCCAGGTCTCTTGCATTGTAGGCAGATTCTTTATCAACTGAGTCACCAGGGAAGCCCAACTTAAAGATTGGTCTATGTCTGCCCAGAACAAGGGGTGCAGCCCCATGTATGTGTATGTATATATATAAATGCATCACTTTGCTATTCCTCTGAAACATTGTAAATTAAATATACTTAGTTAAAAAATAATTAGAGCTGGTGAGAATGTGGAGAGAGGTAATACTTATGTACTGTTCTTAGGAATGTAAATTGGTACAGCCACTATAGAAAACAGTATTTATGTGCTTCTAAAAACTAAAAATACAAGTAGCATAAATTGGAACCTAATAATCCCACCTCTGGATAATACCCAAAGGAAATTAAATTACTATGCCAAAGAGATTGAGGAGATAGTTCAAAGAAATATTCTTTGCAGCATTACTTACAAAAAGACACTGTTGCAACCTAAGTGTCCATTGATAGATGAAAAGATAATGAAACAGTAGTATATGTATGTATGTGTGTGTATAGAATAATCTGTTATATATGATATATAAAGACTATTACTCAGCCATAGAGAAGAAGGAAATCCTACCTTTTGCAACAGCATGGATGAACCGTGACGGCATTATTCTAAGTGAAATAAGTCAGACAAAAAAAGACAAATACTGTATTAATTCACTTATATTTGAGATATAAAAAAACTGAAGTTATAGAAATAGAGTTGAATGGTGATTTCCAGGTGCCAGGTGGTGGGAGAAATGAGATGTTGATCAAAGGGTACAAACTTCAAGTTGTAAGATAAGTAAGTTCTGGAAATATAATGTACAACATATTGAAAGCAGTCAGCAATACTGCATTGAAGTTACTGAGAGAGTAGCTCTTAAAATGGTCTCCATAAAAAAAATAAGCAAACTCATGCCCATGAATTTAATTATGCTTACCATGTACCCCACCAGACAGAAGTGGCTTGGCTATCTGAAAGATGGGATAGGCTTACTGAAGACTCAGTTATGGCACAATTGAGAGGTAACATCCTGAAAGGATGGAATTTAGTATTATAGGATGCAATATTTTTCCTGAATCAGAGATCATTAATATGTTGCTATCTCCCCTATAAAGAAGCCTGGGAGTTCATTATTATATAAAATAACCCATTCTGGGTTATTGTATGAATGTACTTTCCTGGTTTTCATATCTTAATCCTTGAGGAGAAATGCTTAAAGCAGGCTAAAAACAATGGTTCCTATGAAGGGGAAGGTAAGATAGCTACTTGGCCATTTGGGCTTCTTTTGCCTCTGAGTCAATAGACAAAAAAGAGCTTACTCAACTGGCTGGAGTGATTGATCATGATTATGAAGGGGAAATGGCAACCCACTCCAGTGTTCTTGCCTGGAGAATCCCAGAGACGGGGGAGCCTCATGCGCTGCCGTCTATGGGGTCGCACAGAGTCAGACACAACCGAAGTGACTTAGCAGCAGCAGCAGCAGCATGAAGGAGAAATTGGATGGCTGCTATCAAATGGTATCAAGGAAGACTAGATCTGGAACACAGAGTAGACTCTGGGATTTCTCTTAGTCTTTCAATGCCAAATAGTAGATTAAGTTAATAGAAAATAATGGCATGCTACTATCACCAAAAAAAAAAAAAAAAGTGGCAGAATATTGAGAACTCGGGCTTTTCATAAATAGTAACTTTACTAGGTTAAGAACTCTAATTAGGTTCTGGCTGAGGACAGAGGAATAATAAAACAGTGGAGAAAGAAGCCATAGATATCAATTTTGTCTATATGATCAAGTAGAGAAATGAGGACTGTAATAGGTTTGGATATTTTTTCTTTTATTTTTTCAGATGTACATATTTATTTATAAATTTCCATCAACAGTATAAGCTAATTTCTCCAGATCCTTGATAACACTCTATCTTTTGTTTGTTTTTTTAATAGCCATTTTAATAGGTTTGAGGTGGTATGTAATTGGTTTTAGTTTGCATTTCCCTGATGATTATCTATTTCTAGCACTTTTTCAAATGCCTGTTGAGCATTTGTATGCTCTCTATGGGAAATGTCTATTTACTTCTATTACACATTTTAAAATTTGGTTATTTGCTCTTTCTGCTAATCTCTTTATTTATATTGGTCTGTTACGGTTTTCTATTTCTTCGTTTGTTTTTCTGGGAAGAATTTAATCTTACCTTTCTTTCTTTCTTTTACTTTTTATTTTATTTTGGAGTTTAGCCAATTAACAATGCTGTAATAGTTTCAGGTGAATAGCAAAGGGACTGAGCAATACATATACATGTATCTATTCTATCCCAGACTCCCCTGCCATCCAGGCTGTCATGTAACATTGAGTTCTCTGTGCTATACAGTAGGTCCTTGTTGGTTATCCATTTAAAATATAACAAAGTGTATATGTTGATCCCAAACTCCCTAACTATCTCTTCCCCCTCTTCTTCCTCCTTTGTCTTTGTTTCTAAGGAAGAGTTTTACTGGATACAGTATTCTTGATTGTTAATTTTTTCTTTCAGCACTTTGAACATATCATCTCAATCTTTCCTGGCATGAGAGGTTTCTGCTGAGAAATTCACTGATAGCCTTATGAGGTTCCCTAATATGTGATGAGTTGCTTTTCTCTTGCTGCTTTCAAAATTCTTTATCTTTGAAAATGTAGTTATAATGTGTCAGTATAGACTTGGTTTCTTCTATCTGACATCCTTCGGCATCCTGAATATGGATGCCAATTAGTCTCCTTATATCTGGGAAGTTTTCAGCTATTATTTATTTAAATAAGCTTTCTGCCCCCTTCACCATCCTCTATCAGATGCTCTGATAGAAAAGTCCTTCTTCTAGGATTCCTAAGATGTGTATAGTTCGACTGATAAGAGTTCCCTGAGTCCTTTAGGCTTTCTTCACGGTTTTCATTCTTTTTTCTTTGATTCTATGACTGTATAATTTACATTTTCCATCTTTGAGTTCATTGATTCCTTCTTCTGTTTTATCAAGTCTACTAGCGAATTTTTCATTGCAATAATTGCATTCTTCAGCTCCAGTATTTCTTATTAATTACTTTTACAGGGTATGGCAGATTTAATATTCTAAAGATGATATTTCCTTTGACGTTCTCATTGGTTAGTGGGTCTGTTCTTGACTACAAATCTGAGTGGGCTTAGACTCTCTTATAATAAGTATTAAGTAGAAGTGATGCTGGGTAACTTCCAAGGTAAGGTCAGAAAAGGCTATGATACTTTTACCCTATTTTCTTGACCTCTCATACTCAGAGCTCTGGATGCCATGCATAAGTCTGATTATCCTAAGGGTACAATGCATTGTTGAAGCCAAACCGCATGGTAAAGTCTTCTTTAGATGCTCTGATAGAAAATCTTTTGTCTTCAAGCCCTCCCAGCCTATGTGTCAGATACTGTGACTGAATGAGCATTTAGGTGACTTCATTCCCTATCCTTTGAGCCTTTGATCCTCCTAGCTGAAGCCCAGATGGGGTGAAGCACATACAAATAATCCTTGCTGTGCCCTTTCCAATTTCTGACCCACAGAACCCCTTACTGCTGTATTGTTTCTGGGACTTGTTTCTGAATTGCTGGAGAGATAGAGGCCAATGAGATTAGCTGGGGGAAAGAGAAGGTAAATGATAGAACTTTAGTTCTCTCTGGCTCAGTAGGTGTTTATGGTCAGCAAATCACTGGTACATAGTTAAATGCAGTTAATATGGGTGGGAGATGTCAAAATTTTCCTGGGTTTTGAGAATATCTGTCATGTTTCAGAGGTAGGGGCTCATGGAAGCTAGTTTAAAAGTAAGTTTTTTAGTCCATCATCAATAAAGCAGTTTGTTGAAATTTCACATGGACTTTAGCAACTATTCCTGTCTCATTTTATTTTATTTACCTTTTAAAGTCTTTCTTCTTTTTAACATTTTTATTTACTTGGCTGCACTGGGTCTTCATTGCTGTGTGCAGGCTTTCTCTAGTTAAAGTGAGTGAGGGCTACTCTCCAGTTGCAGAGGCTCTTCATTGTAGTGACTTCTCTTGTTGCTGAGCATGGGTTGTAGAGTATGTGGGCTTCAGTAGTTGTGATGCAAGGATGCCCCGCTGCATGTGGAATCTTCCCCAACCAGGGATCAAACCTGTGTCCTCTGCATTGGCAGGCAGATTCTTAACCACTGGACCACCAGGAAAGTCCCTTCTCTCATTTTAAATCCATAGTGTCATTGCCAGTTTTTCTCCTTTTCTTTATCTTTATAGTCATTTTTTAAATGGTTGAGTTTTTTTTGAGATATTGATGCATAACCTTGTATTCATTTTAGGTACACAACATAGTGTTTGATGTATGTATTAACATATGCTGCAAAATGATCACCACACAGTTATATTTTTTTTCTTGGGATGAGAACTTTCAAGGTCTACTCTCTTAGCAAATTTGAAATATACTATGCTGCTGCTGCTAAGTCACTTCAGTCATGTCCGACTCTGTGTGACACCATAGACGGCAGCCCACCAGGCTCCCCCATCCCTGGGATTCTCCAGGCAAGAACACTGGAGTGGGTTGCCATTTCCTTCTCCAATGCAGAAAAGTGAAAAGTGAAAGTGAAGTCGCTCAGTCGTGTCCAACTCTTTGTGACCCCATGGACTGCAGCCTACCAGGCTCCTCCGTCCATGGGATTTTCCAGGCAAGAGTACTATAGAGCATTGTTAACATATCTTCATGCTGTACATTACATCCCTAGGACTCGTTTGTCTTGTAACTGTGAGTTTATACCTTTTGACCACCATTGCCCATTGTACCCAATTCCTCCACCTATAGCAACCACTAGTTTCCCCTCCTCTCCAGTATTTCTGATTTGTTCTTTTTTATTGTTTCTGTCTCTTTATTGATATTCTCATTTTGTTGTTTTTGTTGTTGTTCTTGTATCATTTTCCTGAACCCATTTAACTGAGTTCTATTGTAATTCACTGAGCTTCTTTCAGAAGATTGTTTTGAATTTTGTCAGCAGATTTATAGATCTCCATATCTCTAGAGTCAGTTACTAGAGATTTATTTTACTCCTTTGATTATGTTATAGTTTTTCTGATCATTCAAGTCCCTTGTAGCTTTGTGCTGATGTCTGCATTTTTCAAGTCACAAATACCTCTCCCAGTGTATATAATGGCTGAGAGGAAATACTTTCATCAAAATGTCTGGCCAGAGATTATTGGCCTATGTTCCTAAATTATCCAAATGACCAGTCTTTTTTTTTTTTAATTTTTATTTTGTATTTTGGTGTAACTGATTAACAATGTTGTGATAGTTTCAGGTGGACACTGAAGGGACTCAGCCATACACATACATGTATCCATTCTGCCGCAAACTCCCCTCCCATCCAGGCTGCCCCATGACATTGAGCAGAACTCCCTGTGCTATACAGTAGGTCCTCGTTGGTTATCCATCAGAGTAAAGCTTTTAGTTCTGACATCTGAGGGACTACAGGCTTACTCTTATTCCCTCTGGTGTTTAACTTTGCTGGTTCTGTTAGCACTTGATGTGAGGCTACACAGGAACTGGTCCCTGAGCTACTGCACTGAAAGAATGAGGACATTGGAGGCATGCCCACTCCTCTTACTCCTTTCTGAGGGAGAAGCCTTTGTTCCGCATGTTTTCCCAATCTCGAAGATCCTTGCTAGCTGTAGGAAGACACCTTTTGCTTTTCCTTGGTTCTTAGCTGATTCAGGCATCTGGACTATGCTGTTTCTTCAACACTTGTTATGAGGAGAGGTAGGACGTGGCCCCTTGAGGAGTGGGTGCACGGACAGGCTGGGAGGCTGAGTGCACACTCCATTCTCTTCTTCCCACCATGGCAGAGGTCATTGGCTGAGCAGATCTGCCTTGGCTCTGGGCTGCACAGTTTAGTGGGGAGGTTCTTCTTACCTATTTCAAGGTGACTGTTCTTGGTTATCGTGCTTCCTTGGGGTGTTGAAACATCTGTAATTCTTATAAAGACATCTTGGTTCATATATCATTTTTACATTGTTGTTTCTGTGGGGGAACAAGGATTGAGCCTTACTATTCCTTCATTTTGCTGATCTCACTTGTAGTTTAATCTTTAAAGAACAAGCTATTCAGTGGGATTGTGGTGGAATATGTGTAGTGATGAATTTAGCTAGGGTGGATACAATAAGTATTAGGACAGTGTGCATCTTCATTTAGGAGAAGGTGTGAGAAATTCTTCACTTATAATAAGAATGGCATTTTTAAATGATCATGTTATGACTTTTAATTTTGATGCATATAACTAGATTGATTTATGAAAGTTTAGTTAATATAAAGTGTCCTCAACAATGTATATACATATCTGTGTACCCATTTTATCACAGTATTTCTTGATATTTTATGTTTGTTAAGAAAAAGATAAAAATAATGTTCTCTTGATGTTTTAATTTGCTTTATTTGTTTATTTTCTTGTTTACGGTGGGTATATACATCAAATACAAATGTTACATTTTATAATGTATGCCTTTTGCCAAGGGGTTGTAGCAAAATGCAAAATCAGTTTTTAGTATAACAGTATGTTCAGTCTTCTTATATATTTTTATTGTGGCAAAAAACAAAATTTACCCTCTTCACATATTTTAAGTGTATAGTATTGTTAACTATATGCATATTGTAGAAGATCTTCAAAACTTTTTTTTATCTTGACTGAAACTCTGTACCCATTGAATAGCAACTTCCCAATTCCCTCTTCCCCCAGCCCCTGGCAACCACCATTCCACATTCTCCTTCTGTGAGCTTGCTTTTCATTTCATTCTCTAGGGGATCTTCCCGACCCAGGGATCCAACCCAGGTCTACCCACATTGCAGACAGATGCTTTAACCTCTGAGCTACCAGGGAAGCCCATAAGTAAAACTACAAAATGGTTTTTCTCCTCTGACTGGCTTATCTCCTTAACACAATGTCCTCAAGGTTCATCCGTATGGTCACACACTGTAGAATTTCCATCTTGTTTTAAAGCTGAATAATACTCCTTTGTATGCATATGCCACATTTTCTTTATCCATTCATCTGCTCATAGATATTTAACATATTCATCCTTTGATTTCAGTATTCATTGACTATTTGCAGGCACACATGCCATTTCATGCCTGTGATGCCATCAGGTCAGATGAATGGGGGATGCTGAACTCACTCATTTTGGAAAATTAAATGTGTATAGGTTACTTGTTCCTTGCCTTTGTACTAATAGAGTCCTTTGTGTAAATCCACAGGTAAACGTCCTAGGCTCAGGATCTTTGTTCTTGTCAGGGTCTTTGTTCTGGTTCTGGCTCCTCAAATGTAGTGAAGTCACTGCTTCTGGACTAGTTTCCAGAGGCTGTGGTAGGAGCTGATGTCTATAAATGTTTCCCCTCAGACCCAAGATGTGCAAAATAGTTCTCTAACTATATTTCTTAGCTTTTGGAAGTCACTTAACTTTGAATAAGAAATAAATACACTTGAATTTTATTAAAAATGAAGAACCATAGAAGCTCTAAGCTTACAAAGTTCTCTTCCTTTGTACATTGGTTCTCTATTAGAACAAGCATCCTATTACCATTTTTTAAAACCCTGAGACACATACCTGGTGCCTTAGCATCCTCTGCAAAGCTGCCTTCACCTCCTGGTTGTTGAAACTGTAAATGAGGGGGTTTATCAAGGATGTGATCACACCATACTGTATAGAGACAACTTGCTCCAGGATTGATCCTGAAGAGGGGCTAATGTACCTGAATAGAGTCATTCGCATAGAACAAGAGCACCATGGTGAGGTGGGAGGAGCAGGTGGAGAAGGCTTTGCCTTGGCCTTTAGAGGAAGAGATGCTTAGAATGGCAAGAATGATTTTAGAGTAAAAGAAGAGGATGAGGGGAAGTGTCACAAGTCCTAGAAATGCAGATGATCCAGCCAACAGGATAGTGTTAGGCATGGTATCACTGCAGGAGAGAGGGAAGAGTGAAAGCAAGCAGTTCACAACTGAAGGGGGAGATGATATTGGGACCACAGAACTGTAAGTTCTGGGTACAAAGATTATTCACTAGTGAGTTCAGAAGCCCCATCACCCATGCTGCACTGACCATTGCAATGCACACAGGTCCATTCATGATCATAGTGTAGAGCAGAGGGTGACAGATGGCACCAGAGTGGTCATAGGCCATAGCAGAGAGCAAGCAGGTCTCAGTGCCTCCAGAAAATATGAAAAAGAAACTCTGGGTAATGTATCCCCACACTGAAATGGTCTTCTTCTGAGACAGGAAATTCTGCAGCATCTTGGGTATGGTGATTGAAGAGTGGCATTTGTCTAGGAAAGACAAATGACCAAGGAAGAAGTACATGGGCGTGTGCAGGTGAGGATCAGCCCTGATCACCAGGATCATCATCAAGTTCCCCATCAGGGTCAGGAGGTAAATCCCCAAGAAGAGAACAAAGAGCATGGTCTGGATATCCGGGTCAATAGACAACCCAAACAGCACAATTCATCAATAATGCTAAGATTTTTCATGGTTTCTTAGATATTCTATCCCTAAAAATTAAAAAAAAAAAAATTTACTTATTTAGTGGGGTAATGATCTGAGTCATTCTCTGGGAATAGGATTTTTAATTTATAAAATATCCACTTTTTAGCTTAAGCCAGAAAGTAAATTTGAGGATAAATAACTATCTGACTATTCTATTACCCTATGAAATACTGCAACTTTCCTTTTCCTGACTCTAAGTACTTCCTATGAAGGTAAACATCTCATAATACTTAACACCTCTAACATAAGATAGTAGATTTAGTACATTAAAGATTATCTGTCCCTGTTAGATTATCTGTCCTTCTTGGAGAAGGAAACGGCAACCCACTGCGGTGTTCTTGCCTGGAGAACCCCAGGGACAGGGGAGCCTGGTGGGGTGCTGTCTATGGGGTCACACAGAGTTGGACACGACTGAAGTGACTTAGCAGTAGCAGTCCCTGTTAGAATTTATATTTTACACAGGAAAGGATCTTTATTGGCTTCTGCCCTTCCATCCCACGATGCATTCCTAGGTCAATAATTGAAATTTAGTCCATAATTTTTGAGTAAGAGAAGAGGATCAGAAAAGTGTCACCATCCTAGAAATGCAGTAGACCCAGTGAACCCAGCTAGATGGCTCTAAACAAACACTTGTTGAATAAGAGATTGAATGCTTCCTCAGCTAAAATCTATCTTAGCCCTCCTTTCTACCATCTCTCTGGATTGCTTAGATCACAGGCCCTCACAATCTGTATCCTCTCATGTTCTTCCCCAGGCTTTCCTCATCATCTGATGTCATCCAAGATCTGCTGAACTCTGTCTAGAAGTTGCAACAAGTAGACAGACACCCAGAGAAATCCTTTAGTGGGAGGCTGATTTTCAAAATAAGGGAGCTTAAATTCCTAATACATCTAATTTGATATGTCAACCCTGACATGCAATCTGACCTCATTTTTTCAGACTGAGGACAATGTGGGACAGAGCAGTGACATGACATCCACAATAACTAGATATCTTAGGGCTAGAAGTAGGCCAGGGCTTCTGATTTCACAACCAACTCTCCTTCTAGTGCTTCACAGATAGACAATAAACAGTGGGGGATTTAAAGAGGTTCAGGTTGAGCTAGTATGGTTTGGGGTTGATACAAGTGGTCCTATTTTCCTTAGTCCCCTGACTCTCCAAATGGCCTAAAGTTCAACAGCATTTGCTGTGATAGTGAAATAAGCGTTGAACTCAAAGGGTCCTTGGCTGATCACTGGGAAACTTATTAAATACATGACCTTATCCAATGAAAAACGGGAATAAAAATGAGGTCAAAATCTTTATTNCCTGACTCTCCAAATGGCCTAAAGTTCAACAGCATTTGCTGTGATAGTGAAATAAGCGTTGAACTCAAAGGGTCCTTGGCTGATCACTGGGAAACTTATTAAATACATGACCTTATCCAATGAAAAACGGGAATAAAAATGAGGTCAAAATCTTTATTAAATGCTTAATAAGCATTTAAAAACCCTCTGCAAATGCAGAAGAATGAAATGGTTCATGGTAAATGAAAATTTGTGATCCGTTGTATGTCAAGATTATGCACATTTTCCTAATTAATATTTCCCTTATGCTGTGAAATTGTGTTTTCAAAAAATGCATTGTTTAAACAGGCAAAGTGTTTACTGGCTCCCTCTCCTTGACAAGATTTCTAGACTTTGTCATTAGTTATTCTCTCCAGACATTCTCTCTCTCCTGCTTGGGTACACTGACTGATGACCTGCATTTTATATTGAAACCTGTCAGTGAAAATCTTACTTCACTTTTTCTTTCACTTCTCCCACAAACCTCATTTCACACATCTTCTTTCCACTACCATGTACCACATATTTACTCACATGATAATGACTATTATTCATTTATTGCATAATTTACGCCAACCACTCTAACAAAATCTTGATCTTATTTAATCCTTATAAAACTTTGTATCATAGGTATTACTGACTTCATTTCTGTGGGTCAGAAATGTTGTGACATGTGCCATAGACTTTACAAAGTCATGGAGTTGGGACTCACATCCAAGGTCCTCCGATTTCAAATCCCATGTTTTTCCTACTTTGCAACACTGCAAAACTTTGCTTGTGAGAAAAATCTTCCCTAATTTGGAGATTATGCTTTCTCTAGAGGGAACTTGGGAACCCAGGCAGGAATGTGAAGTGTCCTTGGGAGTTTGACCCAATGACCATGTATGAACCTTCTCCTTAACCAGGATGTCCTTCCTGCTGCTCCCAGACATATGGCAACAGGGATCTGACCTCTTGTAACAAAGATGGGGGCATCTGGGCCAGGGAAAATTTCAAGAGAAATCTAAGGAAAAAGTCAGAGTGAATGTGAAAAATCAAGTCAGGCTGTTAAAAAAAGCAGCACCCTACAGAGGTGGGGCGAGTGGGGTAGTAGAGATAGCCCCTCTGGTTTTCCCTCCCCCGCTTCTCCATGTGAAGCACCTGAAGAAGTCCTGGCACCGATGCATCAAGTAAGTGATGATAGACATGAAGGGTTAAGATTTATTCATGCAAAAAAAATTTTCCTTTTCTTCCTTCTTATAAACAGCAGCAAATTTACTTTAAAAAAATCCTCTCATTCTTTTACACACTTCCAGCAGCTACTATGCTTACACTTTAATCTCATCTGGAGGCCTCAATGAACTTTCAAAATCTGCAGGATCCCAGACTCTAGTGAAATTTTTCCAGAGTCATTTTTGGGCTCAATGGAGCCTAAACATGCTGTCCCAGTGCTGAAGCACCACAGGCACTGAAAGCCTAGTTGAGTTTGTGCATCTCACCCCACTTCCACCCCCAACTGCTATTATCACCATAGCTCTTCATTTATCTGCTTTATACAGATGTAGCTTTTTCCGTGGGCATTTTTCCTATGAAAAATAATTTAGCTAATGAAATAACTTTCAAAACAAAGGACACAGAAGAACTTTGCAAGGAGGTATAGAGAAAAATTTCCTATTTGGTCTTTATATTTCTTTTACTCCACCCATCCTCCACAAAAAAGTTTTTTTTTTTTTTTTTTGTATTTATTGTCCAGACATCTGGTANGCCGTTTCTGCGCTGTCGCAGCATGGCACTCTCGGTGGCTGCCCCTGACCTCGGACATGGGGTAACTCCTCTCGGCCGCTAGTGCACCGGCTTGCGTCTGCCCGTGCTTAGTGCACCGGGTCAGGTGAACGCCAATGTGTGAGACTCTCTTAGGACTTTTTTAGTCTCTGATAGTACTGGGGTTCTAAAAACACACTCCCACTCCACTCAATATACACTCTTTTCCCACTGTGATGAGTTAAGTCTTTTCATTACTCTCCTTAAGTTACCTAGTCCTTTAATCTCACACTCTTCTCAGCTGATAATGCCAGAGGACATGTTCCTGTTCTTTCTGTGGGTGATCTCTAACTCCCTAAGCCCCACACATGGAGTGTCTTCTCTTGCCCCATCCAGCCTGGGGAGGCCCTTCTCCATCTTTGGCCAGCGCCTCGCTTTGCCCTGGATGCCATCTTAACCCTTCTCTTTGAGCATCTCTCTGAAGCAATCATCCTCCCTTTCCTTGAAGCTTATCCTTGAAGCTTCGCCTTTACATGAAACTTATCCACTCAGTGTGTATGTAGAAACTACTTATGTTTATCCAGTTAAAATAGACCAGAAACCATTAATAATCACCTTTCTTCCATAAGAAGCCTTGAAAACATAACAGAATTTGGAGCCCTTTCTTGAATAATAACATAAATTGCCTTTAAAGGTTTCTATGTGTAAAAAGACTAAGATTCAGATAAATTTTTGTTTGAGACATTAAAAAAAAGTCCATGTTAGTAAAAATTTTACTGTCATGCATCTAGATTTTAACCCATTTCTGATGTTATCCCAATCCCTCAAAAAAAATGTATATGGAATATAACACATATTATATATAACACCTCTGCTATACCCTGTAGTCAAACACATTGCTATTTCTCTAATGAAACTTCTGAGTGCTCCTAATACATGGGATTTTAAAAGGCTATAAATAGCCTCTTATCAATTAATTAATCAATTCTAGNATATGGAATATAACACATATTATATATAACACCTCTGCTATACCCTGTAGTCAAACACATTGCTATTTCTCTAATGAAACTTCTGAGTGCTCCTAATACATGGGATTTTAAAAGGCTATAAATAGCCTCTTATCAATTAATTAATCAATTCTAGTTTTTCCTCCAAATTAGTTTTTTGGGAAAAAAAAAAAAAGCTTTGTTGTCAGAGATTTTTAGAGATTTTGGAATAGAAGATAAGGGCTTATAAACCTATTTAAAATTTTTGTATTCACTGGCTTTATTTCTAGGTTTCCTATTCTATTCCTTGATCTGCCTGTTTTTACAGTAGTGCTATACTGTCTTAATGATTATATATACGTATAAAATATACTTTAATATGTGATGGTACCAGTCTCTAATATTTACATTTTCTATTTTATGTTATTGTTTGTTTTTTCTTTTAATTTCACTTCAGAACTGGATTTTTAGTTGGAAAAATTCCCTTGAGATTTCAATTAGAGTTGTTTTTTCTCAAAGAAATACTTACTTTGGGAGTACTTTGGGAGTAAGCATTAAAATTTGTTCCCCTATTCTTTAGTTGAGTCTTTTCTTTTTTGCTTACAGTGTAATCAGTGTAATTTTCATTTTATTAACATAGGCTTTTCTGTCTGTGTATACTTTTTTTTCCTCTTTTATTTATAAACTTTTCAGTTGAGGATCCTAACTACATAACTTTGGGGAGAAGCAGCAGCAGCTTCCAGGTTATTGTAAGGAATTAAGATTTTTTTTTTATAGTAGTATGCAGAACGCTGCTAGCTGATAGCTTGATAAAGTGTAGTTCTTTTGTCTACTTTTATGGCATAAATAAAAATAGAGAAAGGAAGTTTACAACAAAAATGGTCAAATAAGACCTTTGAATAAATTAAGCCCATAATTTATAACAATGAATGTAAAAATCACAGTGGTGTTAAATACAAAGTTTTAAGTATCTTCATTAAAAAGGCATAGATTTAAGAAACAAAAATCTAATGATATTCTGTTTAAACAAAATGATACAGAAATGTTAAAACTGCCATGATAGGCAAGGACATACATGGTGAAATCTATAAAGAAAGAATAAAGTGGAAATGTTAACATCACAGCTCAGTCAGTACAGAATCTGCCTGCAATGCAGGAGACCCGGGTTTGATTCTTGGGTCAGGAAGATCCCTTGGAGAAGGAAATGGCAACCCACTCTGGTATTCTTGCCTGGAGAATCCCATGGACAGAGGAGCCTGGCAGGCTACAGTCCATGGAATCGAATGAGTCGGACACGACTTAACTACTGATATATTTTATAGAACTATAGAACTGGGAAAACAGAACTCCACCCTCCTCCTCACATGCCCTGAGATGCAGGGCAAAGCAGTGACTTCATAAGAGCTTAGGCAAGACCTACCTGTGGGCTTGAGGGGAAGTGAAGTTTGGCTGTGGCCATGGTGTGGGCATGGACAGTTGTGGCAGAGGCACCAGGGAATATTCCTCAGTGTGAGCTCTTCCACGGGTCACCATTTTGGCACTGAGACCTGCCTCACCCAACAGCTTTCAGAGGCTCCAGTGCTGGGATGGCTTGGGCCAAACAACCAACAGAGTGTGAACCAAGCCCCATCCATAAACAGACAGCCTGCCTAAAGTCCTGATCCCACAGCTACCTCTAGACATGCATTTTCCATGGCCCTACCCACCAGAGGTATATGAATCAGCCCTGTCCACCAGTGAGCGGACACCAGTCCCTCTTGTCAAGAAGCCTGCACAAGCCCCTGGACAAAGCTCACACACCAGGAGGCAGACACCAGAAACAAGAAGAACTACAATCTGTGGAACAGAGGAACAGAGTCCACAAACAGGAGGAGTTAGACAAAATGAGATGGCAGAGAAATATGTTGCATATGAGGAAATAAGATAAAAACCCAAAGAACTAATAAGTGAAGTGGAAATAGGCAATCTGCCTGGAAAATGAACTCAGAATAGTGATAGTGAAGATGATATAAGATGCTGGAAAAAGAATGGCGGCACAGACCAGAAGATACAAGAAATGGTTTTATTTATTTTTTGCTGTTTTGGCCATGCCTTGTGGTTTGTGGGATCTTTGTTCCGTGACCAGGGATTGGATCTAGGTCTTCAGCAGTGAAAGTACTGAGTCCTAACCACTGGACTACCAGGGGATTCCCCACAAGAATTATAAAGAGCTACAAGATTTAAAGAACAAACCAAGAATTAAACAATACAGTAACAGAAATGAAAAATATACTAGAAGGAAACAACAGCAGAATAAATATGGCAGAAGAATGAATAAATGAACTGAAAGAATGGTGGAAATCACTGATAGAGTAGAATAAAGAAAGATTGAAAAGAAATTAGGACAAAGAGACAGCTGGAACAACATTAAATGCACTAACATTCATATTACAGGGGTCAACGAATGAGAAGAGAGGTACAGCTTGAGGAAATATTTGGAGAGATAATAATCGAAAACTTCCCTGGGAAATGAAATACTAAAATCCAGGAAGTGCAGAGAGCCCTTTATAGGATAAAGTCAACGGGAAACATGCCAAGGCACATATTAATCAAAAATTAAATACAAAGAGAAAATATTAAAAGCAACAAGAGGAAAGCAACAAATAACATATAAAGGAATCCCTATAAGGTTATCAGCTGATTTTTCAGTGGAAGCTCTGCAGGCTAGAAGGGAGTGGTATGTTACATTTAAATGATTTAAGGAAAAAACCCTACAATCAAGAATACTCTACCCAGCAAGGCTTTTGTTCAGATTTGATGGAGAAATTCAAAGCTTTACAGAAGAGGATAGCTAAGAGAACTCAACACCACCAAACCAGCTTTACAACAAATGCTAAAGGAATTTCTGTAGGTGGAAAAGAAAAGCCCAGAACTAGAAACAAGAAAATTGTGAATGGAAAAGCTCACTGGGAAAGACAAACATACAGGAAATGTATGATATCATCTGCACATAAATATGTATCAAAACCAGAAACCACGAGGAGAGGCAACTACAAATGCAGGATATTGAAAATTCATTTGAAATTAAGACACCAGCAAATTAAAACAATCTTGTAAATATATAGACTGCTATAAAATTTAAAAATCTATAAAATTCAATGTCTATGTTGATAATATCTCTTTAAAAGTAAAAAGGATCACTGTAACTTGATAAAAATATGGGCTATATTATATCTAAACTCATGCTGACAGTGAATTATCAGAAACATTTTTATTAAAATTAGAAGCAAGACCGAATGCTTAAAATATTGTTCTTTTCCTGTTATTATAGATTTATTAGTGTATGTTCAAATATAGGAGTAATAAATGGACATTTTAAGTATAAGAAAGGAGGGCACCTAACTTGCTTTTTTATTGATAATATGATTTATATCAATATTAAGGTCATTAAGGGACAAAGGCAGCAGGAGCAGCAAGGGACAAGGAAAATGTCAGATTAGTTTAAGGAAAAAAAAAGAAGTTGTTGTACTGGGAATTGGAGTATATTCAGATTGGAGGCAGCCCTAATCCACTTCCCTCATGAATATCACATTTAGCCTATGACTTTTATCTTTAGTTTCCATAAATTAGGAGAATCTAAGTAAGTTGTTTAATTACCATTTCAACTGGAGTATTCCTATTAGCAGCTCCTAGATTGGGTATTTTTCCCTGGTCTAGTTGATATTTCTGAACTTCCTTATAATAATTTTTAGTTGTTTTCACATCAAAACAATATATTTTAATTCTACATCAAATTTGGATAGTGGAATTTGATATTAGCACCTGATTAGCATTCTGATTCAAAATGTTGAGGATGGCAAAGAGATGCCCACTCTTACCACTTTTATTCAACATAGTTTTGGAAGTCCTAGCCATGGAACTCAAAGAAGAAAAAGAAAGAAACAAAATCTAAACTGGAAAAGGGGAAGTAAACATGTCACTTTTCACAGATAACAAGATGGTATACATAGAAAATCCTAAAGATGCTATCAGAAAACTACTAGAGCTCATCAGTGAACATGGTAAAGTTGCTGGATACAAAAGTATTATATGGAAATCTCTAGCAAGTATATATACTACAACAAATAGCAGAAAGAGAACTTAAGGAAACAATCTCATTTACCATTACATCAAAAATAATAAACTACCTAGAAGTGCAGATATGAGAGTTGGACCATAAAGAATGCTGACACCAAAAAATTGATGCTTTCAAATTATGGTTCTGGAAAAGACTCTTGAGAGTCACTTGGACAGCAAGGATATCAAACCAGTCAATCCTAAAGGAAATCAACCTTGAATATTCATTGGAAGGACTGATGCTGAAGCTGAAGCTCCAATACTGTGGCCACCTGACATGAAGAGTTGACTCACTGAAAAAGACCCTGATGCTGGGAAAGATTGAGGGCAAAAGGAGAAGGGGAGGACAGAGGATGAGATGGTTGGATGGCATCACCAACTCAGTGGACATGAGTTTGAGCAAATTCTGGGAGATGGTAAAGGACATGGAAGCCTGGTGTGCTGCAGTTCATGGTTGCAAAGAGTTTGAAATGAGTTAGCAACTGAACAACAACAACAACAAAACCTATTAATAGTTAGGGAGGCAAAATACCTCTACTCTGAAAACTGTAAGATGCTGATGAAATAAAGTTAGAATGAACAGTTAGAAATACACTCCATGTTCTTGGATTGGAAGAATCAATATAATTAAAATGACCATACTACCCAAGGCAATCTACAGATTCAGGGCAATCCTTATTTAATTACTATGGGCATTTTTCACAGAACTAGAAGAAAATTTTTAAAAGTTTGTACGACATTTTAAAATAACCAAAACAATCTTGAGAAAGAATAGCCAAACAGCCAAAACCATCTTGAGAAAGAATAATGGGGCTAGACAAAACATGCTTCCTGACTTCAGCATATACTACAAAGCTACAGTTATCAGAACAGTATGGTACTGGCACAAATACAGACATATAAATCAGTGGAATAGGATAGAAAGCCCAAAATTAAACCCACACATTTATGGTCAAGTAATAAGGTCCGTCTAGTCAAGACTATGGTTTTTCCAGTGGTCATGTATGGATGTGAGAGTTGGACTGTGAAGAAGGCTGAGTGCCGAAGAATTGATGCTTTTGAACTATAGTGTTGGAGAAGACTCTTGAGAGTCCCTTG
>SJYV01046718.1:77908-97974 GCA_006410875.1 Neotragus pygmaeus | reverse complement strand
GCTATGGTTTTTCCTGTGGTCATGTATGGATGTGAGAGTTGGACTGTGAAGAAGGCTGAGCACTGAAGAATTGATGCTTTTGAACTGTGGTGTTGGAGAAGACTCTTGAGAGTCCCTTGGACTGCAAGGAGATCCAACCAGTCCATTCTGAAGGAGATCAGCCCTGGGATTTCTTTGGAAGGAATGATGCTAAAGCTGAAACTCCAGTACTTTGGCCACCTCATATGAAGAGTTGACTGACTGGAAAAGACTCTGATGCTGGGAAGGATTGGGGGCAGGAGAAGAAGGGGATGACAGAGGATGAGATGGCTGGATGGTCTCACGGACTCGATGAACGTGAGTCTGAGTGAACTCCGGGAGTTGGTGATGGACAGGGAGGCCTGGCGTGCTGCGATTCATGGGGTCGCAAAGAGTCAGACACGACTGAGCGACTGAACTGAACTGAACTGAACTCTAAGATCAAGAAAAGTTCAGATCACTGCTAGTTTCTGAGGCTCTAAGTACACTAAAAAGAGGGAAACGTGAAAAGCAATTTCAGTAATAATGAGGTGTTAGATAGACACCTACAAAATATGTATATGCATGTATATGTATTTGTATATATTGTCATATGTATATATTTGGATACATATGACCATGCATAATACATTTATATAATTGTACTATTCATGTGAAATTACAGTATGTATTTTTTAAATCCCTTCAAATACCACTACAGGCAGCATGGACTATTAATGGGCCAAACATTTAAAATTGCACAATGAGTACATTCTTAGCATTTCTCAGTGTGTCACTGTGCTTGTATTACCTAATTCAGTGATAATATCAAAAGTCTGAATCTGCGGTCCACTGAATGACAGGCTAACCACCCCACCTGCCACCTCCAACTCCCAAGGTACACAATCACTTAGAGACTTAGAGTATCCATCACAGTACCCAGGACATAATAAATACTAGCTGTAACTATAATGAGCTCCTACTCACTTCCCACAATGCTATGAAGCAATATGTAAATGAGTTAACAGTTTAAAANGGATGGACTGATGTTGAAGCTGAAACTCCAATACTTTGGCCACCTGATGCAAAGAGCTGACTCATTTGAAAAGAGCCTAATGCTGGGAAAGATTGAGGGCAGGAGGAGAAGGGGACGACAGAGGATGAGATGGTTGGATGACATCACCAACTCAATGGACATGAGTTTGGGAGGAGGTGGTAATGGACAGGGAGGCCTGGCATGCTGCAGTTCATGGGACCAGAAAGAGTTGGACATTACTGAGTGACTGAACTGAATTGAACTGAATCTACAACAAAGGAGGCAAGAATATACAGTAAAGACAGCTTCAATAACTGGTGCTTGGAAAACTGGACAACTGTACGTAACAGAATGAAATTAGAATATTCTCTAAAACCCCATACAAAAATGAACTCAAAATGAATTAAATATATAAACATAAGAGCAGATATTATAAAACTCCCAGATGAAAACATCAGAATAATACTCTTTGACATAAATTGTAGAAATGTTTTTTTTGGAGCTATCTCTTAGAGTAATGGATATAAACACACAAAAAAGGAAATATAAACTTAAAAGCCTTGTACAGCCAAGAAACTGAGACATAATAAAAAGACAGCTGACAGATTGGGACCAAGTTATAGAAGCCAGATGATGGTGCTTAACTGCCAGGAGCCAGGAAGCCACAATTATCATAGTGACAAGGGAGGTCACAGAGCAGCCAAAGGGGTGTTTTTGAGAATTGTATAGTTAGTTAACAGATGAGCAGTCAGTGCTGCTTAACACGTATTGCAAAAGAAATGAGAATGGAGGAACAGGGGGCTGAGGGTACATAGCCCTGTTAAAAATTATTCTGTGCTTGGTTCCCTAACCTGAACCAAGGTTTTGGTCTAGAACCTGCCAGCTGAAAATTTACACAGTTAGGTCCCTAGGGGGAAGAACACTTCAACAACCCCTCTTCTAGGTTTCTCCTGAGGAAGAATTCCACAGGAAGCATGGAGAACCTGCTGCCTGAACTCCTACGGAGAAGGAGATATATGTAGCATTAGGACGGGACTGTTGTAGCCATGAAAATGCATCTTTCAGATAGATCTCCAGCTTCAGGGAATGTAACTGACTCATTATTTTCAAGACCGTGTTTATGCTGAGGCCATGATTCCCAGGAGCTGCTCCTGGCCACTGACTGAACTTGGCAGGGATACTAAGGCAGATTTTTTCCTGAGAGTTGCAGAATTTGGTTGATGGGCAACTTTGGCCCAACTTTGCTTATAAATGTGTCACAGACTGACTTCCCCTGCTCAGTACACCTTTCTTCCTTCTCTTCTTCACAGAGGTTAGGCCTGTAACAGCTAACCCAATCCCCCCTTCCCCACCCTGCCCCAGTTCCCTCCCTATCTACCCTAACAAGTGTTTTCCTATACAAATCTCTGGAATGTCTAATTCTATCTAGGCATCAGCTTCTCAGAGAACCCAAAGAAATTACAAAACTCTTTTCTAAAGTGGTTGCATAATTTTATAGTCCCACTGGTAATGTATTAGAATTCTAATTGCTCCACATCCTCACCAACAGTTGGTATTGAAGTTTTGAGTCCATGGGGTCACAAAGAGTTGGACATGACTGAGCACCTGAACAACAGAGCAATGCGGTATCTCATTGTAGCTTTACTTTGCATTTCTCTACTACCCCAATTATGTTGAATGTGTTTTCATGTGTTTATTCTTATCTATATGTAATATTTTTGTCCAAAATATTTTGTCTATTTTTTCATTGGGTTGTTTGACTTATTACTGAATTCAGTTCTTTACAGATTTTTTGAACATAAGTCCTTTATCAGTTATTCATTTGTAAGTATTACTTACTGGTCTGTAGTCTATTTTTTCATTTTCTTAAGTGTTGAATGACAGAAGTTAATAATTTTTGATGTTCAATTTAGAATTTTTCCTTTATTTTGTGTGCTTTTTTGTTTCTTTGTAAGAAACTGTGGCTAACTCAGGGTCACAAAGATTATCTGCTGTGCTTTCTTCTAGCTGTTTTATAGATGTAGATTTACAATCAGACCTATTATTCAAGTTAATTTTTGCATATGGTGTGCATCTAGGCTCTTTAAGAAACTTTTTAATACCTTTATGAAACTAGTTAACTCTCAACATAAGTTCATGAGACCTACTTTGCTGAAGGAAGAATATTTCATTCGTGTAATTATATTCAATATGATGAGTATGTGAATATCAAAACTAACTTATATTTTATATTAATTTTATAATAATATTAATGCTCTCACGTTAGATAATGTTCAGTTCAAACTCCATGAGTCCAATTTATAAATGTAATTTATATCACATAAACATATATAAAGGAACAAAACCTAAATTCAAATGTGTTCAAAGAATGTATTCAAAGAATACTGGTAATTACTGAAAAAAATTATATATGCATGTAAGTTGTTTCATGGTATAATTCAGTAAATTAAAAATAAAAAATTTACCTTTTTTTCTACAAAAAAACAAGTTAAATATATAAGACCAGATACTATAAAACTCCCAGATGAAAACATAAGAATAATACTCTTTGACACAAATCATAGCAATGTTTTCTTGGATCTGTATCCTAGAGTAATGGATATAAAAACAAAAACAAGCAAATATAAACTTAAAAGCCTTTGTATGGCAAAGAAATTGTAGACAAAATAAAAAGACAACTGACAGATTGGGAGAAAACATTTGGAAATGAAGTGACCAACAAGGGATTAATTTCCAAAATGTACAAACAGCTCATATGGCTTAAGTATCAGAAAACAAACAACTCAATCTAAAGATTGCCAGAAGACCTCAACATATGTTTTTCCAAAGATGACATATGGCCAATAGGCGCATGAAAATATGCTCAATATTGCTAATTATTAGAGAAATGCGAATCAAAACTACAATGAGGTATCACTCACACCAGTCAGATTAGCCATCATTAAAAATGCTACCAGTAATAAGTGCTGAAAAGGGTGTGGAAAATAAGGAACCCCCACTACACTGTTGGTGGGAGTGTAATTTGGTGCAACCATCATGGAAAACAGTACAGATGTTCCCTAAAAAAACTGAAAATACAATCCTACTTCTGGGCACATTAAAAAAATACGTGTACCCCAATGTTCATAGAAGCACTATTTCCAATAGCCAAGACATGAAAGGAATCTAAATATCCATTGACAGATGAATGGATGAAGTTGTTGTACATATATACAATGGAATATTACTCAGCCATAAAAAAGAATGGAANAAAAAAATACGTGTACCCCAATGTTCATAGAAGCACTATTTCCAATAGCCAAGACATGAAAGGAATCTAAATATCCATTGACAGATGAATGGATGAAGTTGTTGTACATATATACAATGGAATATTACTCAGCCATAAAAAAGAATGGAATATTGCCCATTTGCAGCAGCATGGTTGGACCTAGAGAGTATCATTTTGAGTGAAGTAAGTCAGAGAAAGACAAATATCGTATATCACTTGTATGTGTAATCTAAAATATGAACCAAGTGAGCTTATTTACAAAACAGATCTAAAGATATAGAAAATAATCTTAATGGTTACCAAAGGTAATAGTGGGAATGGGGGGCAGTGTGTGATAAATCAGGACTTTGGGATTGACATACACTTCTATATCAAAAATAGGTAAACAATAAAGACTCCATAACCAATACAGGTAAATAACATTGACTGCATAAAATAACAACATCATGTACACAGTTAAATATATGTACACAGTTATATACTAATATACACACAGAAGTTTCATATATATATATAGTTGAGATATACAATATATATAAATATAGTATATTTATATGAGTATATAAATATGAGTTGGGATGAGTTGAGGGTTGGGATGCCAGCCTTCTATGGAGTGGAAAATTCTCATATAACTTATAGTTATCCCTATTTATATGCAGTTGGTTTTCTCCATATCTGCTGTCCCACCGCTCTGTATCAACCAACTACAGATCACTCAGGAATGTAGAATTTCCTACTGAAAAAAATCCATGTGTAAGTGAACACACACAGTTCAAACCCTTGTTGTTCAAGGTTCAACTGTAAATAAATAAAATATATAGTCAAAATATGCATGACCTAAATCAAATCCCTTATGATTATACAGTGGAAGTGACAGGTAGATTCAAGGGATTATATCTGAGAGAGTGCCTAAAGTCCTATGGATAGAGCTTCATAACAGTGTACAGGAGGCAGTGACTAAAACCATCCCAAAGAAGAAGAAATGCAAGAAGGCAAAATGGTTGTCTTAGGAGGGCTTACGAATAGCTGAGAAAATAAGAGAAGCAAAAGGCAAAGGAGAAAAAGATATTACCTACTGAATGCAGAGTTCCAAAGAGTAGCAAGGAGAGCTAAGAAACACTTCTTAAGGGAACAGTGCAAAGAAATAAAGGAAAACAACAGAATGAGAAAGACTAGAGATCTCTTCAAGAAACCTGTAGATACCAAGGGAATATTTCATGCAAAGATGGCCACAATAAAGAACAGAAACAGCAAGGACTTAACAGAAGCAGAAGAGATTAAGAAGAGGTGGAAGGAATACTTAGGTGAACTGTCCAAAAAAGGTCTTAATGAGCTGGATAACCATGATGGTGTGGTCACTAACCTAGGGCCAGACATCCTGGCTCTAGGTGTGAAATCAAATGTGAAATCAAGTGGGCCTATGAACAAAGCCAGTGGAGGTGATGGAATTTCAGCTGAGCTATTTCAAATCCTAAAAGATGATACTGTTAAAGTGCTGCACTCAATATACCAGCAAATTTGGAAAACTCAGCAGTGGCCATAGGAATGGAAAAGGGCAGTTTTCATCCTAATCCCAAAGAAAGGCAATAAAGAGATCAAACCAGTCAATTCTAAAGGAACTCAACCCTGAATATTCATTGGAAGGACTGATGCTACAGCTGAAGCGTCAGTGTTTTGGCCAGCTGATGCAAAGAGCCAGCATTGGAAAAGACCCTGATGTTGGGAAAGGTTGAGGGCAGGAGGAGAAGGGGGCAACAGAGGATGAGATGGTTAGATGGTGTCACCGACTCAGTGGACATGAGTTTGAACAAAACGCACACTCTGGGAGATGGTGAAGGGTGGGGAAGGCTGGCATTCTTTAGTCCATGTGGTTGCAAAGAGTTAGACATGACTGAGCAGACAGCAAAGCCATAGAATAGGAGGCAAAAAAAAAAAAAAGAAACAAAGTTAAAAGGCTGTAGGGTCCTTGTGCTATTTAGACAATAGCAAAAGTACTACTTTACTTTAGACTTTAATAAAACAAGAATGTGTTATTTCTACGGCCACTCCTAAAAACAGTGAAAAAATTATAACAAGTTAGTAAAGGGGAAAAACAGACTAATAAAAATTCTTAGTAAATTGAAAGGAAGGCAATAATAGTAAAAGGAGTGTAGAACATATGGAACTTATAGAAAATAGTCAGATAGATTTAAACCAGAATGTATGAATAATTATATTAAGTGTAAATCAACTGAACAGTCCAATTAAAAGATAAAGATGATTATATTGGATTAAAAAACAAACTCCAGTATATGATACTTATAAAAAACATGTTTGAAATATAAAGACACCTAGGATGACATTAAAAGGATGGAAAATGATATATCAAGCAACTCTAACTAAAGGAATTTGGTGAATCTATGTTAAAATCAATGTAGTAGTTGTTGTTCAGTTGTCCAGTCGTGTCCAACACAGTGACCCCATAGACTGCAGCATATCAGGCCTCCCTGTCCCTCACCATCTCCTGGAGTTTGCCCAAGTTCATGTTCATTGCGTTAGTGATGTCCAGCCATCTCATCCTCTGACACCCTCTTCTTCTGCCCTCAATCTTTCCTAATATCAGGGACTTCTCCAGTGAGTCATCTGTTCACATCAGATGACCAAAATACTGGAGTTTCAGCTTCAGCATCAGTCCTTCCAGTGAATATTCAGGGTTGATCTCCCTTAAGATTGACTGGTTTGATCTTGCTGTCCAAGGGACTTTCAGGAGTCTTCTCCAGCACCACAGTTTGAAGGCATGAATTCTTTGGCCTTCTGCCTTCTTTTTGGTTCATCTCTCACAAAGTAGAATTGAATCAAAGAAATTACTGGCAATAATAAGACATTTTAAAAGACATTTTAAAGACATTTTAAAAGACATTTTAAGACATTTTAAAATGATAGAAGAGCCAATCCAACAAGATCATATAAATTATTTAATTGTATGCACATATAGATTAGCTCTTTGTTCAGCAAATATCTACTTCTTAACCCTTCTCAACCACCTCCATAGAGAAATACGTTTCTATATCGCACTGAGGATGTGCTAGTCCATGGGGGTGAGTTGCCTGGCCAACAGAATGTAAACAGAAGTGCCAGCTCTGAGCACCCGCTTTAAGAGGTAATCCATGTTTCCATTTGTATTTCCAAAAGTTTCTAACCTCCATGATGAAAATAATAGCCCCAGGTAGACACTGCCCCTTCAGACTAAACCCCAGAATGAGACATTCAGAATAGACTATAGCTAGGAACCAAGTCCAGCCAATCTGCAGCTGTGCTACCTCAGCTGATCTGCAAACCCATGACTGAGAACATAGTGTAACTGACATTGCTATGTGCCACTAAAATTCTGTGAAAGCTTATTGTGCAACAAGATAGGACTGATAGATCGCCTAATAACAAAACTTCAATATATATCTATAAAGTAAAAAATGTAACTAAAAGCAGAAATAGACCAATCCCACCCTTAATTGCCATCTGATAGAAAAGTAGACCAAAACCCAGTATGTGAAAGATTGGAAGAGAAGAGTAGCATCCTGATCTCACCAACATACATAAATCATTGTGGCTCACAACTGCAGAATGCTCACTGTTTTCATTTTCCCAGGAAACATTTTCTAACATTCACTGTATGCCAGGGCACACCTATATTTAAAATAGTAACCAACAGGAGCCTACTGTATAGCACTGTCAACTGCTCAATACTCTGTAATAACCTAAATGAGAAAAGAATTTGAAAAAGAACAGACACATGTAAATGTATAACTGAATCACTCTTCTGTACACCTGCAACTAACAGAACATTGTGAATCAACTATACTCCAATATAAAATTTAAAAATTGAAATACATTTCTTTTTTTTTTAACTTTATTTTACTTTACAGGATTGAAATCATACAGAGCTGATGTTCTCTAAGTAGAAATCAATAAAATATAGCTAGAAAACTCTTAAATGTTTGGGGGAAAAGCAACATAATTTCTTTTAGCCCACAGATCAGAGATGAAGTAACAATGGAAGTTAATTTGATTTGTTAAGCAGTCTGGCAGCCGTTAGGTTTGCCTATTCAATGTAGAAAACCCTACAATTATCCTCTTCCTATTGTTTTATTCATGATTAATTATTTTCCTAATTACTAGTTAGAAAGTGTTTTTCTGCTGCAGTGATAATTTACATTTAAAAGACTTTACCACAGTGAAGGGATAGTTAAATTGTTATAGACGAATGAGAGAAAATACTGGTGACTAATCATTTCTTGGGTGAAGTGAAGGGTGAAAGACATTAAAGTGCAGTGAAAAATAAAGGTAATTAGCAGTAAATGCATTATTAAATATGAATGAAAGACTTTTAATTAAACAATGTTGTTTTTCACTATTTCACTGAAATAACATTAAATTGACTATTTCATCAAAATAGCATATTGGAGACAAAAAAGTCACTTGTTAAAAAGAAAATAAATAATGATAATTACAGTGACTCAAATGATAATCCATTATGCTCAGAACCAAATGAATAAAACTAGCCAAATAGAAAGCAAGCAAATTCAGCAAATGATAGCATCCATCCCATTAATGTAGTTAATTGGAGTTTGAGTTTTATAATATTGTGAATGTTTAGTTTGGTTTCACAGTGTATTATATGTTACAAAGATAAGGGAGTTATATTTTCTGTTGTTTGAACATATTTTAAAATGTCCTAATAAATAATGTAGAAAAATATTGATAATATTAAAAGTTTTTTCTTTAAATGGGTATGTACATTTTGAGTTAGAGAAGCAACACTGAAAATGGCTGTGTGTGTGTGTGTGATAAGTACTTTTGAAATAACAAATATATATGTATTGGTCTGACTCTGCCCTTTATACAAAGTTTTATCTTTGACACCCAGTTACTGACATAAAGCTATTAAACCTTTATTCATGGGGAATAAATTCCAGTACTTCCAGTGGACGCCTGCAAACCCAGATAGTAGCAAATCCTAAACAGCTGACCCTTGAACAATATGGGTCTGAGCTGTGCTGGTCCACTTAAACAAAATTATTTTTCAATAAATACATACTATAGTTCTACAAAATCTGCAGTTGGTTGGTTGAATTCATGGATGTGGTACTGCAGATATGGAAAGTTGTTGCAGATTTTTTATTGTGTGGAGTCCATGTCCTGAGCCTCTGGATCATTCAAGGGTCAGGTATACTAAGATTTTTCCTGTACTAATAAGACTGGTAGCATATACAGCATGGACAAGCTTGACAAATGCATGATTCATGCCCTGGCCAGGACAGAGCAGAATGGCATGAGATTTCATAATGTTACTCAGAAAGGCATGCAGTTAAAAAATTATGAGTTGTTTATTTCTAGAACTTTCCATGCAGTATTTTTAGACCACAATTTAACATGGGTCACTGAAACCATGGATAAAGGAGGACTACTGTAATTTCTTGAGCAATAAGAGTCTCTGATACAGAGCTTCTAAATCCTTTAATGTTTCCTGATTCACAGAAGCAAGTGGTGGGCTCCTGGATGAGTGCTGGTCATTAGACCAAACTATGATTAGAAGCTTTTAACTTTCAGCCTTACCTGCCCCATCTTCTGGAGAAGATGGAGTATGTGGAAAATGAGTTAACTGGTCATGCCTACATGATGCAACCTCCATAAAAATCCCTAAAGTATGGGGTTTAGAGAGTTTACAGCTAACTAAACTTGTGCAGATGCTTGGAGGGTGGCAGGGAAGCTCAGTGCCACTTCCCACATACTTTGCCCAATGCATCTATTTCATCTGCTTGTTTCTGGGTTGTATTCTTTTATAAAAAATGAATAATCTAGTAAACAAAATGTTTTCCTGACTGCTGTGAACTGCTATAGCAAATTATCAGTTCCAAACTGGGGGGGCCATGAGAATCTCTAATTTATAGCTGGTTGGTCACAAGCACAGGTGAGGACCTGGACTGTGACTGACACCTGAAATTGGGGTGAAGGGCAGTCTTGTGGGACTGAGCTCTTAAACTTTGGGGTCTGTGCTAACCTCAGGTAGATAGTATCAGAATTGAACTGAATTGTATGTAGGTCAGCCAGCTTGTGTCAGAGAATTGGTCAGTGGGGTGTCCTCTCCATTGGTAGGCGGGTTCTTTACCACTAGCACCACCTAGGAAGCCCAAACACCACTGAGGTTTCTTGTAAATGAAGGCAGGTCATATGGGAGAGAATACATATCTAATAGTAGCCGATGAAAGCAAGCATCATTCTGCCAAATCCTTCCAAATAGTTATGTGACTCAATCTTTCATGCCCTGGTATGGCCAGGAGCAAATGGATGCCATGTTAAACAATTTGAACTAGTGATTCTACTTCTGGAACTCTTTAATGCAAAGAACCTGAAATACAGACCAGTATTTAGGCAGAAAGATGTCAAGAACAATATTAGCTGTAACAGAAAAACCTGACAAAAAGTCTAATTGTTCCATAATTGCAGAAGAGTTCATATTAAATCAAATTAAATCATGCCAGATGCTTGCTTTTCCCTCATTCATTAGATCTAATGTGTTACCATGTTGTATTTATTCTACTTTCTAAATATGTCTCAGATTTTGACTTCTTAAAAATAAAATTCTAGAGAAATTAGATACTCTAAATGAGATATGAGGTGGGTTATATTCTTTAGCAAGACACTGGATCTCTGAAGAAGTCCGTTTGTTACCTCTAAAATAAATAAGGACCTGACAACAAAGGATACTTTTCTGGTTTTGAAAAAAATTAGTATGATTATCATAACTCAATATAATGCAGTTATTGACTCCTATGCTGTATTAAATTGTTTTATTGAAAACAAGGTTCTGATACATATAAATAAAGTATAAAATACTAAAAGTGATGCTGACAAATTTGGAAGTCAGAAGACACCTGTGCCAGAAACTGGGTTGGTAGGCATAGAAAGTATCAAGAATTCTTGACTGAGGAGATGACTTCTACTTCTGATAATGTAGTATGTTAATTATCTCAAACAATCCATTTGGTTTCAATAACTAATAACCTTAATTTTAAAAATTAATGGATTTCTGAGATCTTTTTTGCTCTTCAGAGCTCACAAATAAAGTGAAAGTAGGAATCTTGAAAATTAAGGAAATACTCAAACCAGCTAGATTCTGGTTTATGGAAATTGCATTACAGGGGGATGCAGGGCCAGGAGATAGAACCTAGGGATCATCTAGGCTAGTTGAGTCTAATAGGAGAATTCTAATAGAAATGATCCTAATAGAAGACCACCAACAGTGAGAATGATACAGATTCACTGGAATGAATCCCAGAAGCATTGTAGCCTAGCATTTAAGAGCATATATATTGGGTCCAAACTGCCTGGGATTAAATCTCAGCTCTTCCAATGATCTTGGGAAAGAAACTATCAGTTTCTTCACCCATAAAATAAAGATAATAATATAACTATCTCATAGGGTTGTTCAGAGCATTAAATTCATTAATATATATAAAGATCTTAGAGACAGTAAGGTGGAGACAAGATGGTGGAGTAGAAGGACATATGAAAACACCAGTCACAACTAACTGCTGAACAACAATCAACAAAAGATACTGGAACTTAACAAAAAAGATATTCTGCATCCAAAGACAACAAAGAAACCACAATGAGATGGTAGGAGGGGCACAACTGCAAAAATATAAAAGCCTATACCTGTTAGGTGGGCAACCCACAAACTGGAAAATAATTCTGTCACAGATGCTTTCCCATAGGAGTGAAAGTCTTAAGCCCCACATCAGGCTTCCCAGCCTGGGGGTCTGGCATTGGAAGGAGGAGCCTCCAGAGCATTTGGTCAGTGGGATTTGATCACAGAAATCACAGGAATGGGGAAAACAAAACTCCACTCTTGGAGGGTGCATGTAAGGTCTCCTGAGAGCACGACAAAGGGGAAAAAACTAGTGACCTCATAGGAGCATGGGCCAGACCTACCTGCTGGTACTGGAGAGTCTTCTGCGGAGGTTGGGGGAGGTTATGGTTCACTGCAAGGACACACACACTGATGGCAGTAGTTATAGGGAGTACTCATTGGTGTCAGCCCTCTTGGAGGCTGCCATTTTCTTACCAAGTTCTGGCTACTTCAAACAACCTGTAGGCTCCAGTTCTGGGACACCTCAGGCCAAACAACTAACTGGGTGAGAACATAGCACCAGCCATCAGCAGACAGGCTGCCTGAAGTCTTCCTAAGCCCACAGCTTCACACTAAATGCACTCCTTGACGTAGCTCTGCCCTGGGATAAGATGCAGCTCCATCCAACAGTGGGCAGGAGCCAATACCCTCTACCAGGAAGCCTGTATAAACTGACATCATCCATCAAGGGGCAGACAGAAGAAACAAGAAGAACTATAACCCTGTATCCCGAAAAATAGAAACTACAATCACAGAAAGGTAGGCAAGAAAGGAAACCACAAACAAAATGAAAAGACAACTCACAGTATGGGAGAAAATATTCTCAAATGATGTGATTGATAAGCAATTAGTTTCCAAAATTTATAAACAGCTTATGAAGCTCAATATCCCCCAAATAGAAAACCTAATCAAAAAATGAGCAGGAGACCTAAATAGACATTTCTGCAAAGAAGATACACAGATACACAACAGGTACACAAAAAGATGCTCAACATTGCTAATTACTAACGATGCAAATCAAAACTATAATGTGATACCACCTAACATCAGTCTGGATGTCCATCATCAAACAGTCTAAAAACAATACATGCTGGAGAGTATGTTGAGAAAAATGAACCCTCCTACATTATTGGTGATAATGTAAGTTGGTACAGCGGCTATGCAGAACAGTATGGAGGTTTCTTGAAAAACTAAAAATAGAATTACCATATGATCCAGTACATATGATCATATCTATGACCGAAGTCTTGGCATATATATGGGGAAAACCATGGTTAAAAAAATACCTGCATCCCAATGTCATTGCCATGCTGTTTACAATAGACAAGACATGGAGGCAACTTAACTGTCCATCAGCAGATGAGTGGAGAAAGAAGATGTGGTACATACATACAGTGGAATATTACTCAGCTGTCCAAAAGAATGAAATAATGCCTTTTGCAGCAGCATGAATGGACCTGGATATTATCATACCTAGTGAAGTAGGCTAGACAGAGAAAGACAAATATCATATTATATTGCTTATTTGTGAAATCTAAAAAAATGATACAAATGAACTTATTTACAAAATAGAAATAGACTCACAGACTTATAAAACAAATCTATGGTTACCAAAGGGGAAAGCAGAGAAGAAGGATAAATTGGCAGTTTGGGATTAACACATACACACTGCTTTATAAAAAATAGATAATAACATAGACCTGCTCTATTGCACAGGAAACTCTACTTAATATTCTGTAATAAACCAAATGGGGAAAGAATTTGCAGAAGAATAGATATTTGGATATGTATAACTGTACTACTTTGCTATACTTTCCAATATTTGGCCACCTGATGCAAAGAATTGACTCATTAGAAAATACCCTGATGCTGGGAAAGATTGAAGGCGGGAGGAGAAGGGGACAACCAAGGATGAGATGGTTGGGTGGCATCACTGACTTGATAGACATGAGTCTGAACAGGCTCCGAGAGTTGGTGATGGACAGGGAAGCCTCACATGCTGCCATTCACAGGGTTGCAAAGAGTTGGACATGACTGAGCGACTGAACTGAACTGACCTGGGGCTCAGACATGTTTGAGGTATGCATTGATGCCATGCTTTTTTTTTGTCTGAAATACCTCAAGCAGTGTATGTGCAATCTAAAAATCATACAAACAAATGTAAATGTAAAACAGAAACAAGTCACAGATACAGAAAATAAACTAGTGGTCTTGCATAAAATAGATAAACAAAAAGGATATATTGCATAGCACAGGAAATTATAAATATTATATTCTGAACACTTTTAATGGAGTATAGTCTGTGAAAACATTGAATCACTATGTGGTGTTTTAGTCGCTAAGTTGTGTCTGACTCTTGCAACTCCATGGATGGTAGCCCACCAAACTCTCTCTCCATGGGATTTTCCAGGCTAGAATACTGGAGTGGTTTGCCATTTCCTTCTGCAAGGGATCTTTCTAACCCAGAGATTGAACCCTGGTCTCCTGCACTGCAGGCAGATTCTTTACCAACTGAGCTACCAGGGAAACCCTGAATCACCATGCTATACAAATGAATTAATATAATATTGTATATCAACTGTATTCCAATTTTTAAAAGTGGGGCTGACTCCCAGATAACAGGTAGAGTGAAATAAATATCTTTTCTGTGAAAATAGAAACTTCAATTCTGGCCTCAACATGGAATTTAATGACCAGAAAAATTATCTTTCAGAAAATAAAATTAGTTTTAGGCAAAGAAAAACATTTCTTTAGTGACTGACACTTAAAGAGAATTCTAAAGGATCAAAGTTAGACACGAGAAGATTATTTCTAATGAAAAATTTGAGATGCAAAAAGACATTGTGAGTTCAAGGAGCCTGTCTATATTTCGTGAGGCCTCATGTGAAAGTGGGCTAGTGTGTACTGTCATAGTGATCAATTATTAATGTGGCACTTGTCACTTGTACTCAAAATGATATTAAATATTTGTGAAGTTTTTTGAGTGCCTTCTATAAAAGATACATATAGATTCAAAGAACATGGTTTAGTAAAACAATGGCAAAATTACTGATAAATATTATCAGAGAAGTCAATATTTGTCGTTTGTAATTCTGTGTTAACATTTCATTTTGTTTATATGTGTAGACAATAGTGATATAAGTAACCTTAAACTATATTCTGTATTAAATAGCTGTTTTTTAATAAGTTATATGATCTATAGTATATTTGAAAGGTGAAAGTGAAGTCGCTCAGTTGTGTCTGACTCTTTGTGACCCCATAGACTGTTTCTTTGAGAAGATAAACAACATTGACAGACCATTAGCCAGACTCATCAAGAGAAAAAGAAGACTCAAATCAACAAAATTAGAAATGAAACAGGAGAGATTACAACAGCTTAGAAACACAAAAGATCATAAGAGAGTATATTGAGCAACTATATGCCAATAAAATGGACAACCTGGAAGAAATGGACAGATTATTGGAAAAGTTCAACCTTATAAGACTGAACCAGGAAGCAATAGAAATTATGAACAGGCCGATCACAGGCCCTGAAATAGAAACTGTGATAAAAATTTCCCCTGAAAACAAAAGCCCAGGGCCGGATGGCTTCACAGGTGAATTCTATCAAACATTTAGAGACAAGCTAATGCCTATTCTTCTCAAGCTCTTCCAAAAATTGTAGAGGAAAGAACACTTCCAAACTCATTCTACAAAGCCATCATTACTTTGATGCCAAAACCAGACAAGACATCACAAGAAAAGAAAATTACAGGCCAATATCACTGATGAACATAGGTGCAAAAATCCTCAACAAAATTCCAGCAAACAGAATCCAGCAACACATTAAAAGGATCACACACCATGATCAAGTAGGGTTTATACAAGGGATGAAAGGATTCTTCAATATACACAAATCAATGTGATATACCACAAATTAAAAGATAAAAATCTCAATTGATGCAGAAAAATCTTTTGACAAAATTCAGCACCCATTCATGATAAAAACTTCAGAAAATGGGCATACTAGGAAACTACTTCTGGAGAAGGAAATGGCAACCCACTCTAGTGTTCTTGTCTGGAAAATCCCAGGGACAGTAGAGCCTGGGGGGCTGCCGTCTATGGGGTCGCACAGAGTCGGACACGACTGAAGCGATTTAGCAGTAGCAACAGGAAACTACTTCAACATAATAAAGGCCATATATGACAAATCCACAGCAAACATCCTTCTCAATGGTGAAAAACTGAAAGCATTTCCTCAGGAACAAGACAAGTGTGCTCACTCTTACCACTAGTATTCAACATAGTTTTGGAAGTCCTAGCCATGACAATCAGAGAAGGAAAAAAAGAAAAGGACTCGAGATATGAAAAGAAGTAAAACTCTCACTGTTTTCAGATGACATGATACTGCACATAGAAAACCCTAAATATACTATCTCATAATTTATGTTGATAGAATATCAAGCCCATGGAATTCTGCAGACAAGAATACCAGAGTGGGTAGCCATTCCTTCTCCTGAACCTGGATCTCCTGCATTGCTGGCGGATTCTTTACTGTCTGTGCCATCAGGGAAGTCCATCAGAAAATTACTAGGGCTAATCAGTGAATTTACTAAAGTCATAGAATACAAAACGAATACACAGAAATTCCTTGCATTCCTATACACTAGCAATGAAAAGTCCGACATTGTTTCCACTGTTTCCCCATCTATTTGCCATGAAGTGACGGGACCAGATGCCATGATCTTCGTTTTCTGAATGTTGAGCTTTAAGCCAACTTTTTCACTCTCCTCTTTCACTTTCATCAAGAGGCTTTTTAGTTCCTCTTCACTTTCTGCCATAAGGGTGGTGTCATCTGCGTATAGTTTACAGTTAAAAGACTGAGAGAGGTCACTAGTCCTCCAGGAAGAATGAGACAAAAGTAGTCTTGTGGCCAAAAGTACAGAAGCAAAAAGAACTGAATGCTCAGAGATCCTGATAGTGCAGCCCAGACAACCAGGTCAAGAAGCAGAGTTTCTCAGTGAAAGTGCTGACACATGAAGGGCTGTCTCATGTGGAATACTGCTTCCACCATAACCTCAGGCTGCCCTTGCTCTCTGGGACAAACACATGACCTCTAATCCAGTGAACTGGCTGTTGAATCAGCTGCTCTCAGGTGAGGTGAAGGAAGTGCTTGCTAGTTGCTGCTCTGGAGCATCTGCCCATTGGCCTCACACTGTACTGAAGAATCTGTTATAATGGCAGCTACCCAGTAGAGGTGGAAGGAACAGGCTGCATCTGCCTTTGTGGACAGTCTAGCTCTTCCCCTCCATATAACACCCTAAAATAACACAGGGAATTTTCACTTTTACAGTTTTGTAGAGGGAAACAGATCATAAGATCACATAGTCAAAAGTTCTCTTCTTGACTGCTTTACCAACTTTCTCATTTAAGTGGGATTCTTCACCTTGATGTTAGTATCCCACATTTTTCCAAAGAGAGTTTTCTCGAACATTCATTGAGCTAAACACTGTTTCTCAAACTCAAGCATGCATCATGGTCATAATTAAGAAACAGACTGTTGACTAGAGTTTCTGATTCAGTAGACCAGGGTTGGGTCTGAGACGTTCTAAGAAGCTCGCAGATGATGTGCGTTCTGATGCTGCTGGTATGTGGATGACACTTTGAGAACCACTATATAACTTTTTAAATATATTTATATTGACCTCCGATATCTTTTTTTACTCTCCAGGTGTTTCCAAATATCCCTCCTCCCCACTCTCTGACTAAAACCACACAGAGAGTCCCTCCTCTGGGGATCACGTTCACTTCCTCAGCATCCTTTGCAGAGCGCCCTTCACCTCCTGGTTCTTGAGGCTGTAGATGAGAGGGTTCAGCAAGGATGTGATGACACTGTACTGAATGGAGACCACTCGTTCCAACACTGAGCCTGAGGCGGGGCTGATGTACCTGAATAGAGCTGTCACATAGAACAGGAGCACCACAGTGAGGTGGGAAGAGCAGGTAGAGAAGGCCTTGCCCTGGCCCTCAGAGGAATGGATGTTCAGAATGGCAGAAATGATTCTGGAGTAAGAGAACAGCATCGAGGGAAGTGTCAGAAGTCCCAGCAATGCACTGCAGCCTGACAGAAGGAACTCGTTGGCAGTGGGATCAGAACAGGACAGGGGGAAGAGTGACGGTAGCTCACAGAAGAAATGGGAGATAGTGTTAGACCCCCAGAAACGTAACTTGTGGATGAAAAGATGATTCACTAGAGAGTTCAGAAGCCCCACCAGCCATGCTGCACACACCAGTGCAGTGCAGACAGGCCTGTTCATGACCACAGTGTAGAGCAGAGGGTAGCAGATAGCAGCATAGCGGTCGTAGGCCATGGCGGAGAGAAGACTGGCTTCAGCACACCCATAAAGGAGAAAAAAGAAACTCTGGGTGATGCAGCCCCACACTGAGATGCTTTTCTTCTGCGACAAGAAGTTCTGTAGCATTTTGGGCACAGTGACCGAGGAGAAACCGAGGTCCAGGAAAGACAGGTGTCCGAGGAAGAAGTACCTGGGTGTGTGGAGCCGAGCGTCAGCCTTGATGGTCAAGATCATCGCTGTGTTCCCCACTAATGTCAGGAGGTAAATGCCCAGGAACAACACAAAGAGCAGAGCCTGGATGTGGGGGTCAGCGGACAGCCCGAGGAGGGTGAACTCAGCGAAGAAGGTGAAGTTGTGCACGGTTGTTTGTGAATGTCTTTCCTAGAAAGACATCAACTGTATTACAGAATCTGAGTAATTTCTAGTGATCAGAATATCATCCCTCCACCCTAAAACTTCTCAGGAAATACTTCTTTCAGCTTAACAATAGAAAAGGAAAAGAAGTTGAGTAATTCCAGTAGTGACCTTTATGAGTTGAACTGTGTCTAACTCCAGAAAATATGTTGACGTCTTAGTCCCTTGTACCTCACAGTGTAATCTTATTTGGAAATAGGGTCACTGAAGGTGCAATCAATTAAGATGAGATAACACTGGAATAGGGTAGGCTCTTAATTTGATATGACTGATGTTCTTATTGGAGATGAGAGAGCCTTATAATACACACAAAGTAGGGGCAGCCATGTGACGTCACAGCAGAGTGGAGTGAGGCACCTGCAAGTCAAGGAAGCCGAGGGCTGACAGCCATAACCAGAATCTAGGAAGAGANTCTTTTCCAGCATCAGGGACTTTTCCAGTGAGTCAGCTGTTTGCATTAGATGACCGAAATACTGAAGCTTTAGCTTTAGCATCAATCCTTCCAATGACTATTCAGGGTTGATTTCCCTTAAGATTGACTGTTTTGATATCCTTGCTGACAGGAGTCTTCTCCAGCACCTCAGTTCAAAGGCATCAACTCTTTGGTGTTCTGCCTTCTTTACGGTCCAGCTCTCACAACCACTCATGACCACCAGGAAGTCCACAGCCTTGACACACACACGTATATTCTCACCCCTGGTGGCTCAGACAGTAATGAATCTGCCTTCGATGTGGGAGACCCAGATTCAATCCCTGGGTCAGGAAGATCCTCTGGAGAAGGAAATGGCAAGCTACTCCAGTATTCCTGCCTGGAGAATTCTATGGACAGAGGAGCCTGGTGGGCTACAATCCATAGGGTTGCAAAGAATTGGATACAACTGAGCAATTAACACACACACACACACACACACATACACACACACACATATATAACTGAATCACTTTGTTATACATCAGAAACTAACACTGTAAGTCAACTATACTTCAGTTAAATTTTTTTAATTAAAATTCTTCCACATTTTTATAGTTTCATTATTTGTCTTTTACTCATGTGGAATTTGTTTTAGTGTAAGACAGAAATCCAGGTTCATTTTTAACAGAAAGCTACCAGTTATTCTATATCATATAATGAATACTCCATCTTTAACCTATTGATCTGAATTAGCATCTTTCCAGTATTCTAAATTGTCTGTATATCTTTGGGTATGTTTATGAGCTATCTATTCAATATATTTATTCACTAGTGCTACACAATTGGAATTATTGGATCCTTTCATTTTTATATTCTGAAGAACTTTTCCCTTTATTACACTTACAGTTTTCTATTCTTGCTTTTTTTTTTTT
>SJYV01046718.1:26774-55570 GCA_006410875.1 Neotragus pygmaeus | reverse complement strand
ATGCTGGGAGGGATTGGGGGCAGGAGGAGAAGGGGATGACAGAGGATGAGATGGCTGGATGGCATCACTGACTCGATGGACGTGAGTCTGAGTGAACTCCGGGAGTTGGTGATGGACAGGGAGGCCTGGCATGCTGTGATTCATGGGGTTGCAAAGAGTCGGACGCGACTGAGCGACTGAACTGAACTGAAAAGTTATAAAAATGTAAAAAGCAGAGCACAAGGAAGGTAGCCCAGAGATACTCCAGATTTGCTGCTGTGGGAAGGCACCTGTCTCAATGGGTCACGATTGTTTCTTCCCCTCTTGTTGATCAGTCGCTAAGTCATGTCTGACCCTTTGTGATCTCTTGGATTGTAGCCCGCCAGACTCCTCTGTCCGTGGAATTCTCCAGGCAAGAATACTGGAGTGGGTAGCCATTCCCTTTCTCAGGGGATCTTCTCGACCCAGGGATTGAACCCAGGTCTCCCACGTTGCAGACAGATTCTTTACCGTCTGAGCCACAAGGGATTATGATTACTTTTTCTCCTCTACAAGTATTTAATTAAGCTCTCTTTAAGAGTGCTGTATTCAGACCTTGTTACTTTCAGTGTTCTCAGCTAGCTAACTTATCCTAACCTAGAAAATGCCCAAGTTCACTTGCTCTGACCTGACACTGAGACACAAACTCAGCATCAATATCACTATTCAATGTTGCTGGCTCAGTCAGCTAGTTCATTCTGGACTTCATGTCTTGTGGCTGATGAAATTAATTACTTAAGCAAGATTGAGACTTTCTTCCAATTATTTCCTTACTTAGCCTTTGTTAGATACCACGCATAATCAAATGAAGTAATAAGTAGACAAGTTGGCAGAATTCATTCAGATTCAGTGACAAAGATGTTTAATTGGCTTGTAAAATATGCACTGAGAACTGCCAGGAAGGAGTTGGCACAGTGTACTGTTTATATTTTTTATTTTCTGTATAATGTGATGTTTTGACATCTTAAACTTTCTGGTAGGGGGAGAGTCTGCCTCTCACCAAGGGTAGCTAATTCTTAAAAATAGCAAAGGAATTAGTAGGGAGAAGGCCTTTAAAATACACACTAGCCAATTTGGAGCCCTATCTCCTCTATGTAGCCCTTATACGCCAGGAAACAATATTTCTCTGCCTTAATCATCCCAGAGCCAAGTGCCAGCCTATTAGGGACCACCCTTATAAGTACTTCCCTGGTGGCTCAGATGGTAAAGTATCTGCCTACAATGCGGGAGACCTGGGTTCAATCCCTGGGTCGGGGAGATCTCCTGGAGAAGGAAATGGCAACCCACTCCAGTATTCTTGCCTGGAAAATCCCATAGACAGAGGAGCCTGGTAGGCTACAGTCCATGGGGTCGCAAAGAGTCAGACATGACTGAGCGACTTCATTTTCACTTTTCTGGTGAAAACCCAGTAAAGACTCTTGGCCACGCTCTCTCTCTGCCGCCTTCTGCTCCTCACCAGTGCTGGTGCTTCCCCACATGGGTCCTATGTGGTGTGCCAAGCCTACTGTTTCTAGTACCTGTCAGTAGATTTTATTTTCTTGAAACTCTCCTGTGATTCTTCCTACTGCCTGAGACATACCTGGGGTCAAGTCATCAAGTTTCTTATTAGCTCTGTTTCTCATTAGCCATATGATTTTTGGAAAGTCTTTACATCTTCTTTATCTCTATTTTCTGATCCATAAAATGCCCTATACTAATATCTCTCTTACACGGTTTTAAGAAGTTATTTATATAACTTATGTGCAGTGCTCAGCATACAATGGTTATAATTAAGTTTCTTTGTTATTCATTGCCTTAGCTTTAATCTCTCAACATTCTTAAGGACAGAAGAGTTCATTTTAAAGGCAGATCCGAACATATTAGTAAACAGAGAAATAAAAACCAGATCAAAGATGGAGAGATGGAGATGGCTGATCTCACTGTAAGAAATGAGCTGCAGGAAAGCTCAAAGGCAAAGCACAGGGCAGGGAGGACATGAAGAGGAAGAGTACTGATAAGTGACTTGAGGGAAACCTAGCTCTCCTTTTCCCCAGTGAAGAAGGCCCTTTACGTGCTCTCATCTGTTCACAGAATGTGTCAATAAAGCATGCAGGAAGAAAAGATCAACAATTGTTTTCTCTGAAGAAAAGCTTTTGTCTGTCTACATGCCAGTATTAGAGGGGGAGGGGAAAAAAAAGAGGTACATTAGTGCATGTGCTGGGAGTCTTCCTGGCTAAGATTTCAAAATTCTTTAGGCTCTTATTAATATAAACTTGGGCTGCTCTGAATTCCAAGAAAAGTACATAGAAACACAATTTTGAAAAATTCTGATTCTCAGCATATAAATATTTGAGTGACTACTCAGACCATTTTAAAGTCAGTTACACAGTTGCTTTTCACTATTTTCTCTTACTGTTCTACTTTCCCAAGGGTATTATTCAAATAAAGCCCTGTCAGATCTAAACATGGAGAAGGCAATGGCACCCCACTCCAGTACTCTTGCCTGGAAAACCCCGTGGATGGAGGAGCCTGGTGGGCTGCAGTCCATGGGGTCGCTAGGAGTCGGACACGACTGAGAGACTTCACTTTCACTTTTCGCTCTCATGCATTGGCGAAGGACATGGCAACCCACTCCAGTGTTCTTGCCTGGAGAATCCCAAGGATGGGGGAGCCTGGTGGGCTGCCGTCTATGGGGTCGCACAGAGTCAGACACGACTGAAGCAATTTAGCAGCAGCAGCAGCAGCAGGATCACCAGAGTAAACAAATTGTAAGATTTGGAGATAATTATTAGAGGGATGCTTGAAATTCAGATTTTGTAGGTATAAGTACTTCTGATGAAAAGTGATGGGTGTTATTGTGAGAGTTGGTAGCTAAGATGAGGCAGAAGGTTCAGTCTCTGGCACAGTAGAGGATAAAGTCTAGGGTGCTGAGCTAGTGGGTAAGGACTGTTTTCCTGTTTTATTATTTTTTGTTTTATATTTTTAAATTCTACTCCATTTTCTTTAATGATTACTTTTAAATTTAAATAAAATTTACTGAAAAAATGTTTCCGTTTAAGGTAACCAGATGAATTATAAACCTGGTTGACTGTTGGAAGAAACAGCCGTATATTTGAAAAAAGAAGCTGTTCCCTGGAGAGCAGAGTAATACCTGGTTGGATATTCTATGCCCAGCTTAAACCTTAAACTCCTTTTAATAGTTTTTTTTTTTTTAATTTTTAAAATTAATTTATTTATTTTACTTTACAATATTGTATTGGTTTTGCCATACATTGACTTGAATCTGCCATGAGTGTCCTTTTAATAGTTTTATAACCTGGCTCTGCATTGTCAATGTCTCAGCCAGCATGGAAAGTCTACATGGCAACCCGCCCTCATTTCACATTCCATGACCCGCCCATGCTCTGCTTTGTTCTGACATCCCTGACTTGTAACCTCNTCCTTTTAATAGTTTTATAACCTGGCTCTGCATTGTCAATGTCTCAGCCAGCATGGAAAGTCTACATGGCAACCCGCCCTCATTTCACATTCCATGACCCGCCCATGCTCTGCTTTGTTCTGACATCCCTGACTTGTAACCTCAGGCTCTGGGTAATTATTCTATAATGCTGTCCAAGTCTAGCCCATGCTGGCCTTTCTTTCTAACTCAAGACAATCATATTCGGCTGACTGAGGGAATTAGGGTTTCTCTTCCCTTGACTGCTAACCAAGCACTAGATGACTATGTTCAATTACCTGTCTAAATAACCAGTAGCAGCAGGTGGTGGCATTAATCTCAATCAATCTGAGATCCAGTGACAAATTATTCACATCTGGGGAAAATTACTCAACTTGTATGGTTAGTGTTGAGAATCCTAAATTAGAGCACAATGGGGTAGCTCAATTTTCTACTGAAAATTAATATTTGTATTGAAATATGCTGGCAATAAGGAATGATGAATTACATATATTATTCTTCCAATATATGCTTATTTATTTCTGGTTATTTGAGAAATATGTTATAAAAATAATGGCTGAAATTGTTATATTTTGCTCATTAATTTAGATCTGATCACAATGTCCACTTGGGCTCCTGGTATGTAGATCATCACACTATGTCCAGAGGATACAGGCAAAGCAGCTAGTATATAACTGAAATATGAAATCCTTTATGTCTGGTAAAAAGCTCACATTACTAAGAGCGTGAATGGATTGGGGCTGCTGTGCCTCTTTGACATGATTTCAGGGCAATACAAATAAAAACCGCTTTTATATCTCCAACCTCCACATATATCCTTACTTATTGGCTACAAAAGATTCTATAAATTATGGAGAAAAATCTACCCCTACAACAAGGCGAAAGATGGGCTAAGCTTGCGTAGTGTATTTGCACACATGAGACACACTGACAGGAAGAAGAGTTTCTGTCCAGGGGGCTTGACTTCTGCAGAAGTAGAACATCGGATTTCTTTTAGAAGAATATTTGTAGATACTCTCAAAATAAATATGTAAAACAATAAAAACAAACCATATTATTGTGGCTGAGGTTTTAAGTGTCACCATTAGTGATTTCTTTCTTCTGTTGTTTCTAAACATAAAATGTCAACACTTTGGAAAGCATGACATAGCAGTTTTGCCTAGAAAATCCCATGGACAGAGGAGCCTGGTAGGCTACAGTCCATGGGGTCGCAAAGAGTCGGACACGACTGAGCGACTTCACTTTCTTTCACCGTAGTTCACTGGATCCTATCCAAAGGAAAAACAGCTAAGGACTGATCATTACAGAATGAAATATGACTTTATCTCATGTTTATCAGAGGATATTATCAGAGAACATTAATAAGTGTATGAATGAGTAAGGAGGAAAAGGAGAAAGTGGTTCAGTGTATTATCAATGTGGGAAGATAAGCCTGATCCATAAATAGCTTAAAGTCCTAGGTCTATGAAGAGGCACCTGATATGAAGGAAAAAACCTAAAACCAGAGCTAAACAGGTATTAGAGACAGGCATAACCTATTTTATAATTATACTCAGACTGTGCCTTGATCTTGCCCCACTGGTCTCAGGGCTAGGCCATCTGAAGGTTATTTGAATTGCAGATAAAGCAACTCCCCAAAGCTCATAAGACTACAATTGATGAGGAGACAGTTGAAGGCACGAAGAATGGGAAATGTGCTCCTAATGTTCTACCATATCCCTATGTGGGTTGCTCTCAGCTTCTTCAAGATAAAACATAGACTTTATGCCTGAAGTTCACTAAGTGGACTGGAATGTTGCCAACATCCTGCAGTTTAGAGACAGACACATCTGGTATAACCCAATTGTGTCATTTACTATCTATTTAACTTTTGTGATATTGCTTGGTATTTTAAATCATAATTTTTTCACATGTGAATTGAATAAACGTGGGGGGAGTAATGTACATCTTACATTTGGAAGGATAGAGTTAGTTTATATGTAAAGAACTGGAAACAAGATTTCTGACGTACTATAATTATTAATGCATACCAGAAAGAGGAAGAAGAAGGATATGCAGAGGGGGAGATCAAAGCATCTTAGGAAAGAGATAATATGAGGTTGTTTGCAGAAGAGCTGTCCCTAGACCTGGAACAGTGTTTTGACAGGACAGCACTGAGGAGCTGAGAGGCTTCAAAGGGAAGCTAGGTCTCTTAGGAAGCAAGAAGACAGGAAGGGAGTGAAGTGAAGAGGGAAGTACCTTAAAGAGTAGGTTAGGAGGGGAAAAAGCATCAGAGTGTTCAGCAGAACATTTTCATGCTCTTGGCTTCTGGTGGAAATTATCCTAGAGTGTTGAGTCAATAGGTGAAGAGATCAGAGAACAAGTGATATTCTTTAAGAAAAGATATACTGTAACTTCCCAGTTCTGGGAGTAGACAGTTTTCTTTTTAGGCAGCTGAGTGAAAGGGAGAGAAAAAAGAAATACATTAGCACAGTCTTCAAAAAACACATCACTGGTAGAGATAGTGCTCAGAATCTTACTTGTGCTCTTAGCCTATCTTGGCTTTGAAGAAAAGACAGGGAAAATATCTTGAAAATTCCAAGTTCTTGACAGGCTGTATTAATCGCTCTCACAGTGTCTCAAGCTTGATCTGGGTAGTAAGTACAAGATCATTAGTTCAAACCTTTTCCTCAATGACTATAAATATGTTGCTGATAGCATTACCTGAACAAAGGATTCTGATATCTAGCTAATCAAAAGAGCAGTTGGTTTAGGCTGAAATAAGGAACCTCTGGGTTCCTTAGTTCCCTGACTCAATAATGTACATTCGTAGGAATACGGATTATTGAGCTTGAAGCAAAATCTAGACTCATTTGCTAAGAAGCTTGAACTTTTAAAAAGTCATATGGGATTTTCTCGTGTGTGACCTTTTCAACTTGTGGACTGAAGCAATCAACTTGAACTCTTAGATGAACTTTCCTGCTAGTCTGCTGGGAACTAAAAAGAGGCATGGTAGAAGAAGTGAATTTGGAACCTGTGAAGAAAGCCAGAATTTCCCCTCAGGGACATAGAGGCCATGCGGACCCAGAGGATTAACTTGGGATCTGAAACTAGACTCACAGCTAACCTCCAGATTATCTTCTCATGTGTATGAGAAAGTCAACTGGATTTAATGTTAACCAGCATTGATATTAATCAAGTGAGGTAACTTTTTAAAATTAGTATCTTATTATGCAAGAAATAGATGATCGTGGTAGTGTACAAGCAAAACATAAGCTTCAATATCTTTGCTGCGACAGCTCCTATTCTCACCTAACCTCATAGACTGGGGAACCAGTAGGGGAGAAGTTTCCAGTTGTTAAAGATTCCTGGTCGAATTGCACCCAGAAACTGGGAAGATATCCATAGGAATCAGGATTGTGCTGGCCTTATGAAATACAATGGGGTTCCCTTGTAAAGAATCTACCTGCACTGCGGGAGACCTAGGTTTGATCCCTGGGTTGGGAAGATCCCCTGGGGAAGGGAAAGGCTACCCACTCCAGTATTCTGGCCTGGAGAATTCCATGGACAGTATAGTCCATGGGGTCACAAAGAGTCGGACATGACTGAGCGACTTTCACTTCACTATGAAATACAAGAACAGCAATGATATTTTCTGATGCCAAGGAATTATTGTTATCTAAAGGACCAATATTAAATAGATGTCAAGAGGTTTTCATAATTTACTGCATAATTTACCTGCATAAATGGCTCCATGTCACTTTAGTAAAGTGGGAAGAAAGGCTCAAGGTATTTACCTACGTACCATGTACATCCGTGTAAAAGTACTCACTGTGACATCATTTATAATAGCACAAATACCCATGAGTAGAGACTGGACACTCACAGGATGGAGTACTTTTAAGCTGCAAAAAGGAATGGGAAAGATCTCTGTGGGTTGCTGTGGAGTGATATCCAGGATATATATATATTGTTAAGTCAAAGCAAAACACAGGGTGGTTTAAATAGTGTGCTAACTTCTGAGTAGCACACCCATGTGCATACAATACACACGATTTGTTTAACTTTCAAAAAAAAACATTAGAAGTATTGGATAAAATTAACTATATATAGGAAGAGGGAGAAAACAAACAGGGTGGGGGAAACAAAGATAAGAGTGATATGCATTGAATGTACTTTGTTATACAGTATTGATTTCTGAGTAAAACTTCTGAGTTTTACAAAATGAAAGATTAAAAATCCTGACGTTGAAAACAATCTAAAACAAATGATCCGTGCTGTATGTCAAAGCAGTGATATGACCACAATAGAAAAGAATTATTTCAACTGACCTTAGATTATGGGATTTTGACTGGGCTGCCTCACTGAGATTTCATTCAATAGTCTTATTTTAGTAATAATACGGGTACTGCTTTTTTAAACTATTAGATTTATGTTTGAAAGATGAAATACATATCATGCTAATATTGTTAGGAATACGTATTTCAGCACAAGAGCAAAATGAGACAATATAAAATTAGAATTTCTGCAACCTTGAATTTGAAATATTTATGAACTTTTTTTTTTTTGGCTTTAAAAGGCTCTGTCCATTGAAAAAGCCTACAAGTAAAGAACAATAGTAGTGATCAGTTATGGTACTCTGAGTTTGGTTTCCAAATATGATAAAAAGAATCAGGATACCTTAGAAAAATAACTTATTACAGGTTCAGGACAGGGAGCACACATAATAAATCTGGGATATCTTTGTGTCAGAATGTAAAAAAGGCATCAAAGCCTATTATGTCATCAGAAGGTCACATCAACCAGCCCACTGTCTGAAAATGGAGTAGTCTAATGAAAAGTAATAATGGAAATTGATTAAGACACATTGAATATATTAAAATACATGATTTAATGACAATGCACAATCATTCAATTAATGAACTGATAAAAGGATAGAAAGAGAAAGCCCACTGGACAGCAATGGAGGTTGCGCTGAAAGTTTATAATTAAAAGGAAAGAAATAAAGTAGTTGTCATGACTTCTGCTATGAATTACATTTCAGAGTAGTCAAAGAAACCCCAGTGGATATAAGAACTTACTTTATTTTCAGATGAAGTCCAGCTAATATATGCAGAAAAGTAATAAAATTAGAAAATTACCATTTTGGAACTTCTAATAAAATAACTGCTCAGGCAGTGGTCATAAATATGTAAATATATAAATATGTAAGTAAATATCTAAGTAAAAGAAGATTTACAATTAAGAGATGTGATTACAATCGCCCGAACCAACTGATCAAGCCTGTCATCAAAATTAGTAGAATAACCAACATCATTTTTTCCTTGATATAATTCAACATGAAGTTCACAAATCCACTTATGAAGATTTTAAGAAAGGACTGAAGTCTTAAGACAAAGTATAGGACAGGACAAGGTAAATAACAACAATAAATCAAATTGGCTAAATCTACGCAGGGAAACAGTCTGGATTTCTCCAAGAGATAGCAGCAGTCACAGTTTTCAAAACTGCTCAGAAGCCTGCCTTGCCAGTGAGGTGCGCTGTTTGGAGCACGCATGATGGCCCTTGTTCTCCTCTTCAGTAGGATCTCCTGAATCCACCACCTTCTTCTCGGGCTCTACTCTCTGCTCTCTTCCCTGTCCATTATCCTGAACAGCCACATCTGAGATGTGCACTGGAGGGAATGTCTTTCTGAGCAGCTGTGTAGCTTTCACTACCTACTTTTTATTGGTACCTGTTGCTTCAACACCTGGACTTTTCTTTAGGGACTGATTTAACACTGGTTTTTGCAAGGCATGCTAGTCCCTGTGTACGTAGGTAATCATAGCTCTAAATCTTTAATAGGCTTGATTTTAAGTCTGAAGACCCTGTTATCTTAATGTTATATAGCAAGCATGCTCTGCATCATCTCCTTGCACTCTTATTAGCTGGGCTACCTTGGAGCTATCTAAATCAATGGGCTTAAGTGAGAAAGTAACACTCAAACCTTGCTTTGCCACTAGGTCTTTGTCTTTTTGTGTGGAAGGAATTTAGTCTTATCTCCTATTATGGCTTTTGCATCAAAACCAATGCTTATCGCTGTATCAGTTTCAGCTGCAATATTTCACTTCTGCAAGATTCTAAATTATAGAACTCTCAATTAATATAGATTAACTATAGGCAGAAACTAACTTGATAAAGTATATTTCCTTTCACTTCTGCTTGGAGGCAGGAGTTGTGGCCAGAACTCATTTCTCACAGAGCTTTTCAGAAATGGGCAGTCAGCATCCACCAATATCTTATATTTTTACTATCTTTTCCTCTAATGTTATGTCATCAGTTGGCATGTGGACTGCCTTTCAAGCTGTCATGGATGAAACTTTGATCAGATGATTTACTGTAGCTTAACTAGGGTGCTGTACTTTCTACTCTGCAGTCTCTAAATCTTTACTGCCTGTTGCTTGACTGCTTGTGCCAAACCTATGACATGTAAGTTTTGTTTGAGCACTCCACTTTCTGGAGTCAAATTCTATATTCCTTAGGATAAAATTTATTCACAAGTATCTGAGACTGAAATGATGATAGCTTAAACAATACAGAATTTTATTTTAATCATATAAAAGCCCAGAGGTAGCAATTAAGGGGGTTACGATGACTTTATTACCCCAAATCTTTAGCTTCCAAGCAGTTTGTATTTGCACTTATATGAAAGACCTCCATTCCCAAAGTCATGGGACAACATGGGTATTGCAGCTTCTGCATTATAAATGCAGTCTAGCAACAAAAGGAGAAAGATGCAAGATGTGGAAAACGGCAAGAAACAAACAGCACTCTTTGAAGGATGGCTCCTTGAAACTTTCACAATATACCTTATTGGTCTGATTTCAATCACATTGTTATACATAGCTGCAAGAAAGACTTGCTAAAGAATTATTCTGTATATACATAAGCCTGGATAAGGAAGTGTAATAATTCTGTGATGAGGCAAAAAAACACAACAAGCCTTTGGTGACAAGAAGCAATTTCTACCACACACAGGACATATGATTAATATAAAATGCAAAATGATAACCAGAAAATAAGTCTGTAGAATAATATCAATTATAAATATTGACACAAAATTTCTGAATAAACCAAAAGCAAAAGGAACATAGCAACGGATGGATTCCAAAATAGGATGTTTTGAGGTTGAATAAAATAATTGAAAAGAATAATAGTGGTTGTGGGGTAATGTTGCTGAAGGAGCCTTATTTTGCCAAATGTTAACACTTTAATAAAAATATAAATAGGACATTGATTTAAAAATTTAAAAACCACAAACTTACCTCAGATTTAATGTGTGACTCAATTGCTATTTTAGTTCAAGTAGAAACTATCTTACCGAACCTGGACTGGCGATTCATTTCTTATATATTATACATGTTTCCATGCCATTCCCCCAAATCATCCCACCCTCTCCGTCTCCCACAGAGTCCAAAAGACTGTTCTCTACATCATCAGTTGTAACCAGAGTACCACTCTGGTAGAGGGGGCGGGTGTTGATAAAAGGGAAGTCTGCATACAGGAGGACAGGAGGTACATGGAAAATCTCTATATATTCCTCTCAGATTCTGTCAATCTAAAACTGCTAAAAAAATAAAGTATCTCAAAAAATGAAAAAAAGAAAATATTTATTAATGTGGCTGTCATAGTTGTTATCCATCATACCCTATTTCACACCAAGTACAAACATGAATTCCAATGATTATAATGTAAAAAAATTAAATTTAAAACTAAATGTAAGAAAGCATATCTAGGGAACTATTTTTAAATTCAAAGGTGAAGTAGACCTTTATCTCAATGGGTGAAGAGGTTTATTGTTTGAAGAAAATACATTATGTATGAACATGTAAAAACTAAAACTTTTACATGGCAAAAGATACCATAAAGACATGAACAACAACAACCAAAAAAAAAAAAAAAAGGGGAAAGAAAAACACCTACTACACAGAATATGAATGTCAATATACATGAAATAATAAATAAAAATAATAAAACTGATTAAAGGCCACAAAAAACAAGCTGAAAGAAAAAATTGGCTGAGGACATGACCTTTGCAAAAGATCAAATGCAAAGAACAATCTAATATGTGAAAATATGTGAAAAGATGTTAACATTGCCTAGTGGCAGTGGGATGCAAATTGAAATAAAAATGAAATAGCACTATGTAGTAACCTAAAACATTGCAGGCTCAGTGCAATGGACACTCTTGGCTGGTAGAGTTGTGAAGTGTTTAGTGCATATCCAGAAAACAATTTGGTGACATCAGTTAAAATTAGAAAAATACAAGCACTTTACAATGCTACTTCTGGGAATCAGAAAGAAATGCCAAAGAAATAAAAACATTTAAATTTCACAGTATGTACTCAAAAATATTTACTATAGCATTTTTGTACTGGTTAAAAAATGGAAGCAAAGAGAGCCTAAATGTAAGAGAATGGTTTGAGAAACTGTGGTACATTTATAAGAGAATTTTATGCTGATACACACAAAAAGAATGAATTAGAGCTGGCCATTTGAGGTGTAGTATGTTTTATATAAATTATTCATGAATGAAAAGCAAACAGAAGTGCATAATACATACAGTTTTTACACAAAGATGGAAAACTTCTATTTATCATATATATATATGTATATGCATATGTGTACATAAGTTTGAATGTGAATCTATAAACCCAGAGAAAGCTAAGAAAGATACACTCTGTGGTTAACATGGATTATCTTGAGTAGGAGAATAAGCAGGAGAAGGTGTGGAAAGGCTGGCAAGCCAAAAAATCCCCAGGAAATAGACTGTAATATGATGTGATGCCATTCAAGTATTTTTTTTATAAAATGATGTCTGAATAAAAGAACATAGACATGTAAAAATAGTTCAAAAAACACTACTACACAGAAATTAAATTGAATCTCCTTGGTTAAGAAAAAATTTTTCTCAGAGTATTCTCTAGATTATTAGAGATAAAAAGTTATCTATTTTTTTCAACATGTAATTCTTTCCTTTCCTGATTCTGATCTCGTCTTTCAAGCCATGTTGGTTTTGAATCCTGGATCTCAACAGAGCAACATGGAAGAATAATATAAGTGGTAACTAACTTTCTTCCATTTGGGAGTCACAGTATGCTGGGGCAAGAGAAAACATGCTGGTTTTAGAGAGGTAGGAGGTTCATGATTCTCCAGGTCTTTCAAATTCTTCATCATGACATCCTGCTATTCCTTTATGTTGAGATGATGTAATTCCCAGGTCAACATCCATTTCTCCCATAAGCAACCTGCTGTGGTAGTGAAGTCACTGAATCAGTCTCTGAAGTTAGTTTTGAATAGTCTCTGCTCAACGTCTATAAAAGGTCATGTATTTGTTCAGCAATGGGAAAGTCCCTGAACTTAATTCTGTACCTGAAGGTCAAAAATCAATAACTGTTTTTTTTGATGTTGAGTTGTACAAGGTGTTTATATATGTTGGATACTAATTCCTTGTCAGTCATACCATTTGCAAATATCTTCTCCCAACAACCTGATTTTAAAAATGTACAGATAAGCTAGACATTTTTCTTTTTTGTTTATTTATTTTACTTTACAATACTCTATTGGCTTTGCCATACATCGACATGAATCCACCACAGGTGTANACTGGTTTTTGCAAGGCATGCTAGTCCCTGTGTACGTAGGTAATCATAGCTCTAAATCTTCAATAGGCTTGATTTTAAGTCTGAAGACCCTGTTATCTTGATGTTATATAGCAAGCATGCTCTGCATCATCTCCTTGCACTCTTATTAGCTGGGCTACCTTGGAGCTATCTGAATCAATGGGCTTAAGTGAGAAAGTAACACTCAAACCTTGCTTTGCCACTAGGTCTTTGTCTTTTTGTGTGGAAGGAATTTAGTCTTATCTCCTATTATGGCTTTTGCATCAAAACCAATGCTTATCGCTGTATCAGTTTCAGCTGCAATATTTCACTTCTGCAAGATTCTAAATTATAGAACTCTCAATTAATATAGATTAACTATAGGCAGAAACTAACTTGATAAAGTATATTTCCTTTCACTTCTGCTTGGAGGCAGGAGTTGTGGCCAGAACTCATTTCTCACAGAGCTTTTCAGAAATGGGCAGTCAGCATCCACCAATATCTTATATTTTTACTATCTTTTCCTCTAATGTTATGTCATCAGTTGGCATGTGGACTGCCTTTCAAGCTGTCATGGATGAAACTTTGATCAGATGATTTACCGTAGCTTAACTAGGGTGCTGTACTTTCTACTCTGCAGTCTCTAAATCTTTACTGCCTGTTGCTTGACTGCTTGTGCCAAACCTATGACATGTAAGTTTTGTTTGAGCACTCCACTTTCTGGAGTCAAATTCTATATTCCTTAGGATAAAATTTATTCACAAGTATCTGAGACTGAAATGATGATAGCTTAAACAATACAGAATTTTATTTTAATCATATAAAAGCCCAGAGGTAGCAATTAAGGGGGTCACGATGACTTTATTACCCCAAATCTTTAACTTCCAAGCAGTTTGTATTTGCACTTATATGAAAGACCTCCATTCCCAAAGTCATGGGACAACATGGGTATTGCAGCTTCTGCATTATAAATGCAGTCTAGCAACAAAAGGAGAAAGATGCAAAATGTGGAAAACAGCAAGAAACAAACAGCACTCTTTGAAGGATGGCTCCTTGAAACTTTCACAATATACCTTATTGGTCTGATTTCAATCACATTGTTATACATAGCTGCAAGAAAGACTTGCTAAAGAATTATTCTGTATATACATAAGCCTGGATAAGGAAGTGAAATAATTCTGTGATGAGGCAAAAAAAAACACAACAAGCCTTTGGTGACAAGAAGCAATTTCTACCACACACAGGACATATGATTAATATAAAATGAAAAATGATAACCAGAAAATAAGTCTGTAGAATAATATCAATTATAAATATTGACACAAAATTTCTGAATAAACCAAAAGCAAAAGGAACATAGCAATGGATGGATTCCAAAATAGGATGTTTTGAGGTTGAATAAAATAATTGAAAAGAATAATAGTGGTTGTGGGGTAATGTTGCTGAAGGAGCCTTATTTTGCCAAATGTTAACACTTTAATAAAAATATAAATAGGACATTGATTTAAAAATTTAAAAACCACAAACTTACCTCAGATTTAATGTGTGACTCAATTGCTATTTTAGTTCAAGTAGAAACTATCTTACCGAACCTGGACTGGCGATTCATTTCTTATATATTATACATGTTTCCATGCCATTCCCCCAAATCATCCCACCCTCTCCGTCTCCCACAGAGTCCAAAAGACTGTTCTCTACATCATCAGTTGTAACCAGAGTACCACTCTGGTAGAGGGGGCGGGTGTTGATAAAAGGGAAGTCTGCATACAGGAGGACAGGAGGTACATGGAAAATCTCTATATATTCCTCTCAGATTCTGTCAATCTAAAACTGCTAAAAAAATAAAGTATCTCAAAAAATGAAAAAAAGAAAATATTTATTAATGTGGCTGTCATAGTTGTTATCCATCATACCCTATTTCACACCAAGTACANTTTTTTTTTTCCCCCATTTATACAATACCTCACATGATAAATAACAGAGGCAGAGTAGTACCTAGCCAAGAAGAAACTATCAGGATTCTAGCTCTGCTGCCCTGGGATTCACTTGGCTGTGCTCTCTACCCTAGACTGGCTTCATCCTCAGGATGAAGGCAACATGCCTATAGCAGTTCTAGGGATCATGTCCTGACAGCGTGGCTAGAGGTAAAACAGATCTAGGCGTTCCTGTTTTTTTCTCAGGATTGAGGGGATGTTTCCTGGAAGCTTGCAGCAGACTTCCCTTTGCATCTCTTCCAACAGATTCAGATCATGTGCCCCTTCCAAAACCAACCACCAGTGGGAAGAACATGAGTGGTTGTCAAAGTACAATCCCTGATCCATCAATAGTACCTGGGAACAAGGTAAACTATTAGGACTAGCTCCTGACTCATTGAATCAGAGTCTCCTGAACTGAGGCACGGCAATCTGGGTTTTCGGAGAAGACGGTGGCACCCCACTCCAGTACTCTTGCCTGGAAAATCCCATGGGACAGAGGAGCCTGGTAGGCTGCAGTTCATGGGGTCGCTAAGAGTCAGACCTGACTGAGCGGCTTCACTTTCACTTTTCACTTTCATGCACTGGAGAAGGAAATGGTAACCCAATCCAGTGTTCTTGCCTAAAGAATCCCAAGGACGGGGGAGCCTGGTGGACTGCCGTCTATGGGGTCGCACAAAGTCAGACACAACTGAAGTGACTTAGCAGCAGCAGCAGTAATCTGTGTTTTAACAAGAATTCCAGGTGATTCAGATGCACTGCAGTTTGTGAACCACTGGTTTAGACTAGAGTAGAATGGGTGTTGGATTCCCAACCACAGTGACCAGGACAATGGTTGAGGGATCAGACCAACCATTAAGATGACCAGAGTTTATTCAATTACCATTTTTGAATGCTTGCTCCACTCCAACTTTTTACTTTCACTATACCATTTAACACTATACCGTATCTCTGTCAGGTATTACTGTCTCCATTTTACAGCTTAAGAAATGGAAGTTCAAGCAATTTAAGTAAACATCCAATTTTACAGAGCAAAGTCAAGATCTGAACAAGGCCTTCTGACTCTAACCCACTTTTCATTTCATTATGCCAGAGCTGAAAGATGGAGGTTGCCTTAGCCTCTATATTCTAGGGAGGCTCTGAACTCCTTGATATTCATATTTAAATGAAGATTGACCAGAGAAATATCCTCAAATCTATAGTCTTCCTTGGGTCCTGGAATTCTAAGAAATTGCTAGGTTATGAGGTTTCCCTGAGGATACTTCTTAACTGCCTCTTAGAGTTCAGAGTAAACCAAGCCTAAAGAGATGGCCCAGGATACAACAGATATTTTTTTTCTCTCAGAAATGGAAAGGAAACCCCCCAAAGGCCCAAAACCGAGAGAAATCTCAAAAACATGTACTCAGGTTACTGTTACTCTAGACAGAGATCACTGCCATTCTCAGTAAGAAATGGGCTTGCATATAAATGATACATGCGGTGGCCACAAGATGGGGTGAGAGAACTAAGATTCCTACATCGAGCCAGGACCCTAAAAGGGCCACACTCTGAGAACAGGTAGACTAAAACAAAAAATCAATCTACAGTTGGAGGACAAGGAGACTCCTCTCCCTCAGGCTGAACTCTAAGGGGAAAAAAAATCTCCCCTGATAATTTGCAACACGAGGCTTGCCCTCACAGTGAGTTTGAGATATGGATTTATACTACTCAGTTCAGTTCAGTTCAGTCGCTCAGTCGTGTCCGACTCTTTGCGACCCCATGAATCACAGCACGCCAGGCCTCCCTGTCCATCACCAACTCCTGGAGTTCACTCAGACTCACGTCCATCGAGTCAGTGATGCCATCCAGCCACCTCATCCTCTGTTGTCCCCTTCTCCTCCTGCCCCCAATCCCTCCCAGCATCANGTTAAGTTCAGTCTCTCAGTCGTATCTGACTCTTTGCGACCCCTTGAATCGCAGCATGCCAGGCCTCCCTGTCCATCACCAACTCCCGGAGTTCATTCAGACTCACGTCCATCGAGTCAGTGGTGCCATCCAGCCGTCTCATCCTCTGTTGTCCCCTTCTCCTCCTGCCCCTAATCCCTCCCAGCATCAGAGTCTTTTCCAGTGAGTCAACTCTTCGCATGAGGTGGCCAAAGTACTGGAGTTTCAGCTTCAGCATCATTCCTTCCAAAGAAATCCCAGGGCTGATCTCCTTTAGAATGGACTGGTTGGATCTCCTTGCAGCCCAAGGGACTCTCAAGAGTCTTCTGCAACACCACAGTTCAAAAGCATCAATTCTTCGGCACTCAGCTTTCTTCACAGTCCAACTCTCACAACCATACAATTATTAGAGAAGTGCAAATCAAAACCATGAAGAGATATTACCTCACACCTGTCAGGATGGCTATCATCAAAAAGTCTAGAAATGAAAAACCTTAGGGAAGATGTGGAGAAAAGGGATACCCTGTAGATTGTTTTTAGAAATGTGAATTGGTTTAGCCCCATGAGAAACAGTATGGAGATTTCTCCAAAAAACTAATAGAACTACCATATGACTCAGAAATTTCCATTCCTGAGTATATAGCCAAAAATCCCCTGAAACACAAATTTAACAAGATATATGCACCCCAATGTTCAGAGCAGCATTATTTACAATTGCCAAGACATGGAAATAACCTAAAAGTCCATCAACAGATGAATGGATATAGAAGACGTGTGTGCGTGTGTGTGTGCATACATATATATATATATATATGTATACACACACATACACATATACACACAATGGAATACTACTCAGCCATGAAAAGAACAAAATTCTGCCATTTGTAGCAACATGTATTCACTTGGAAGGCATAATACTAAGTGAAATAACTCAGAAAAAGAGAAATACTGTATGAGATCACTTATATGAGGGGTATAAAAAATACAACAAAGTACTGAACATAACAAAAAAGAAGCAGACTCGGAGACATAGAGAAAAATCTAGTGGTTACTAGGGTGGAGGAGGAGCAACATAAGGGTTGGGCAGTGAAAGGTACAAACTATTAGGTGTGTAAGATAGGCTCAAGGACATACTGTATAAAACAGGGAATATATCCAACATTTTGTAATAACTGTAAATGGAAAGCAACCTTTATAACTGTATAAAAATTTAAAAATCAAGAAATGAAATAATTGTCATAATAATAGAAGTCCCTGTGGCCTTGGCATTCCTTTTTCTCTTGTACTAGCTTAGTGTTAGCAAACTTCCCTTACTACAGGGCTCAGTACAGTGTCCATGATCTCAGGCAATGGGTCTTAAAATACGAGTGGCAATTAGATATTATGAGTAGTAATGATGGACAGATGACTGACTTCATTGTACTTGCCTTAGCATAATTGTAAATACTAAATATCTTCATTTCCCTGAGAGTTGTTGTCTACAGATCAATTTCCTGGCTCTAATTTTAAAACTAATCAGTTTTCTTTGAAAGAAACAGAAACTGACTGAAGATAGCTTAATTAAAGGGAGAAAAATACATTTTTGGAAAAAAGGACAGTTCACAAAATAGAAGTGGAAGCATTAATTACTATCTTTTTCAAAATCTTAACCAGATATATATATATATCCAAATACTTTCACCATTTATCTGTTGCATTTCACCCAAAGTTCTGTTGCCTGAACCTCACTTTTTATACCTGTATCAACTACCATTCTTTGTTTGTAAGCAACTAATCCAATAGAAAATATAATTACAGAAAGTACTTGTGAGCCTCATAGACTTAGTGGAAGCAGCGCTTCAGTGATTAAGAGTATGGACGCAACTCAAACTGCATGGGTTAAGACTCCAGCTCCACCATTTCCTTGCTCTGAAATTCTGGACAGTATATAAGCATCCTGAGTCTCATTTCCTCACCAGTAAAGGAAAGCTAACAATAAATGCATCTCCTTAAGTATGATAATAAAAGATAACATAATAAAAGTTAGGTGTCTGACTCTTTGCAACCCTATGGACTGCGACCCACCGGGCTCCTCTGTCCATGGGATTGAGTTGATTGCCATTTCCTCCTCCAGGAAATCTTCCTGACCCAGGGATAGAACCAATGTCTCCTGTGTATCCTGCATTGCAGGCTGATTCTTTACTGCTGAGCCACCGGGGAAGCTCCACTGAGCAAGAATATTATTAATAACTTTTTATTGCTGCCATAAAACACATGACCACAAACTCATATGACACAAATATATTTTCTGATAAGCTTTTTAGGTCAGAATATGGGTGGGCTCAACTGATTTTTTGATATGGGTCACACAAGGCCAAAATCAAATCAGCAGGCCTTACCTGGAGGGCTGGAAGAGAAACCAAGTTGTCAGTAGAATTCAGTTTGTGAATTCCATGGACTGAAGTTCCTATTTCTTTCCTGGTTTTGGCTGGGAGTTGTTTTCAGCTTTAGGAATCACCCACAGTCTCTGGCTCACAGACCCATGCCAGCAATGGTGGTTTGAGTCTTTGTGATGTCTATATTACCTTCAAAGACCTTTCTTTTTTGCCTCATCATAACTGCCTACAGCTGGAGAAGTTTCTCTATGCTCAAGGATTCATGTGATTAGGTTGAGCCCACCTGGATAGTCTACAATACCCAAGCCCTTTTAAGGTCTATAACCTTGTTCATCTGTCCAGTCCTTTTTGCCACATAACGCATTCACAAGTTCCAGGGATTATGAGATCATCTCCGAGGAGCCAGTCTGTCTGTCCCAGGTACTTAGTGCACTTTGTGACATGAGTTAAGAAATGTAACAAATTGGTTAACATTATATCTATTAAAAACATGATCTCAGGAAGGATAAGTGCCAGGGGAACAGAGTTTCACAGTCTCTTTAGGCACTATAGTCAGATTTTCTTCTGAATGATGGATGTGTTGTTGTTGTTTGTTACTGCTCAATATTTGAATTTTCTACAGAAAGATTCTAAGTAACATCACTTGGGTTTTTCTTTCACTCCTTGCCTGAATGCACTATCAGAAGAAAAGGGTAGAATAGTTGGTCTATCCTGGGTTATAGGATCATCTCACTCTATGGCCGTATAAGTTTGGGAAAATTAGTTTTCCAAGGGATTTGGAATGTAATTATTCAAAGATGCATGAAGGAGGAATAACGCGAGCAACAAATGTTCACAAAATATGAACATTAAATCAACATTTTAACAAAATAATCCTGTAAAAAAGAGAATTATCTGATTCATTTCTCCTTTGCCAAATAAGACTACACCCGAATCAGCCCAAGAGTTTCCTATCCTTTTCGGAAGCATTTCCAAGGAAATAATCGCTTTATGTTCCCTGTAACATCTGGCAGCCTGGACAATCAAGAAACTCTCCTTAAAGCCCATTGTTTGCCCATGTAGCACAGTAGTTCAACTTCTCTTTCATAACCATTTTGTGTATACTACAAAAGAGAGTGAAAGTATTTTCTAAACACTCTTCCCATAGCTGCCTTCACCTCCTTGTTCTGCAGGCTATAGATGAGAGGATTCAGCATGGGAGTGACCACACTGTATTGCAAGGAAAAGATCATCTCCAGGGCAGAACCTGAGGTTGGCAACAGATAGCTGAGGAAACCTGAGCCGTAAAACAAGATCACAGTAATGAGGTGGGAGGAGCAGGTAGAGAAGGCCTTACTTCTGCCCGAAGTGGAGCTGATGCTTAGGACGGTGGAGACAATGCGGGCATAGGAAGAAGCAATCATCACAAAGGTTCCAAAAAAATGCAAGACCGAAGAGCAGAGCAGGAGCGTGAAACTGGTGGAGGTATCAGAGCAAGACAGAGGGAAGAGAGAAGACAGCTCGCAGCTGAAGTGGGGAATAGTTTGGTCCTCACAATAGTCTAAATTGACCGCCAGGAGGATGTTGATGAGAGCATCCACAAAGGCCAGGCCCCAGGAGCCCCACACCAGCCCAACACAGAGCCGGTTGTTCATCACCTGGCTGTAAAGCAGAGGGGAGCTGATGGCTACGTAGCGGTCATAGGCCATCACAGCCAGCAGACAGGCTTCAGTGCCCCCGGTGGTAAACACAAAGAAGGCCTGAGCCAGGCAGCTCTCTACAAAGATGGTTTTACTTTCAGAAAGTAGATTTTCCAGCATCTTGGGGACTGTGACAGATGAATGGCAGAGATCCAGAAAGGAGAGCTGTCCTAAAAAGAAGTACATGGGTGTGTGGAGGTGAAAATCAGCCCATATCATCAGCAGCATCAAGAAATTTCCCATCAGAGTGAGGAGGTAAATCAGAAGGAACATCACAAAGAGTACAGCCTGAATCTGTGGGTCAACAGATAGTCCAAGGAGAACGAACTCATTGACAGCACTATGGTTTTTCATGATCATATAGAGAAGTGTTCCTTCTGGAAAACAAAAAAAGAGTATCCACATCAAAAGTCCTTTAATGCTTCTCCATTACCCCAGCATCTAGATCTTACTCTGCATAAATGTTTTCTTCATTATTGTCCCACAATCCATATTCAGATACTTAAAAGCTCACTTTCTGGTCATTCTCATACCATAAATGTTTTAAATCAACCACATTACTTTCTTTTTTTAATTAAAATCTTTTTTTGAACTAGATTACTTTTATATGGCTTATAGTGATACATTTGAAAAGGAAAATCTACTGACATTAGAGGAGGATGAAGAAAAATTTCAAGAGTGAGTTACTCGAGAAACAGAGCATTAAATCTAGGTGAAAAGGACTTAGGTAGAAGCAGGGGCACTTTGTCTATTCTATATCTAGGAGGGAAGATCATAAGTGGAGGAAGTTAAGGAAATTTCCTTTTGATTGCTTCCATTTGTTATCAATAAAGTGTAAATGAATTCATTGGTTATACATGTGAATGTCTGTGAGCATGCCCATAGGCACACAAGAAATTATAAAGACATGATAATAATGAAATTAACTGTTCAGTCAAGAAGTATAGGTGAAAGTGAAGTTTAAGAAACTCTTAGACGGTAGGAGGACAATGTGATAAGAAGGGAATTTAGAGACTGAATATGAAATTATATTGCTTTGGATTTTTCTTGTTTTAAATCTCTCATTTTAATTAGTGGCATCATATATCATTTAGTTTTAAAATATATTAATACAATTACAGAAAATTAAAAAAAACAAACAAACAGTAGCCTAGATTATCATGCCCAGTGATATTTTAGGTGGATTTTTGTAGGCAATGCTATGACTACAATGAGTCGTGAGAAGCTGTTTCCCAGTAACAGAACAATGCTCTGGATAGATACACCATTCTCATCCTAAAACCAATATATCCAAAAATATATATAGTCACCACAGTACTCTTGCCTGGAAAATCCCATGGATGGAGGAGCCTGGTAGGCCGCAGTCCATGGGGTCGCCAAGAGTCGGACACGACTGAGCGACTTCACTTTCACTTTTCACTTTTATGCATTAGAGAAGGAAATGGCAACCTACTCCAGTGTTCTTGCCTGGAAAATCCCAGGGACGGGGGAGCCTGGTGGGCTGCCGTCTAGGGGGTCGCACAGAGTTGAACACGACTGAAGCGACTTAGCAGCAGCAGCATGTATCTAAGTAATTTTGGCAAGTTTTAAGGTTCCACATGGTTAGTTAAACTCTATTCTCACACTTTAAATAAGACTTGTGCATGTATCCTTTTGATAGTCTATATATGTGGGTCAATATATAGAAGTGCTGAGTCTCAATATAACTATTCAGTACTCTGGACTCAATCTTGAGACCCATCCTGGCCTTTGATGTTCTAATTCAACACTAGTTCACTTAATTCACCATTTCTGAAGACTCAGAAAACTATCCTTTTGTCCATTCGTTGACTAAATCACTGAGTTTCCCTGCCCACCTGAGGAACATACCCACTTACCTGAATTCTCAGTTAGTTGTACATGGGTGTGTACCAGATCCAGTAAGTGATACAACTGTTTAGCTTGTGAAGTCAACATTGAGAATACTGCTGTGGGGAAGAAATAGAAAATCATATTGAAAGTTAACACTTAGGATGGAAATTCAATACTAATAATGTAAAGTGACAAAATGTGGACCATATCTGGACATCTGTTGACAGTAATTTGGATAAAGTCTTCCTCTTTCACTCGTTGTGTACAGCAATATTGTGCATGGGGCCTCCCAGTGCTCATTCTGAAATTAACCCAGGGCAAAGCAACTTGGAAGGGAACTCAAGTAAGTGTTCACAGTAGCCAGGGACAAGGCTTTCTCTTCCTCTTGGTTACCAACAAACACAGTTCAACTAACTAGATCCAGAGATTCCATGAATTGTAGAGAGAAACTCAACTTTGCCTCAAGGCAATACCTTGCACAGAAATTATCACTGTGATAAAAGTTAATGCTAGGGGTTTGATTTCATAGCAAGTTTTTTCTTTCAGGTTATTTTGAGATTCNCTTGGAAGGGAACTCAAGTAAGTGTTCACAGTAGCCAGGGACAAGGCTTTCTCTTCCTCTTGGTTACCAACAAACACAGTTCAACTAACTAGATCCAGAGATTCCATGAATTGTAGAGAGAAACTCAACTTTGCCTCAAGGCAATACCTTGCACAGAAATTATCACTGTGATAAAAGTTAATGCTAGGGGTTTGATTTCATAGCAAGTTTTTTCTTTCAGGTTATTTTGAGATTCTCAGAGCAATCTTTTAAAAATATAATTAAGGGGTGATGTTAGCAAGATGGCAGGCTAAGAGGTCCCAGCCTTCATCTTCTCCAGAGAAGCACTAATTTAACAACCATCTATTGATTAAAAATACCTTTATGAAAGATTTAGAATCTAAGTAAGAGACTATAGCACACTGGTGGAACACAGAAATGAGAAAAGACACAACTGAAAGGATAGGAATAAAGTTTTACTTTACCTATGTCACCCCTTTCACAACTCAGCACAGAAAAGCATGCAAAAACCCCACCTTTGGCCTGAGTTCTTCTATGGGGGAAAGAGAGAACAAGTACACTAGCAGATGTCAGCACCAGGTGTACTTGCCATGGACCCCAGCACCGAGCCTGCTCACTAATGGTTCCAGAAACCAGGCCCAGCCACAACCCCCTAGAGCAGGTCTGCCTGTGAACCTTGGCATCAGGCCTACCCAACGACAGACCTTAGGACTTGGCAAGCCCGTGTGCAAACCTGGCACCTGCCTGCTAGTGAACCCCAGCATAAGGCTGGCACACACACCTCGCCAGCTCCTGCTCATGGTCCCCACCAAGCAGCCCACACAGATCTCAGGCCAAATTAACTGGTAAAGAACTTTCTTTGCTGAAGCTAGACTATAAAGACTCAAAGAAGTGACTCCTCCTTGAAAGGTACAGACACTAATGCAAGGTTACAAGGATCAAGAGGAATCAGGGAAACATAACACCAATAAAGAACAAAAATAAAACTCTAGTACCTGACCCTTTGTGAGAATTCAAAGTAATTCTAGGAATTCAAAATAATTGTCTTAAAGGAACTCAGGGAACGTAAGAGAACACAGATAACTGAACAAAATCAGGAAAGTAATACATGGGCAAAATAAGAAGTTCAATAAAGAGACAGAAACTATAAAAAAGGACCAACCACATATTTTTGAACTGTAGAATACAATGACTGAACTTAAATAAAGACCTTCAACAGCAGATTTGACCAAGTAGAAAAAAAGTAATCTGTGAACTTGACTATAAATCAATTTAAATTATCCAATCAGAAGAATAAAAAGAAAAAAATGAAAAACAGTGAAGAAAGTCTATGGCACATATGAGATTCCATCAAGCAAATCAATATACACATCAACGGTGTCCCAGAAGGAGAAGAGAAAGAAAAATGGGCAGAAATGTTACTTAAAGAAATAAATGTTGAAAACACCCAAATTTGAGGAAAGAAATGGACATCCAGATTCATGATGCACAACAAATTTCAAACAGGTTGAATACAAAGAGGCCTACACAGACACATTATAATCAAATGTCAAAAGTCAAAGAAAGAGAATTTTGAAAGCAGCAAGAGAAAATCAACTCATCACATAAGAGGGAGTCCTCGGGAGACTATCATTGGGTTTTTTTAGCAGAAACTTAGCAGGACAAGACAACTTCCATTCATGTTTTGAAGTGCTGAAAGAAAAAAATCTGCTGACCAATGATACTATGCATCTCAAAACTGTCCTTTAAAAATTAGATAAAGACTTTCCCAGACAAATGAAAATAAGAAAAATTCATCTCCACTAGAACTGCCCTACAAGAAGCACTAAAGGAAGTTCTTCAAGTTGAAACAAAGGGATGCTAAACAAATAAAAGCATATTAAAGTATAAATCTCACTGATGAGGTAAATATATAGACAAATACATAATACTGTAATATTATAATGGAAAGTAAAATAGAAAGTGTTACTTGCTCAGTCAAGTCTGACTCTGTGCAACTCCATGGACTGTAACCCACCAGGCTCCTCTGTCCATAGAATTCTCCAGGCAAGAATACTGGAGTGGGTTGTTATTCCCTTCTTTGGGGGATCTTCCTGATCCAGGGATCAAACCATGGTCTCCTGCACTATGGGGTCGATTCTTTACCATATGAGCCAGCAGGGAAGCCCCTAGTAGTACACAAATTATTTTTAACTGCAGTATAAGACTTTTACTTAATTTTATAATTATATATACTTAATCTTATAAGATCTTAACAGTATAAGATCAAAGTATTAGGAGTAATGTACATGATAACCACTAATTTTTTAAAAAGGATACACAATGTAAAAAGTAAATTCTGACATCAATAACATATATTTTGAGGTGGAAGAAGTAAAAGTTCTTATATGTGATTGAAATTAAATTGTTATCAGCTTCGAATAAATTTTTATAACTAAGAAATTTTATGCAAACTTCAAGGCAACTACAAAGAAAAAGACCTAGAGTAGATTCAAAAATGATAAAGAGAAAAGAATCAAAGTATATCATTACCCCAAAAAAACCCCACCAAATCTTTGTGGAAGACAGCAGGAAAGAAAGAGGAACAAAAAAGCCACAAAAGTGGCAGAAAACAATTAACACAGCTGCAATAATTAGTCCCTTCGTGTGACTGTGTTCAGTTGTGCCTGACACTTTGTGACCCTGTGGACAGTAGCCCTCCAAGCTCCTCTGTCCACAGAATTTTCCAGGCAAGAATACTGGAGTGGACTACCATTTCCCACTCCAGGGGATCTTCCCAACCCAAGGATCAAACCCACATCTCTTGCATCTCCTGCACTGGCTTCTTTACCACCAGTGCCACCTGGGAAGTCGTTACCTATCAATAACTACTTTAAATGTGAATGGAGTAAATGTTCTAATCAAAAGATATGGATTGTCTGAATGAATTTTTTAAAAAAGATGAAACTATATGCTCTTTACATGAGATTCACTTTAATGTAAAGGGCACACATAGGCTGAAAGTAATGGGATGGAAAAAAAGGTTTTCCAAACAAATGGCAATCAAAAGCAAGCAGGAGTTTTATACTTATATTTAAAAAATAGTCTTTAAGAAAAAAACTGTCAAAATAAATAAAAAGGTCATTACATAATGAGAAAATACATTACATAATGTACCTGAGAGTCATAAAAATTATAAATACATAGGCACTAAACATCAAAGAGTGTGTGTGTGTGCACACACGCATGCACACATGCACACACACATACAAATATATAAAGCAAAAATTGATAGATCTGAAGGGAGTAACAGACAGCAATACAATAACAGTACAAGGCTTCAATAGTCCATTTTCAATAATGGATAGACCACTTGTATAAAAAATAAATAAAGATATAGACTTAGGAAGCACAACAGGCCAAACAAACCTAACAGATATATACATAATATTTGATACAAAAGTAGTAGTATATGGAACACACATATGGAACATCATGCAAAACAGACCATATATTAGACAACAAAATATGTCTTAACAAATTTGAGAGGACTGAAATCATATCAATTACTTTTCAATCACAATGGTATAAAAGTAGAAATCAATAACAAAAGTGTAGAAATCAATAACAAAAGTAAAATAGGAAAAAAATACATAGAAATTAAAGAATACACTCTTGACAATCAATTAAAGAAGAAATTAAAAGGGAAATTAGAAAACATCAATATAAACAAAAACAAAGACATAACATACCAAAATTTATAGGACATAACAAAAATGGTATTCAGAAGGAAGTTTATAGTGATAAATAGAAAACCACCTAAATTTACACTTCAAGGAATTAAAAATAAGAACAAACTAAGCCCAAAGTTGGGCTTCCCTGGTGGCTCAGATAGTAAAGAATCTGCCTGGACAGAGGAGACCTGTATATTTGATCCTTGGGTCGAGAAGATCCCCTGGAGAAGGGAATGGCTACCCACTCCAGTATTCTTGCCGGGAGAATTCCATGGACAGAGTCTGGCAGGCTACAGTCCATAGGGTTGCAAAAAGTCAGATACAGCTTAGCGACTGAACAACAGTGAGCCCAATGTTAGCAGAGGAAGGAAACAATAAAAGAGTAGAGCTGAAATAAATGAAACAGAGAATAGAAAACAAGATACAAATCAGCAAAACTAAGAACTGTTTTCTTAAAAATATAAAATTGACAATCCTTAGCTAGACCAGGCAAGAAAGGAAAGAGAAAATTAAAATAAATAAGTAAATAGAATCACAAGTAAAACAGGAGAATTACAACCGACACCAGAGAAATACAAAGAGTCATAAGAAGCTATATCAGCAAGTACATGCCAATGAAGTACGTTATCTAGAAGAAATACATAAATTTCCAGAAACATACAACAATCCAGCAAGACTGAATCAGGAAGAAATAGCAAGTCTGAATAGCCTACCAAGCTCCTCTGTCCATGGGATTCTCCAGGCAAGAATACTGGAGTGGGTTGCCATTTCCTTNTTTCCAGAAACATACAACAATCCAGCAAGACTGAATCAGGAAGAAATAGCAAGTCTGAATAGCCTACCAAGCTCCTCTGTCCATGGGATTCTCCAGGCAAGAATACTGGAGTGGGTTGCCATTTCCTTCTCCAGGGGATCTTCCCGACCCAGGGATCAAACTTGGGTTTCCCGCATTGGAGGCAGACGCTTTGACCTCTGAGCCACCAGGGAAACCCACAATAACAAGTTAGGAGTCTGCAACAGCAATTCAAAGCCTCCCAACAAAGGACAGCCCAGGGTCTGATGGCTTCACTGACAAATTCTACCCAATACCAACTAGTTAATTAGAAAAATTAATACTAATCCTTCTTAAACTCTTTCAAATAATAGAAGAGGGGACACTTTAAAATTTATAAGCCCACTGTAACCCTGATTCCAAAACCAAAAAATGATACTACAAGAGAACTATAGGCCAACTGATGAACATGGACATAAATATCCTCAACAAAATATTAGCAGATTGAATTCAACAGTTCACTAAAAGGATTATACATCACAGTCAAGTGGAATTTATTCCTGAGATGCATGGATGGCTCAATGTATACCAAACAATTAATCTGATATGCTGCATTAATAGAATGAAGGATAAAAACCATATGATAATTTCAAAGGATGCAGAAAAAGCACTTGATAAAATTCAACATCATATATGATAAAAATTCTCAACAAAGTATCAAAGGAACATGCCTCAGTATAATAAAGACCATATATGACAAACCCACAGCTAACATCACACTCAGTGGTAAAAAACTGAAAGCTATCCCTCTACAATCCTGAGCAAAGATGCCCACTCTTGCCAGTCTTACTCAACACAGCATTAGAAATAA
>SJYV01046718.1:0-26751 GCA_006410875.1 Neotragus pygmaeus | reverse complement strand
TGCAGCACTTTCACAGCATCATCTTTCAGGATTTGAAACAGCTCAACTGGAATTCCATCACCTCCACTAGCTTTGTTCATAGTGATGCTTTCTAAGGCCCACTTGACTTAACATTCCAAGATGTCTGGCTCTAGATTAGTGATCACATCATCATGATTATCTGGGTCGTGAAGATCTTTTTTGTACAGTTCTTCCGGGTATCCTTTCCACCTCTTCTTAATATCTTCTGCTTCTGTTATGTCCAGACCATTTCTGTCCTTTATCGGGCCCATCTTTGCATGAAATGTTTACCTGCATACAGATTTCTCAAGAGGCAGGTCAGGTGGTCTGGTATTCCCATCTCTTTCAGAATTTTCCACAGTTTATTGGCATAGCCAATAAAGCAGAAATAGATGTTTTTCTGGAGCTCTCTTGCCTTAGGTTGGGACAATCTCCTGGAGAAGGGAATGGCCTCCAACTCCAATATTCTTGCCTGGAGAACTCTATGGACAGAAGGCTACATTTCAAGGAATTGCAAAGAATTGGACAAGACTGAGCAAACAACGTTTTCACTTTATAAAGGGCACTTGTCATTAGGGGGAAAATATAAAGTGAGAGGCACCACAGACAACAATCACCTACTTTTAGAATGTGTCCTGATTTTGCCTCATGTCCTACTCCTTTGTCAATTAGATACCTCATATCTCAGAACTGTGGTCGATAAGGGAAGTGTTTTGTTAGGTTTTATTCTGCAAATTGTTATTGTTATTAAACAAACCTGGAAATCCATAGTATTATTACATAAACTAGACTATAATAAAATTAGTTAGGATTTATATACAAATCATAATGATTTCCACTGTGCCATCAATTGACAAGATTTTGAACAGTATTCCCCATGAGTGAAAATGAGCTGTGTACATCACACAGAAACTGAGATTATCTTATAGAGTTTCCAGTTCTAGCTCAACAGGAAGAGCAATAGATGACCAAACCTACTACCTCATATCCATGGTACCCTATAAGAGTCATATCTGTCCAAGAAGCATGGACCACATGGTGAGGCTGCCCATAAAGTAATACAGAAAGATCTATGCTATCACATTTCTTTAGAGCTGAAACACTATCTTAGAGGACAAGGAAGTATGACTATGTTTCAAAACGCTACCAATCTCATCCATTAAAACAGAAATCCAATGTTAGATGTTATTGAATTTTTGTTAATCATCTCAGGTATGTCAATGGGATTGGAGTTATGTAGGAGAACATTCTTATTCTCAGGAGATGGAAGCTTAAGTATTCAGGAGTGAAGTGTTCTGGTGTCACAACTTACTTTCAAATGATTCAGCAGAACAAATTATATACGTACATAGAGATGACAGATAAAGCACATGTAGTACCATGTAATATGCTAATAATTCATGGATCCAGGTGAAAGTTATATTATCATATTACTCTTTCAACTTTCCTAAATGCCAAAAATTTTCTAAATTACAAATGCTTTTTAAATTCTTGAATAAAAGCCCCCCAAAATTTAACAGCTAAGTTTTACTCAAACAGATTTTTCTACCATGGAAGATCAAATTTAAAACTAAATAATATTTCAGAGAATTCCTGAATAAAAGTCCTCACAGACTTAGTGGCTAAGTTTAACTTAAACAGACTTTTCTACAATGGAAGATCAAGCTTAAATCCAAATAATATTTCTTCAGATACAATAATGTATAGAAAACTGTTACAATGTATTTTCCTTGGCTACCAGGCCATTCTATTGCAGTGTAAATCTGAGATTAAAACAACGTTCTTGGTTAAAACACAATCCCTCTATACCTACCAAACACATTACAAATAAATTATGGATTCACTAACATAATGAAAACAACTGTTTTGTGCTTCTCTTTTTGCATTTGTTAAGTGAAAAATTTGAGTTCTTACTTCTGTAAGAAACAAGAGTAAACAATATATACTTTTCCAACATATATAAAATTCACGTTAGGTAAAGTGACCAAAATAGAAAAGCAACTGAGGAATTATACTACATATCCCTACGACTGAAACAACGGAGATCTAACATTACAGTAATGTGATATAAGCTGGTTAGGGGAAAATCCAACCATACTTGGTGTATGTCAGCCAAGTATCTGGACCAATTGCTTTAATATCTAGGTGTATCCAGACTGTGGTGCTATATATGAATACAGAGTGGCAAGATTTTTCACTTATAAAACAAGACCCACCAAATATGTTTCTTGTTGCAATGTATGCATTTCTTAAAGATATTTTTATAGTATTGGCTTTTAAGGAAATACTGACAACTCATAAAATCACATAGAATAAATCTATAACATCTGATATAAACTCTGTGATTTATTTTTTAATTGCCAAAAAAAATAACTCTTTAGAATTTAGGGTAGAGAGGAAAATTTAATCTAAAAATATTAGAGTTATGTGCTTGGTGTCCTAACCCGCTCACTTGGTAATCTCAGTGACCTCAGGACTTGATAAAATACAGGCTCTATGCCCAAAGGCAGGGAGAAGCTTCACAGGCATGACATGCCTCCTTGGAAGCACACATATGTAGGGCCCTCTCTTACCCTGCTATTTTCTACATGAGTGAGCTTTGAGAAAATATCTCATATTTTAATTTTAAGTTACCCATATGCATGTGGATATAATAATATTCACTTTGTAGTGTTGTAGGAATTTGATTAGATAGTTTACACATAGAAAGAACTTTAACAAACTCAGTTTTCAATTTATTCTAGATGCTCAGTATTCCAAAGGAGAAGAAAAGAGACTATAAGGTCTTAAGGAACAGATTATAAGCTAGTCATCCTAGAGGAGGCAGCATTGCAGGGACTGTAAAAAAAATAAAGAGTTTAGATGAGAGGAATCAGACATAAAATAAGTATCTTATAAAGCCATAAATAGAGGGAAGGATAGAAGGGAAGGAGTAGAAAGTAGTAGGTCAGGGAGCTGGTCATAAGCAACAAAAACAGCAGAGAACTTAGGGAGAATGATAGTATGTTCTTGACTTGTATTCTGGACCTCAGAATTATTAACAGTAAGTAACATATCCTAGTTCAGGTGATTCCCATTAGGAGAGGATGTATCACAACTTCTCAACTCTGTGAAGAAGTAGTCTTCAATCTAGAAAGTTGGATAAGAAAAAAAAAAAATGTATGTTTACCCAGGCTCCAAAAGACCTGTAGATAAATCTTCAGAACTTTTTTCCAAATTCTGCTTGAGAATCATCTTGAAACATTCAAATTTTTGAGGAACTTCTTTCATCTTTCTTAATCCTGATTACACAATCATCTGTCCACTTAATTTCCTCTATAACTAATATTTTTTGCTGTTAACATTATCCAAATGAAGTATAACCTATTTAGAGGAAAGCAGGTGGGTTTAGACAGCCAAGGAGTTGGAGAGTTAAATGGAGAGTGAGAGGAAGCTAGATAATTCTAGGCACTCCCTCGAGTAGTTCAAAAGTTTGGCTTTGGACTCATTAACTAAAAAGAAAAACTCTCTTTAGAGCAACAGGGGACTTTATTATGTCCTTTTTTAATGTACCATCTTTGGAAATTCTGAGTTGAAGCAATCACTTTGAACTATTTAATGACAAATACTGCTATTCTGATGAGAGTTCCAGGGGAGCAGGGAAGGATAAGAATTAGTTCCTGCTTAGGAAGCCAGGATTTTCCCATAGGCCAAGTATAACGTGGATAAACTCTCTGGGGTTTACCACAGAAGCTGAGAAATAACCACATTTATCTCTTGTGATCATCTTCCCATGTGTATGTGCTACAGTTTGTAAATACAAGCAAGTTGAGAATCAGGATAGTCAAATGAGTAAAAGCAAGACAAACTTGTTTTTCATTAGTGTACAAGAAATTATGAAACAATCTCCTGCCATATGATTAGACACTAAACTCTCTAACCTAGATATAATGATTTAGCAGGTATGCTCAGAGGCACTTTCTATACATACATGGGATCCATACTTATGATCCAGCTTGTTTTCATCATTTAATTGTACACTTTAGGGATCTTTTCATCCATACACACAATATCCAGCTTACTCTTTTTTATCCTAGCATGATATTCATAATTCAGATCTACCATAATTTTTAAACCATTCTCCTTTAATAAGAGCTACAAAGGAGTTATTCAAGCTGATTTCAGATTAGATATACTAGTATTATAATGAGCATTATTGCACATATTTCTTGGGTATGTATGTTAGCTATGTTGTAGTCTATAACATTATATTCTAATTGCAGTATAAATATCAAAGAGAAAAATTACTTAAAATCTGGTTTGATAGTTTATATACTCTACCTCTTGGTTATATCAGTTTACTAGCTGTACATCTGTCTCACCTCAATGTGAGGTATGGGCTCACCAAGACCCCAAATCAATGCTAATTTCATTTTACTAACATGAAAGGAGGAATGTGAAAATACATAAGCTTAGAGCTCTGTCTGTGAAGTCATTTAGCCTCTCAAAGGAGACCTTCTCATCTTTGGACGAGAACAGGAAGTTGTGTAATGTCTACGGTTACAGCACAAAATCACTTAGAGAAAGCATGTAATCTAAAGCCAGTACATTTAAATCAGCACACTGACAGGAAAAATGTCAGAATAATTTTTGTATTTTTGTCATAATAATTCCTCTTTACAAAAAGAGTTGGTACAGATCAATGCAAATTGCAGTGGAAGTTTCCAGTGAGAATCAAACATTTCTTATTTGACACACTATTCCACTCAAACAAATTGCTATGATAAAGTACAAAAAGATTCTGCCATTTATTTGAAATCTGACCTTGCATTTAATGAATATTTCACGATTTGTCCATTCTTTACCATTCTTTTAATAAATATTTGAATTATCCTAGTTTGTGGCTGGTGTAAAGCTATGAATATCATTATAAAAATCTTTTATGTAGACATATGTACTCATTTTCCTTGTATGTTACTTGCATAGAATTGCTGGGTAATAGCATACCTATATATTTAGTTTTATTAGAAACTGGCAAACTGTTTTCCAAAGTGGCTGTAAAATTTTGCATGCTCAGCACCAGTATGTGAGGGTTTCAGCTGCTTCACATTCTTGCAATATTTTGATCTGTTACTCTTTTTCAGTCTTTTTAAATTTTAGTGACTCAAATGCACGTGAAGTAGAAAATCATTGTGGTTTAATAGTGTTTGAAGTAAGGGATACTGAATAATATCCACCGAACTGAAAAGGAACTTTGAGACCATAAAATGAAGCAGGCAATTCTATAAACTGCAGTTACGAAGGTTATTGTGGGTAACTTACACAAAGGAAGTATTGGGCAGACAACAATCCACAGCCATTCACAACTATACTAGACAACCCAAAATAGGTTTAAGGGGACTTAAAGGGACCAAAGCTAAAAATAGATTCTGACTACTAAGGGAGAAGCAAATACACACCTATGGGAACCAGGGTTTTTTTTTCCTCCCCTTGGGGGGTCACATGATCATTATTCCTCATGGGCCATTAAACATCTGTGTCAGCGAAAGGCATTCTTCCAGTTTTCACATAAGATGAAGGCAAGGACAAAAGTTGAGGGAAAATAACCAAGATGGTGAAGCAGCAGGACATGGAACTCACCACCCTCCACAAACACATCAAAAATACATCTACATGTGGACCAATTTTCACTGAAAACTAACAGAAACTGGCAGGAAGACTTGTACAACCAAGGTATAGAAAGATCTGCAGAGAGTCAGGTAGGAAGGGAAGAGAAGCCATCAAGTTGAGACGTGTTCCCCTGTGAGGGGACTCAGGAAAGGGGAGACTACACAGGCTGAAGCCCACACTGAGGAGGAAGTTGTTGGAACGAATTGGACACTGCCACCCTGGAGCCTGACAGGGAAGATGAGTCCCCTTGGCTGGCTGGAGGGCTGGTGGGACTGACTGGAAGGTCTTGGGAAGCCTGGACTCCGTTTGTAAGGATTCTATGTGTGCTGGCATAATCCTGAAGCAGGGCTGAGACAGTGGCTTGCAGACTGCTAGGGTGGCTGCCCAGTTTCCCATGGTTGCCCGAATGCCCCCCTGCCCGAGTCAAGCAAATGCTCCAGACGTTTCTTACTTTATGTCACAGCTCCACACTGGAGCAGGGGCTGCTATGACTGAGAAAAGACCTCAGCCACGAGGGGCAGAATTGACTCACAACCCCACTCTAGTGTTGTGGTCAGAAAACATGCTTGATATGATTTCAGTTTTCTTAAAATACTGAGGTTTGTGTGTGGCATAGCACATGCTCTATCTTAAANGCAGGGGCTGCTATGACTGAGAAAAGACCTCAGCCACGAGGGGCAGAATTGACTCACAACCCCACTCTAGTGTTGTGGTCAGAAAACATGCTTGATATGATTTCAGTTTTCTTAAAATACTGAGGTTTGTGTGTGGCGTAGCACATGATCTATCTTAAACAATGTTCCACATGCACTTGAAAAAATGTTTATTATGCTGCTTTTGGATGGAATGTTATATATATACATGTATGTCTATTAAGTTCATAGGGTATAATGTATAATCCAAAGCCACCATTTTCTTATTGATTTTCTATCCAGATGATCTGTCTAATGATGTAAGTGGGGTGTTAAAAGTCCCCTACTATTCTTGAATTACTGTCAGTTTCTCTCCTATTTGCTTTATGCATTTAGTTGGTCCTATGTTTACAAATTTTATACCTCTTTTTAGATTAATCCCTTTATCATTACACAATATTCTTCTTTGTCTCTTACAATAGTCTTTATCTTAAAGTCCATTTTATCTGATGTGAGTTTTCTTCTCATTTCCATTTGCTACCCTGGTTTTCTTTTCATTTCCATTTGCATGGAATACTTTTTTCCACACTCTCAGTTTTAGTCTTGGTGTGTCTTTATATCCAAAATGAATGTCTTATAGGCAGCATATACATGGGTCTTAGTTTTTATAATCCATTAAACCACTCTGTTTTTTCACATGATTGATGGAATTTAATACACAAAACTTAAAACTTTTGTACTACAAAGGAAACAGAAACTCATATCAAAAGGATAAATATCCCATTGGAAAAATTATTAACCACTTTTAATAACAAAAGGAAATTGATTCATATATAAATATGGAACATATATATGGACTGAGCGACTTCACTTTCACTTTTCACTTTCATGCATTGGAGAAGGAAATGGCAACCCACTCCAGTGTTCTTGCCTGGAGAATCCCAGGGATGGGGGTGCCTGGTGGGCTGCTGTCTATGGGGTCGCACAGAGTCGGACACGACTGAAGTGACTTAGCAGCAGCAGCAGTCACTAAGTTGTGTCTGACTCTTTTTGCAAGCCCATGGACTACAGCCCACAAGGCTCCCCTGTTCATGGTATTTCCCAGGCGATAATACTGAAATGGGTTGCCATTTCCTTTTCCAGGGGATATTTCTGATCCAGGGATCCAACCCATGTCTCCTGCACTGCAGGTGGATTCTTTACCATTGAACCACCAGGAAATGCTCCATTAAATCAATAATCTCAACCACTCCATGCCTTTTGATTTAAGAAATTATTCCATTTCCATTTAAAGTAATTGTTGATAAGTATGTTCTTACTGCCATTTTGGTAATTGTTTCTTGTTTTCATAGTTCTTTTTTGTTCCGTATTCTTTTGCTCTCTTCTCTTGTGTGTTGATGGTTATATTTAGTACATGATGGATTCCTTTCTCTTTTTTATGTGTCTATCTAGTATAGGATTGTATAGAATTGTGGTACCCTAGGTTCATATACAACAGCCAATTTATATATGTGATTATTTTAGATCAATGATCTCTTAAGTTCAAATGCATTGTAACCTTGCTACATTTTTATTCTCCCACAATGTTTAATGTTTAATTCTCCCACAATGTTTAATGTTTAATTCTCCCACTATGTTTAATGTTTAATTCTCCCACCATGTTTAATGTTTAATTCTCCCACCATGTTTAATGTTTTGTCATCATCTTTTCATTTTGTATATCTGTTATCTACTTAAAGATGATTTTAATGCTTTTATCTTTTAAACTTCCCAAAAGTGTTTCTTCTACTACCTTTACAGTTCTTTTGCCTTTACCAGTGAGGCTTTTCCTTTTTATAATTTTCATACTCCTACTTTAGCATTTTCTTTTCTTAGAGAAGTCCCTTTAATGTTTCTTATAAAGCCAGTCTAGTGGTGCTGAACTGTTTTAGTTTTTGCTTGTCTGTAAAACTATCCCTCCTTCAAAGTTGAATGATAATCTTGCTATACAGTATGTTCTTAGTTGTAGGTTGTTTGTTTGTTTAATTACTTTGGATATATTTTGCCACTTCTGGCCTCAAAGTTTCTGCTAGAAAGTCAGCTTTATGGGATTTCCCTTGTATGTTACTAGTTGCTTTTCTCTAGCTGCTTTTAAGAGTCTCTATCTCTAAGAATCTTGGTTGGACCTCTCTGTGCTTCCTGGACTTGGATATCTCTTTCCTTTCCTAGATTAGGGAAGTTTTCAATATTGTTGTTGTTGTTGTTGTTCAGTTGCTAAGTCATGTCTGACTCTATGTGACCCCATAAACTGAAGCATGCAAGGCTTCCCTGTCTCTCACTATTTCCCTGGGCTTGCTTAAACTCATGTCCATTGAGTTGGTGATGCCATCCAAACATCTCATCCTCTGTTGTCCCCTCCTCCTCTTGCCCTCAGTCTTTCCCAGCATCAGGGTCTTTTTCAGTGAGTCAGCTCTTCACATCAGTTGGTCAAAGTATTGGAACTTCAGCTTCAGCATCAGTTCTTTCAATGAATATTCAGGGTTGATTTTCTTTAGGAGTGACTGGTTTCAATCTCCTTCCTGTCCAAGGGACTCTCAAGAGTCTTCTCCAGCACCACAATTCAAAAGCATCAATTCTTCGGCACTCAGCCTTCTTTATGGTCCAACTCTCATGTCCAGTACACGACTACTGGAGAAACCACAGCTTTGACTCTTCGGACCCTTGTCAGCAAAGTGATGTCTCTGCCTTATAATATGCTGTCTAGGTTTGTCATAGTTTTTCTTCCAGGGAGCAAGTATCTTTTAATTTTGTGGCTGCATTCACCATCTGCAATGATTTTGCAGCCAAAGAAAATGAAATCTGTCTCTACTTTTCCCCCATCAATTTGCATGAAGTGATAGGACCAGATGCCATGATCTTAGTTTCTGAATGCTGGATTTTAAACCAGCTTTTTCACTCTCCTTCTTTCACTTTTATCAAGAGGCTCTTTAGTTCCTCTTCGCTTTCTACTGTTAATGTGTTATCATCTACATATCTGAGGTTATGATATTTCTCCCAGCAATTTCAATTCCAGCTTGTGCTTCATCCAGACCCACATTTTGCACGATGTACTCTGCATATAACTTAAACAAGCAGCTATTATTTCTTCAAATTATAATTTTCTCTCTCTTCTCTTTCAAGGACTCCTCTGAGTGCTTAATATTGCTAGAGGTTTCTTAAACTATCCTAATATTTTAAAATTATTTTTTCTGTTCCGTTTGGATGATGTCCACAACTCAGTCTCTCCTTCATTCCTCTCTGTCATCTAATCTACTGTTGATTCCTTGCAGTGCATTTTTTATTCCAGTTACTGTGTTCTTCAGTTCTGTCTGGTTCTCCTTTATATTTTCTAACTCTTTGTTGAAATTCTGTTTATCCATTCTCCTGAGTTTGGTAAGCATCTTTATGATAACTACCATGAACTCTTTATCAGATAGAGTGCTTATCTCCATTTCACTTAGTTCTTTTGTGAGGCTGTGTCTTGTTCTACAAGTTGGAACATATTCATCTGTCTCCTCATTTTGCCCAGTTCTCTGGGTTTATGTGTTAGGTCAGCTAAGTTTCCCAATCTTAGAGAAGTAGCCTAATGGAGAAAACATCCTACGGGCACAGCTGGCTGCTCCCTTCTGGTCACTCACCAGATCTGTGTGCTCTAGGTGTATCCCCACATGGGCTACATGCACTCTTCTCTTGTGATGGGGCCAATTATGTGGCCATGCATTGCTGACCTCTAGTCAGCCTGGCTGTGAGGCCAGGTGTCATGTGGTAGCAGTGGACCTGCTGGGTGGTGAGGAAGGCTTCCCACATGGCAGGATGCACAGCCTGGGGAGAATGCAGGACTGATGCCAGCCTGTTGGTGGGTGGGGCTGGTCTCCAGTAGATATTAGCAGACTCGAATGAGGGTTCCAAACTGGTGCTCGCTAATAGCGACTTCACTTTCACTTTCATGCATTGGAGAAGGACATGGCAACCCACTCCAGTGTTCTTGCCTGGAGAATCCCAGGGACAGGGGAGCCTGGTGGGCTGCCGTCTATGGGGTCACACAGAGTCAGACACAACTGAAGTGACTTAGCAGCAGCAGCAGCAGCAATCTCAGTGTTATTGCATTAGAGTGAGCTCCTCAAATGCTGCAGCCAGTGTCTGTCCCCAGGGGGAGTCTGAGTTTCTCCCATCCTCTCCAAGAGGTTCTTCAAGATCAGCGAGTGGGTCTGACTCAGTCTCCATTCAAACTACAACCTCTGCACTGGAACTCAGAGCCTATGAGCTTTTGTGCATCCCCTTTAGGCATAGAATCTCTGCCTCCTACCGTCTTCTGGCTCTCCTGAATGTAAGACCACTGGTTTTCAAGGCCAGACATTCAGGTGTGCTCATCTTCTAAGTGTAGGGCCTCTGGGCTAGGGAGCGTGATGTGGGGCTTGGAGGGGACCTCTACAGTTGTGATAGTCCTCCCATTTGTGGGTTTCTGACCTAGGGGTGTGGGTCCTGACTATACCACACCCCATCCTCCTTCCCATCTCATTATGGTTCCATCTTTATATCTTTAATTGTGGAAAAATTTTCATCTAGGCTTTAGAGTGTTCTCACTGATAGTTGCTCTGCAACGAGGTGTAATTTTGATGTGTCCTTGAGAGGTGTTTTAGAGTCTCCCTACTTTTCCATCCTGGCTACCTCTTTTTTACTTTTCTTAAATATATCTTTTATGAACAGAAATTTTTTGCAGTAGTATAGTAGTACTTGTACTTTTTGTTTCCTGTTCAAAAATATCTTTGCCCGTCCTAAGATCATGAATATACTCTCCTAGGTTTTCTTCTAGAAGGTTTATTGTTTCACTAATCACCAATAGTATGAAATATCTCAAACCAAACTTCTGTATAGTGTGAGATAGGTCACATCATATAAGATATTCAATTGATCCAGTGTTTTCTTTTCAATTTTCCACATATATTTCCATATGTATAGATATGAGTCAATTTATGTTACAGTTATTAATTTGTCAGTTACTATGCCAATACCACACTGTCTTAATGACTGTTATTTTATAATAATTCTTTAAATCTGGCAAAGTAATATAAAATTCTTCTAGAAGATTGTCTGGGTTGCTGGGGACCTTTAAATTTCAAAATGAATTTGGGGACATTTGTATATTTCTATAAAAATTATACTGTGATTTTGATTAAGGTTGTGTTGAATAGGCAAAACAATTTGGGAGAATTAACATCTTGGTAACACTGTTTTCCAAACCATAATTAAAACGTATCTCTATATTTATTCTCCTCTTCTTTAATTTTTCCCATTAAGTAGTGGTTTTCATTGTTAAAATATTGATCATTAGCTTATTCCTACATATTTAATCTCTTTGATGATAATAAATGGTGCCATTGAAAATATTTTTATTTAATAACTGTTCTTGACTGTATATAGAACACAAATGCTTTTAAAATTTGAGATACAATCCACATGACATAAAACACTATTTTTAACTGAACAATTTAGTAGAGGTTTTTTAGTATATTAACAAAGTCATGCTACTATCACCACTAATCCAGAATATTTTCATCAGTTCAGTTCAGTTCAGTCGCTCAGTCGTGTCCGACTCTTTGCGACCGCATGAATTGCAGCACGCCANTTCCTCATCTTATAAACAAGGAACAGAGAAGGGGGAAGCCCTCGCCGTGCCACCACGGTTCAGGCCCGGACCTGGCCTCTAGGCTGCAAAGTGAGGCTTGCAGGCCGCAGTCCCCCTGGTGTTTGTGGGTGGGTGTGTAAAATACCTGTGCACACTGGGAGAGTGCGTGCCTCCAGGCCACCCGCCCACCGCCAAAGGAGAGCGAGGAACAGCTGCTCTTTTCCCGTCCACCTGCTTCGCAAAGGAAATGTCTACTTAAAAGGGTTGATGAGGGTCTTTTTTGTTATTTAGGCGGTAAGTGGTTTCTAACTCTTTTAACCCCATGGACTGTAGCCAGTCAGGCTCCTCTGTCCGTGGGATTTCCCAGGCAAGAATGTTGCAGTGAGTTGCCATTTCCTTCTCCAGGGAATCTTCCCGACCCAGGGATTGAACCGAGTCTACTACACTGTCAGGCGGATTCTTTACCGCTGAGCTATCAGGGAAAACAAAGTGTCTTTATTGGGAGCCAAGCATTTGGGCCACACAGTGTGATTAAGAAGCTTCCATTCATTCCTGTCAATTTCCCTTCATTGCCCCAAACCATGGTCAGGAAGTTGGACTTTTTCTGGCCCTCGCCTGCTCTTTGGAGCATCATAATTTAGTGTTCATTATGAGTCAGGGGGAACGTGGAAAATCATCCCCTTTCATTCCCGCTTTTGCAACCTGCTGTATCATCTTCAAACTCAATCAGATTTCAAAGAAACAGGCAAGACCTGTGGTAGCCCCTCACACCAAGGGTATTCTGATGTCAGCCTCAGTGTGAATGAATGGGGGGTGGGGCATATATAGTCAGGAGGAAACCCTCAGAGAATTCAGTTACTTGCCCCAAATTACCTAGCTGGTCAGAGGCAGTAATTAACCCCAGGCTGCATGTTCCAGTGCCTACACTTTTAGCTTTTCCACTATCCTGACAGAAAAAAGATAAAACTATAAACTAGGCATTGGGTGCCCTATTTCAATTATACCAGCATTTCCTAAGCTTATCTGACTCCAAAGAGCTTCTTTATCCAGACTTTTTAAATTAACATCTCCAGGAACTATTCCACAGGACACAGTTTTGGAAACTAGTGTTATACTAATTACTACTATTTATGTAAAGTGCTTACTGTTTAGGATAATTACTATATAGCATAGTACTATTATAATTAATGTTTCTGCTTAACTTGGTGGACATTTCTATTTGATACTACTACAAGTTCATGATTGTCCAGTTTTCTGTTGCCCGGATAGCAGAGCCATGTCTTCAGATTTAAAGATCATCTGGGACGTATGTTTTTCTCATATCTGTGAGCCCCTTACCTGCTGGCTACTTCTGTAACTTAAGGATTCCCCAGGGGACTGTGGTTAACTTAAATAGTTTACACCATGATCTAAGTCTTGATGGCCTCCCTAAATTCCAGACTTCCACTGTGGGTGCCCCACAGGCTCTTTGGACTCTTCGCATACACATATATCCTGCCTGGTCATTAAGAGCATTGGCCCTGGAGCCAGAATGCCTGGATTTTAAACGCTTTCCACCACACAACCAGCTGTGCAGATCTAGCCAACCCATTTAACATCTCGAAGTTTCATTTTCCTCATCTATAAATCAAAAATAATAATACCTACTTTATAGAGTTATGAGAAGATGCATGAAAAACTCTTGGCACAATGCCTGGTCCATATAAGTATTTAATAAATGTTAGCCATCATCAACATCTCTCTTCCAGACGTATTTCCCTTTCCTGTGTTTCTTCCCTCAGAAACCACCTCAGAAACCCGCCATCAACCACCTCAGAAACCCCCACCACATCTCCATCGTCACTCACCTCCTGGCCATTTCTCCAGTCTGTGTCCCTTTCATCAGGAGTGCCTCATTCTCATTGTGTACACCTTGCAACTGGCACTCATCATCACTTTCAGTAGGCTCCCTGCCCCCATTCTTGACTCTTCCTCCCCAAATCCACATGGCAGTGGCCGGGACCTGTCTAAAATGTGAATCTCCCGGGTACTTCCGTCTTCCCTGCTCAGAAAAAAAAAGACCCTGTTCTTTCCCATAACTTAACTTCCCTCCTCTCCCTTCGTTCCCCACCCCCAACAAACGAACCCCAGCCTCTCTGCCTTATCTCCCTACACTTCCCATCTTCCTCCTCAGGCGCTCGTAACACTGTCAGCTGTTGCCTATGGCTTCCCCAACACCCAGATTCCACACCTCTGTTCATGTGGTTCTCTTGCCTGTGAGGCTTGTGGCTTTCTTTCCTGGGTCTTTGTCCCTCGGAAGACTTCCCCGAATCCCTGGTGGGAAGCATACCCCTCCTCTGTGACATCCAGGGCTTATCAACCAACCCCATTTAATTAAACTTATGTGTCTTATGTTTGTCTGTAGTTCCTTGCACACAGGGATCACTACTTATTTATATGTGCTTATATATATATGCTGCAGAACCTGACACAGTTCTTAGAACACGGGAAATTCTCTGTATAGGTATTAGTTAAACTGATTATGCCCATTAATGACTGAAAAATACACCTTGGAAGGGCACATTTCATCTCTTCTCTGCCCAAAGAACCTTGTCCAGGCTCTTCCGTCTCTTTCCTTAGAACCAGTAATGCATGCTATTTACACTGGGCCCTTAACTGCCCAGTGCAAGTTGCAAGCTAAGGTAAGTCATTGTCAGCCCTGGGGAAACTCCAAGCCTGGTTTCTGAATTGATTTCCTTCTCACATCCTCTGGGTATTTGCATGATATCCTTATACTGTAAGGTAAAGACCATCAAGGCTCGCTTTCTCCAGCTGACTGGGTCACCTACAGAGAAGAGACCATGGCAGTGACAGAGGTCATTTCACCAAGCCCTTTTGCTATTGACTTGCTTCAAGAACTCCAGGAGGATGGAGAAGAAGGGTGGGAACAAAAACACATATCATATTGCCGTGCAAACTCTGGTCCCAGTTCCTTCTGCCAAGTCCCCACTGGGAAAACCTAAGGAAAACAATCCAACTAGAACTACTGGAATTTTCTGGTTTCTTGGGTGGCCTTGCAAGACATACTTCCCTAGGCAACCATTTGCCAAGTCCAAAATATTGCCCCTGCTCCTCCCCAGTCCCCTGAAACTTAGAGGAGCCAACCAAGGTCAGCCACATGACTGGGAACTGAAGAGGTGAGCACTGGACTGGGAGTCAAAGATGAAGTTTTAAGCTCATCTTGGCTCTAGTCAGATCATTTCTGTAAGGTCCCTGTCAGCCCCAAAGTCTGATTCTCTTGTTTCAATGCCCTATCCCAGGGAGTATCTTCCCTGTGGATGGAAGAAATTTCTCAGGCTAAGAGCCTCTATCTCAGGTTAAGTTTAAATGCTTCTTTCCTGTTCTTTCTGTCTATCCATGTAGTCTGAATTCAAAAAGCGTTTCTTTACACTCACACCACCCACCAAAGGTGGAATATGATTTTGTTTGCCTTTTATTCCAACTAACAAAGCAACTTAATATAGCTCAGAGTCAATTAATGTTTAGAGCTTCAGTTAAAATATTAAAGCAGATGGTCAGCAAGAAGGAACCAAAAAAAAGATGCTCTAATGGAAGTAATGGTTTCCTTATGATTTAGGAAATCACTAAATCATAAGGAAACCACCAATTTTTCCTTCGTTGTCTGGATAGTCCTAAGGAATCCTGCCCCTGCTGTGGAAGAACTAAGACAATGGTATGGAATGTGTCAGCTATTGAATATCCGAAAGACCAAGTTAGGGCTCTTGGGTCCAAGAAACACCTGAAGAAAATAGCAGGACCCGAATACCTCCCCTGACTCCAGGGACCTGGAGCCATGGAACTGTCTCCTCAGGGCAGACCAGTTGTGGCAAATCACCAGGTTTTTCTTTGAGTCACCCCACTCTTGATCCAAATTCCCAAAGAAGGGCATCTGATTGGGTAAATTGAGTCATAAGTCCACCTTTTGACCATGGACATAAACAGCAGCCCGACAGACCTTCTGAGATGGATGGGAGGATAGCTGAGAGGAAAATCTACACACATTTACAAGAGCCAAGAGAGTGGGTACTGGGTGAGCAGAAACCATGGAGAGCTTTGAGAGTGGGAGCTAGGGAGGGCTTCCCTGGTGGTTCTGTGGTCAAGAATCTGCCTTCCAGTGCAGGGGACACCAGTTCAGTCCCTGGCTGGGGAACTAAAATCCCACATGCCATACTGCAACAGAGATCCAGTACAGCCAATTTTTTTTTTTAATTTTTAATTAAATGAATTTTTAAAAAAGAATGGGAACCAACGTTATTTATGAGGGGGATCCTCATCCCCACTGTTACAAAAACATACATTGTGCTTTCTCACCCTAAATCCCTTTGAGTGAGGTGGGAATTGGTGAGAGGAGCTCTAAAACATGAGATCTGTACAACTTTGTCTTTCTTTCTGAGGACAGTTTTAAAGAGGAAAATCTTGTATTGTCAGGCATATTATGGCATATTCCAGTTGGAAAAAAATTTAACCTTCTCACCAGGAAATGGAGGCCTACCTTACATTTCAACACAGTAATGTATATATATATGTGTATGTATGTGTGTGTATGTATATAATATAAATATATACAAACATTTTATAGTTCATATACCATAAAATTCACCTTTTAAAATTGCACAATTTGGTGGGTTTTATTTTATTCATAGAGCTATACAACCATTGCCACCATCTAATTTTAGAGAATTTTCGCCACCCCAAAGAGAAACCCCATACTCATTGACAATCCTGCCTCCTTTTTCTCCCAATCCCTACTAATTTACTTTCCATCTCTATGGGTTTGCCTGGACATTTCATATAAAGTTTTAATAATGATGTTTCATATAAACAGAATCATAAAATATATGGTTATGGCCTTTTGTAACTGTCTTATTTCACTTTGTATAGTGTTTTCAAGATACATCCATGGTATAGCATGACTCTACATTCTTTTTATGGCTGGTTAAAACCTCATTGTATGATCATACTATATTTTGCTTATCCATTCATCGGTTGGTGAACATTTGGGTTATTTTCCACTTTTTAGTTACTATGGATAATGCCTCTGTAAACATTCATGTATAAGTTTTGTATTGATATATATTTTCAAATCTCTTGGATATACACCGAAGTGTAGAATAGCTGGGTTTTCTGGGGCTTCCCAAGTGGCACAACCCATCTACCAATACAAGACACATAAGAGATGTGGATTGAATACCTGGGTCAGGAGATACCCTGAAGGAGGGCACATACTTTGCCAGTATGCTTGCTGGAGAAGCCCGTGGGTGGAGGAGACCACATGGTGGGCTACAGCCCTTAGGATCACAAAGAGTCAGACACAACTGAAGCATCTTCACACACAGCACAGGTGGTAACTCTCTATGCTTCACTTTTTGAGAAATGGTCAGACTATTTTTTAAAGCTGCACCATTTTATATTCCTACAAGCACTGTGTGAAGAATTGTGATTTCTCTATATCTTCATCAACACCTTTTATTTTCTGTCTTATTAGAGCTGGCCTAGTGTGTGTGAAGTGGTATCATTGTGGTTTTTCATTTGTATTTCCTTGGTAACTAATGATGTTGAGCATCTTTTCATGTGTTTATTTGCAATGTGTATTTTCTTTGGAGAAATGTCTATTCAGATCCTTTGCTCATTAAAAAAAAATTTTTTTTAATTGTTGAGTTTCAGGAGTTGTCATCTTACAGAGAGACATGATTCACAAATATTTTCTCCCATTCTCTGAACTGGATTTTCACGTTCTTGATAGTGACCTTTGAAGCACTATTGTTTTTAATTTTGATGAAGACCAATTTACCTATTTTTACTTAGTCCCTTGTGGTTGCAATGTCACAGCCAAGAAATGATTGCCAAGATCATAAAGATGTGTCCTGTGTTTCCTTCTGAGAGTTTTAGAATGATCCATTTTGAGTTAATTTTTGTGTATCGTGTGAGATAGGGTCTTAACTACACTGTTTTGCATGTGGCTATCTAATTGTCCCACATCTTTAATGGAAGAGACTATTCTTTCATCACTAAATGGTCAAAGATCAGTTGACCATAAATAAAAGAGCTTATTTCTGGACTGTCATTTCTATTCCATTGGTCTGTAGATCCTTATGCCAGTACCGCACCGTCTTCATTACTGTAGCTTAGCAGGAACCTGTGAAATCTGGACATGTAAGTCTTCCAACTTTGCTCATCTTTTTCAAGATTTCTTTGTTTAATCTAGGTCCCTTTCATTTCCATAAGACTTTTAGAACCAGATTACCAATTTCTTAAAAAAAAACAGCTGGAATTTTGATAAAGATTGTGTTGTATCATAGATCAATTTGGGGAGTATTGCTACCTTAATAATATTAAGTTTTCTGGTCCATGAACACAGTATTTCTTTCCATTTATTAGGTCTTCTTTAATTATTTCAATAATGTGTTGTAATTTTCAATGTATATATCTTATACTTATTTTCATAAATGTATTCCTAAATATTTCACTCTTTTTAATGTTGTAAATCAAATTTTTTCTTAATTTCATGTTCTGGTTGTTCATTGCTAGTGTATAGAAATACAATTGGTTTTCTTTTTTTTTTTTTTTGTATTCTGCAACCTTGCTGATCTCATTCATGAATCCTTAAAAGTTTGTATGTGTGTGTTTTCTTTGAATTTTCTNACCAGAATTGAAAGAGACACGTGTACCCCAATGTTCATCGCAGCACTGTTTATAATAGTCATGACATGGAAGCAACCTAGATGTCCCTCAGCAGATGAATGGATAAGAAAGCTGTGGTACATATATACAATGGAATATTACTCAGCCATTAAAAAGATTATATTTGAATCAGTTCTAATGAGGTGGATGAAACTGGAGCCTATTATACAGAGTGAAGTAAACCAGAAAGAAAAATATCAATACAGTATACTAATGCATATATATGGAATTTAGAAAGTTGATAATGGTAACCCTGTATGTGAGACAGCAAAAGAAACACAGATGTATAGAACAGTCTTTTGGACTCTGTGGGAGAGGGTGAGGGTGGGATGATTTGGGAGATGGAGCTTGTGTACACCTGTGGTGGATTCATGTCGATGTATGGCAAAGCCAATAGAGTATTGTAAAGTAAAATAAAGTAAAAAAAAAAAAAGAAACATATATATTATCATATGTGAAATGAATCGCCAGTCCAAGTTCAATGCATGATACAGGGTGCTCAGGGCTGGTGTACTGGGATGACCCAGAGGGATGGGATGGGGAGGGAGGTGGGAGGGGGGTTCAGAATGGGGAACACATGTACACCCGTGGCAGATTCATGTCAATGTATGCCAAAACCAATACAATATGGTAATGTAATTAGCCTCCAATTAAAATAAATAAATTTGTATTAAAAATAAAGTAATTATAGGTGTGCATATTCTTATTGCTATTTTTTATTGTTTGGAGGTTGTTTTGTGGGTCTGTTTTGTTCTTTTTTTTCCTCTTATGATTGATGACTGTATTTGATTCTGTTTTCTTTTGTGTGTATGAATCTAGTATAGCTTTTTGGTTTGTGGTTACCATGAGGGGTAAGTGTATACACACACACACACACACACACACACACACACACACACACATATTTTTAAGTTGTTGATCTCTTACTTTCAAATGCATTAAAACCCTGTGTGTATACTCTCTTACCCTCATCATTACTATTTTGATATCATATTTTATATTTAGTGTATCCATTAACTGCTTATTCTGGATATAGATGATTCTACTACTTAAAAAAATTTTTTTTAACCTTCCTACTAGTTTTATGTATGAAATGATTTCCTATCTTTACTATATGCTTGCCTTTACCAATGACCTTTATCTTTACTATATGTTTGCCTTTACCTAAGAGCTTTCCCATTTCATAATTTTCATATTTTTAGGTTTGACCTTTTTATTTTCACCTTTATCATTATTTGTAAGCCCAGTTTGGTAGAACCGTACTGTTTTAGCTTTGCTACTCAGTAACGCTTTAGATCTCTCCATCAAATCTGAATGAGAGCCTTACTGTGTAGAGCATTCTTAGTTATACATTTTTCCGTTTCATCACTTTAAATAAATCATTCCACTCCCTTCTGGTCTGTAGACTTTCTGCTCAAAATTCAGCTGATAGCTTCATGTAGATTCCCTTGTACATTATTTGTTGCTATCCCCTTGCTGCTTTTAATATTCTCTCTGTATCTTTACTTTGTCATTTTGACACTATGTGTCTTGGGGTTTTCTTCTTTGGTTTATTCCTGCATAGGGCTCATTTGGCTTCTTGGATTTGGTTGTTTCCTTTCCCAAGGTAGGGAAGTTCTTAGTATTATGTCTTCAAATATGTTCTCAGCCCATTTCTTTCTGTCTTCACATTCTGGGACTCATTTGATGTGAATAATAATATACTTGATATTGTATCAGAAGTCTCTTAAACAGTCTCCATTTCTTTTCATTCTCTTCTGACAGCATCATTGATTTCCACTATTCTGTCTTACTACTCATTGATCCATTTCTCTGTGTTATTCAGCCTACCATTGGTTCTTTCTTGTGTACTTCTCACTTCAGTTATTGGATTCTTTCTTTTTCAGTTATTAGACTCTTCATCTCTGGTTTTTCTTTATATTTTCTGATTCTTTGTTAAAAACATCAAACTTATCACTCTGAGCATCCATTCGTCTCCCAAGCTCTTTGATCATCTTTATGGTTACTACCCTGAATCCTTTCTTGGGTAAATTACTTATCCTTATTTCATTTAGTCCTTTTCCTGGGGTTTCATCTTTTTTCTTCATTTGAAACTGTCACTTCATTTTGCCTAAGTTGACATTTGTATTTTTGCATATCTGGTATTTTGGTTGCATTTCCAAACTCTGGAAAAGCGGCCTTTTGTAGGAGATGTCCTATGCATGCAGTAGTGCGCCACCCTCTCCTCATCCAAGCTATATGCCTTATGGTTCCCCGCTATGAGTGCTGAATGGGTCCTTCTCTTGTGGTAGGCTGGCTATCTGGGAGGTCGCGTAGGCTTGACTGGCCTCTGGTTTGGTTGTTTTCTAGGCCCTGTCTCGTGTGGAAGCTGCCAGTAACTGGTTGGTAGGAGCACCAGTCATGAGGTGGGTGACTGTCAATCTCACTAATCCCGGGTGGGGCTAGTGCTGATTTACTGGTGGATGAGGTCAGGGTCAAGAAGACTTCATGCTGTTGCTCACCCACTGGTGGGTGAAGCCAGGTCCTAAGATTAGTATGAGCCTATGGGCTATACTCCAAATACCTTTATGAATTTTAAGATGCTTTTCTCAGATCCAATATTGGAATAATCAGGAAATTACTTTATTGTTAACTAACAAGGTATCCTGCTATAGTAAGATAACTCTTCATCACCTTCTGTCTTTGGTCACTAGCAATGGAGATATTTTCTAAAGGTCCTTTTCATAGCTGCTTTCACCTCATTGTTCTTCAGGCTATAGATAAGGGGATTCATTAAGGGAGTGATCACACTGTATTGTACAGAGAAGATCAACTCCTGTGGTGAGCCCAAGGTTGGCACTATATAGTGAAGGAAAACTGAACAATAAAGCAGTGAGGTGGGAAGAGCAGGTGGGGAAGGCCTTGCTTCTATATGAAGAGGAGCTGATACTTAGGATGGTAGAAACAATGAGCGTATAAGACAGTATGATTAGGAAACAGACTCCCAGCCCATGCAGGAAACTAGAGCAGAGCAGAATAGTGAAACTGGTGGAGACATCGCAGCAGGAAAGGGGAAAGAGAGAGGGCAGCTCACAGCTGTAGTGGGGGATAAACTGATCCCTACAGAAGTCAAAATCCATAGCTAGAAGGATGTTGATGAATGTGTCCAGAAAACCCAAGCTCTAGGAACCTAACATCAGACCTTTACAGAGCTGGTTGCTTATCTTCTGGCCATAGAGCCGAGGGTGGCAGATGGCAGCATAGTGGTCATAGGCCATAACTGAGAGAAGACAGGCTTCAGTGCCTCCCAAGTCAAACGCAAAGAAGATTTGAGCTAGACAGGCCTCCGCAGAGACTGTTTTCTTCTGAGACAGGAGAATTCCAGCATCTTGGGTACTGTGGCAGAAGAGAAGCAAAAATCCAGGAAAGAAAGGTGACTCAGGAACTACACGGGAGTGTGGAGGTGAGAATCGGTTCTGATCACCAGCATCATTGTCAGGTTCCCCAGCAGAGTCAGGAGGTAAATTGCTAGGAAGAGCATGAAGGATGGGGGTCTGCAGACAGTCCAAGGAGAAGGAACTCAGTGATAGTGCTGTGGTTCCCCAAGGCCATTTAGAGAAATCCAGTCTAGAAATAAAAAAAGGAGCAGGGGATGCTTTCAGCAAAACAACAGAGTATGGCGTGCCAAGCTCTTATTCTACAGAAACAACAAAACCAAGCAGAAGCTGTCAGGACTAACTTTGTTGGTACTCTGGGAAACAATCAAAGGTGCACGGCAACCAAGTAAACACTGAACCAAGAAAAGGGCAACTTAAAAAGAGGAGGGAAGCTTTGTGGCATTTTTATTTACCCTTGCCTAACCCCGTCCTCAGTCCAGCGGCCAGCCTGAAGATGGCCTAGAGTGGAACCATGGTCTGAGGTCAGGAGGGAGCCGTAACTCACTCACAAATTAGTGTATTTTAACTTGTCTGAGAACTACCTGAAGGACCTATGCAAGGTGCTCTGTCTCTGTTTCACATGAAATCACACAGGGTTCAAACGTGGCCCATATTGCTTGAAAACGTTGTAAGAGTAATGAGAAATCTGTAGCTGCCTGGGGCAAAAGATTATGATTAAAACATACAACAGACCATCAACAGACTGAGAAGAAAATCTAGAAAGAGTTTCTTTGGGAAATTAAATTAGAGCATTCAAAACTGGATGTGTATTTTCTTTCTGGCTTACTTCACTCTGTATAATAGGCTCCAGTTTCATCCATCTCATTAGAACTGATTCAAATTTATTCTTTTTAATGGCAGAGTAATACTCCATTGTGTATATATGCCACAGCTTGCTTATCCATTCATCTGTTGATGGACATCTAGGTTGTTTCCATGTCCTGGCTATTATAAATAGTGCTGCAATGAACACTGGGATACATATGTCTCTTTCAATTCTGGTTTCCTCAGTGTGTATGCCCAGCAGTGGGATTGCTGGGTCATAAGGCAGTTCTATTTGCAATTTTTTAAAGACTCTCTACACTGTTTTCCATAGTGGCTGTACTAGTTTGTATTCCCACCAACAGTGTAAGAGGGTTCCCTTTTCTCCACACCCTCTCCAGCATTTATTGCTTGCAGAAAGAAAAACACCAATACAGTATACTGACACATATATATGGAATTTAGAAAAATAGTAATGATGACCCTGTATATGAGACAACAAAAGAGACAGAGACATAGAGAACGGACTTTTGGGCTCTGAGGGAGTAGGAGAGGGCGGGATGATTTGGGAGAATGGCATTGAGGCATACATACTATTATGTAAGAAACGAGGCACCGGTCTATGTTCGATGCAGGATGCAGGATGCTTGGGGCTGGTGTACGGGGATGATCCAGAGAGACGTTGTGGGGTGGGAGGTAGGAGGGGGATTCAGGATTGGGAGCTTGTGTACACCTGTGGTGGATTCATGTCGATGTATGGCAAAGCCAATAGAGTATTGTAAAGTAAAATTAAAAAAAAAAAAACAACAAACACTGGCTGTGTGTACAGAATTTTAAAAGCCATATGCATGTCCAGTAGCACTCATGCTCAGAGAAGACCAGAGTCAATCTTATGTTTTCACCTCTGGCTGATCCCTAGTTTCACTGCAAGTGGGAGAGAAGTCTAAGAATTGTTAACAATCTATCTTGGAGAATATTAAATGAGTGCTTCAGCATGGAGTGAATCTGCAAAGACTAGAGGAGGTGGGTGTTTTAAAATTATTACCTTTTAGTATTCAAAAAAATCTCTGGCAAAGTACTAGTTGAACTCAAGCTAGAGGAAAAGATACTTCATTGAGCACACACAACACTGAACTGCTTTTGCAAAAATAAATTGGAAAATTTATTGAACAATAGTTGACTACCACCTTCAGATATTAAAAAATAGAAAAGAGTAAAAATCTAATTTTTCAGGGTTATAACATTATGATATTAAAATGTCAAGTTTTCAACAAAAAATCATGATGCACACAAAAGAAATATGAAATTATGGGCCAGAAAAGCAAACTTAAATGGACAGGAACTGTCCCTGAGGCACCTAAGACTTTAGACTTACCGGACAAAACTCCTCTCATCCTCAGCTTTACTGAGATGTATTTGACAGAATATATGTAACTTTAAGGTGTACAACATGTTTATTTCACACACACACATATAAGTTTGTGTGTGTGTGTGTGTGTATACACACATATGTTGCAACGTGATTACCACAATAACATTAGTTAAAAGATCCCCTCATGAAATTACCTTTTCTTTGTGTGTGGCGATAAAACTTAAGACCTACTAACCTAACATTCAAGTACACAACACAGTGTTGTTATTTATAACCACCATGCTGTACATTAAATCCTTTGAATTTACTTATCTTATAATTTTGTATCCTTTGATCAAAATCAACCCATTTCCCCAACCCTTAAGCCTCTTAAGTATCATCTACTTTCTATTTCTATGAGTTAAGCTTTTATGATTTCACATATAAGTGAGATCATTCAGGATCTTTCTCCCTCTGATTCATTTCATTTGACATACTGCCTTCTAAGTCCAGCTATGTCAAATATGACAGGATTTCTTCTTTTTGATGACTGAGTAATACTCCATTATATATTTCTTTAATTATTTGCCCATCAATAGACACAAAGTTTGCTACAAAATCTTGGCTATTGTGAATAATGTTGTAATAAACTTGGGGGAACAGCTGTCTCTTAAGGTGATTCAGTTATACATACACAATTATCTATTCTTTTTCAAATAATTTTCCCATCTAGATTATTACACAACATTGAGCAACATCCCCAGTGCTATACAGTAGTAAGTCCTTGTTCATCATCTTTTTTTTTTTTTTTGTTACTTTACAATATTGTATTGGTTTTGCCAAAATATAGCAGTGGGTACATGTCAATCCCAAACTCCCAATCTATCCCTCCCCTCAACCCTTTCCCCCTGGTAACTATAAGTTTGTTCTGTAAGTCTGAGAGTCTGTTCCTGTTTTGTAAACAAGTTCACTTGCATCATTTTTTTTGTTTTTTAGATTCTGCTTGTAAGTGATATCACATATTTGTGTTTCTTTGTCTGACTTACCTCAAGGATTATGATAATCTCTAGGTCCATCCAAGTTGCTGAAAATGGCATTATTTAATCCCCTTTTAGGCTGAGTAATATTGCACTCTATATACAAACCACATTTGCTTTATCCCTTCATCTGTCAATGGACATTTAGGTTGCTTCCAANTCAAGGATTATGATAATCTCTAGGTCCATCCAAGTTGCTGAAAATGGCATTATTTAATCCCCTTTTAGGCTGAGTAATATTGCACTCTATATACAAACCACATTTGCTTTATCCCTTCATCTGTCAATGGACATTTAGGTTGCTTCCAAGTCTCAGCTATTGGAAACAGCACTGCAATGTACATCAGGGTGTAGGTATCCTTTCAAACTATATTTTTCTCCGGATATATGCCAAGGAGTGGGATCACTGGATCATAGGGTACTTCTATTTTTAGTTTCTTAAAGAATCTATATAGTGGCTTTATCAATTTATATTTCCACCAACAATGTAGGAGGGTTCCCTTTTCTCCACAATCTCTCCAGCATTTATTGTTTGTAATTTTTTTGATGATGGCCATTTTGACTGGTGTGAGATGACATCTCATTGTATTTCATGCATTTATTGGCCATCTGATCTCTTCTTTGGAGAAAGGTACTATGGTACTTTGCAAGGTACTGTACTATTAGATTACAAATATTTTATTTTTTGTGTTAATTTTTATGTATTATTTGTGCAAAAATATTATAAATCTATTATAGTATAGTACTATATAACCAATTGTGTTAGTTGGATACCTAGGCTAACTTTGTTGGACTTACGAACACACTCTTGGAATGGAACTTATTCTTAAATAGGGGACTTAATCATAAAGATGCTGAACAAATTTGTGAGAAGAGTGAATAACCACAGTGAGAAGTTTAACAGAGTTGGAAAATATAAAGAGGAACCAAACAGAGCCAAAGAATATAATAACTAAAATGAAAAACACACTAGAAAGAATCAACAGTAGTTTAGATGAAACAGAGAAATGAACAAGCAAATTATAAAACAGAGTAGTAGACATCATGCAAGAAGAAGAGAAAATAGAGAGATGAATTTAAAAATTACAGTTTAGGAGACATCAAGCATACTTACATTCACATCATAAGGATTCCAGAAGAACAGAGAGACAAAGGGGCAGAGAAGTTATTTTGAAATGATAATAACTGAAAATGTTCCTAACCTGGGAAAGAAAATAGACATTTAGGTCCAGAAAGCATAGAATTCAGGAAAAAAGGCAAGTACATCTATTAATGGCACTTTTATTCAACATAGTACTAGAAGTCCTAGCCATGACAATCAGAGAGGAAAAAGAAATAAAAGATACCCAAGTGGAAAAGAAGAAGTAAAACTGTCACAGTTTGCAGATGACACGATGGTGCTCAGTTGCTCAGTTGTGTCCGACTCTTTGCAACCCCATGGACTGTAGCCCATCAAGCTCCTCTGCCTATGGAATTTTTTCAGGCAAGAATACTGGAGTAGGTTTCCATTTCCTGCTCCAGGAGATCCTCCCAATTCAGA